>JXTB01000164.1:172545-205135 GCA_002914805.1 Parasponia andersonii
GGATAATAAAATAAAAAAGAAATTCACTCTGCAATTACTTGAATTATTATTTTCTTCCTTTTCTTCTTTTATTCTTTTTGGGAATATATTGGCTCAGGCTGTAATTAACCGTTTATGACTAGAGGTGGTAAAATAAAACGAGTTGACTCACCCTTATCTGGATCCGTTGGCCTGACTTGCCAAATTAATATTTTTATTTTTTAAAAATATTTTAAATAAATTTGAATATTTTTTCAATATTTATAAATACATATTTTTTCACTTTTTTTTCACACTTTCAATTTCAATTTAATTCTAAATAATTTTCTTAAGATTTTCTTTTAAACTTTTTTTATCAACTATTCAACTTATATACTTATTACTTATTTAATTATTTTTAAATTTTTATCAATAAGAAAAAAACATAATATATTATTAATTTTTTGCATAAATTTTGTTTTTAAATTTGTAATATTTTTAATTAATTATATATATCATAATTTTTTTTATTTTTTTCAAAACATGCCAAGAATAGATCAGTCTAATCCGCCTAGGAGGCCGACGGTTTTAGGAGCCGAGTTAAGCTCCCTTTTTAAATTTTCGGGCCAATCCGTAGGCCAACACTATCACTAGAGTCGAGTTGGCCTGCGGGTCACAATGACGTACCACAAATTGACCCACATTTTGGTATCTTTAAATTCAAGCAAATAAAAGACAAAAATATGGATTTCAGTGAAAATATAGGTATTTCAAAATTAAGAGAATATCAAGAAAAAAATTGATATCTAAAAAAATTTCAGAAAAAAGTATGAAATTTGTATAAAATATATAAAAATTAAAAGGAAGCTTTATAATTTAATTAAAACTATAAAAATTACTATATTTCTTGGAAATGCATGAATGCATTACATTTATGATTAAAATCAAAGAAACGAATATGATTAGTAGAGTTAAACCATGAAAAAATAAGTCATATACCATATAATATATAATTTTAAAAAATTACGTTCAAACATATTTATATATTGTGTATAAAATGTGTTAAAAATTGTAAAGCTGTTATATTTTTAAAAATAATTCAACAAAAAGAAAATTTTATTGACTTTTGGTTTTTCTTCGAGTTCTAAAATTTCCCATAAATTTGCATGAAATTTGAGACTCGAAATTCTCAAAAAATTACGCTATAAGTTTCCAAAATTGATATTTTTACTGAAATATCGTCGATATTTCCCAAAATTTTCTTGAGAAATTTTTCGAAAGTTTTTTCACCCTAAATATATTTTGGTACCCTCAATTTACCGAAATTTCGGTAAATTTTTTGTCCTTGTTAGCAAACAAAAAAACATCTTCTGCCTAGGAGAAACCTCATTGTATTTAACAGGAGAGAAGATCACCTAATTTAATTTAACCTGACAGTTGATGCAATAAAGATTCCATTTCAATGGTCATTCCATTATACAATATTTTATAGTAGTCACAAAAAATATTCGTTTATACCCTAAAAAATAGATACTTTGTAAAGACCACCCATCAAATTAACAAAAGTTAACAATAAGGTAAACGGCAAGCATTAAGCCCACTTAATACTTTTATAGGAACATTTACTAAAAAAGGCAAAAGCACCTGTGATTCCACAACCTGATATAATCATATCAGAAAAATAAATAATTAAAATGTCACATTATTACAGTTAAAAACAATAAAAGTTAACTGACTATATATGTTATATATTTCATATTTGTGAATATAGCTGTTTAGTAAGTAGGGATAGTTGAATCAGAATACTGTATAAGTTCCTTTCAACAAAAAAGAAAAAAAAAATAAAGAAAATAACAGAAAAGAAAGGAATACTGTGTTTGACATAGTTGAGGCCACAGAAGAAATAAAAATTATTTGGAAAACAACGTGGCTGGAATCATAAACCAGTGTCCCAGTACAGAATGGCTCCCCAACCTGGCCATGTTTGATTTACTGGATAAACGAAGGACTCACGAGTATGATATCGTCCAGCACAAGAAGCAACAGCATGCAAGTCAATGAGTTGGCAGTTTAATATTTGTTTATGGACTGATTTGGCGAGAGAGGCTGTACTTACTTTTATTGGGCTACACTAGTATTAGCAAGAAAGTTTGGGAAAAATTCATAAATATCCATTTTATATACTATATTTCTACAAATACCAGGTTTTATTTTTATTTCATGAATATTCATTTTGTTTGAAATGTAGACTACCAGTATTCACATCACGTGACCATGTTATATATTTCATGAATAAAAATTACACCAAAAATTTGTACACATTTCAAAATATATACCACAAGTCAAATTTATAATGAAAAATATAAATTATAGTAAACATTTATATTATAAATGTATACCATTCATATTTTACTCATGAAATGTGTACCGTATAGGTAAAAATTTACATTATAAATGTGTACCACTTTATATTTTTCGCGTGAAATATATACCATAAAATGAGTATTTCTGAAAGAAAAATTAAAATGGGTATTTATGAAAATAAGTTATAAAAACAAATAGGGGTGTAAATTATGGCTTAGCTTTGATTATTCTAAAAAAAATAAAATAAAATTGGTACGATATATGTGTCTTTTTTAAAATTGGAATTCTTAATTATTAAATGAACCTATTTACTAATGTATAGCGTATTGACTTCTTCTATATGTAAAGAGATAATTGCAAAAAAAAAAAAAAAAAAAAAAACTCTAAAATGTAACAGTTCTGCAATTTTAAGCATGTTTTTTTATTTGTGCAAAATTATTCCTCTAATTTACATTTCAAATATCTGTAAATTTTTATATTCTGTATACAAACTAGGTGATTTGTGTTAACTATTTTAATTTATTTTTAATAAAAAAATTATATTAATCAGCAAAAATAAGATGTTCTTGATTCAGATTTTGTATTTAGTGAGAAATTTGTTTGTCAATTTATACGTAAGAGGTACAAATTTACATATTTTAGAAAGAAAAAAATTGTTAGGTATCTTGTGACGAAAAGGTCTATTATTATTTATTTGATTATGTTATGCTAGTTTATGTGCTTAAATTATTACATGAAACAGGTCGTGAGCTTGTTATCTTTTATGTTCTATATTTAGTTTCTGTTTAATATATATCTGTCAATATTTATAGCAAACCTTAAGAAACAGAAAGAGCATGTTTTGTTTGTATCGGTTGCTTTGATCTTGATCTTGTACTTTAGATAAGACATCCTAATGCTCTTACAATTTAAAGTTCATCTGATAGTAAAAAAATTTTGAGCAGTAAGTACTATCTAATTGCACAAGTCCTACGATTATACGACACTCTATTACAAAAACTATAAAAGGTAATATGCCTAAGAAGGTAGATACTAAGTTGTTCATTACAGAAATTGCAGATATAAAACGAGTACCATTCTTGAGAACCTCAATTCAATATACTATAAGGATAAACGGAATATAAGGGAGTATACTTCGAAAATGTCTAATCATGTTTCCAAGCTAAATGTGCTAAAGTTAGAGTTGTCGAAAGAGTTGCTAGTGTATCTGGTCTCTATCTCTCTTCCAGCATAATTCAATTAACTTAAGGAAGGTAACAATACCTTAAAGGACAAATAGTCTTTTTTGAAATCATTTCTTATTATGTGTAAGAAAAAGATATAATGAAGTGAGAAAATACTAAAAGTACTTACTTAGCCTGCATCTTTCATGAGAAGATAAAAAAAAAAAAAAAAAAAAAAAAGATAAGAAAGTTATAATTAAGGCTATACAGTGTAAGAAGCAAAAGAAACAGGACAAGGAATTTGCTTGTTTCTTCTACAAAAGAAACTGGATACATAAAGAATGATTGTCCTAAATTATGTCTTTGGCATATAAAGAACGGTATGTTTCTCGCTTTTATTTGTCTTGAAATTAATTTAACTCCAGCATCTAAACATACTTAGCGGGTAAATGTGAATCCCACTAATCAGATAAGTATGTATATGCAAAGTTATCTGGTTGCCAATTGGTGATGAAAAATTTATCTATTTAGGTAACAATAATACAACTGTGGTAGAGGCTATGGAGTTAATTAGATTACAGTTAGAGACTAACTATTTTTTGAATTTGGAAGAGATTTTTTATTTTTTATTATTTAAATGAAATTTAAATTTTCTATTTCTGACTTATACAAATACAATTATTCTTATTCATTAAGAAGTAATAAATTTAGTCTCTTTCAAGATTTAACTATTACAACTACCGATTCTTTAATTGATAGTCTACATAAATTAAAAATAATTGTTTCATTCAATGAATTCTTGCATATTTAGTAATGAGGTACAAAATACAAATTAACTTATGAGGATTATTATAGTATAACATAAGTATTTAGGACATCTCTTTATAGAGAATTAAGAGACTTGTGTTAGATGGAATTTCTGATGCAGTTAACTTAAAAGACCTTAGAATCTATATTAAATGCATTAAAGGAAAATAAGATAAGCATAAAGAAAACATGTGCCAACAAGAGTTCTAGTATCTTAGAACTAATATATACTAATACATGTGGATCATCCATTTCAGTTTCTTAGAGTGACCAGCACTATTTTATTATGTTAGTAGACACTTATTCTCATTATATTAGTAGACACTTATTCTCATTATATTAGTAGACACTTATTCTCATTATAAGAAGTATAATTAATCATTTTTTTTTACCTAACTCGCTATAGGAAGAAAACTAAAGATAGGTCTATATATTTCAAATAAAGTTCTCACTAAAATAATAGCTAAAACCTCATATAAGCCATAGATAAGCAAGAGGCCTAGCATTAGGCACTTGCATATCTGAGGTCATCTAGTTGAAGCTAGGCCATACAAGTTAAATGAAAAGAAATTGGACTCAAGAACAATCAGTTGCTACTTTATTAGATATTTTGAAAGGTCAAAGGGATATAAGTTCTATCATCTCATAACAAAGTTCTTTTCAGAGATAGGGAATGCCAGATTCTATGAGAATGTTGAGTTTCGGGGGGAGATAAGGTTAAAAAATATTGTCTTTGAAGAGGGATTCGTCTATCTTCTTACAGTTACTATTGAAACATCATGCTCCTATACCTGATATTATTGAAGATGCAAATTCAAGTTACAAAACAATATTCAGCAACTCCCCTATCCAAAATAAGAAAATTGTTCCTATAGAGCAAACTTAAAAACCTCAGGAGAAAGTGTCATTAAGTAAATCTATTAGGAAAAGGATAAGTATGACTTTGGATATTTATATTATTTATATCTAAGAACGTGTATTTGATATGAGAGTGGAAAATAATTGTATTATTTTTACTCAAGCCAAATAATGATCTAACTCCTAAAAGTGGATAGATGCCATGTAAAATGAAATGAAATCTATAAGGACAATGATGTTTAGGATCTCATCAACTTGCCAGAAAGTGCAAATAAAATTTTAAGATCAAGAGGGATTCAAAAGGTAATATCAAGATATATAAGGTTCGTTAATTCTAAGGATTTTACTTAAACAGAAGACATTATCAATAAAGAGACTTTCTCTCCAATTCTAATGAAAGACTCTTTTAGGATTATTTTGACACTGGTAACCCATTCTAATATGGAGATACATTAGGTAGATTTAAAGAATGTAAGTTCCCCATGACTATATCATAGATTTCATTAAATCATTTTCTGATTTAGTTTTGAGAAAAATTAAGTTGATTGTTAAAAATATCACAAGTTTAGTAGAAACAAGTTTAGTAGAAACAAGTTTATCTTCCTAGTTCTATATATTAATAACATATTTTGGCTAGCGACAATATAGGCTTGTTGTACGAAACTAAGATATTTCTATCGAAAAATCTTAATACAAAAGATCTTTAGGATGTCTCTTTTATACTATGAATGTATATACATCAAGATCACACTTGAGGTATCCTTAAGATATCATAAAAGTACTATATCGAAAATATGCTTAATAGATTTGCCATAACGGATTATGCTCAAAAAGATACATCCGTTGCTAGGGGTAATTAATCCAGTCTAAGTCAGTGCCCCTAAATGATATTGTAGTTAAGAAGATATAGAAATTTTCTTGTGCATTGGTAATAAGGAGTCATATATGCTTAAGAATGTTAGGTAGATATCTAAGTAACCCTTATATAGATCATTAGAAAGCAATAAGATGGGTTATATAGTATTTCGAGAGAACAATAGACTGTATATACTCACTCGTTGGAAATTGAAAAGTTAAGAAGATCATTGGGTATTTCGATTCTAATTTTGTTGAATGTCTAAATAGCTAGATATCTATTTCTAGTTATGTATGTACTTGCAAACTAGAAGAGCTATTTTGAACGAGTGTTAAACAAGCACTCACAACTTCTTCCAACATAGAGGCAAAGTATAATTATCTTATTATGAGATATCGAATCATGGAATATAACTACAGAACTTTATCACCGAGCTGCAAATTATAGTTGATGGTATTAAAAGACCATTGAAGTTTTATTGTGATAATAAAATTATATTATTATATTCTAATAATAACAGAATTTTTGAAGTCGAGACTCATAGACTTTAAGTTTCATATTATTAAATAAAAAAATCAGAGTTGGTAAGTATCTAAAGAATATTTAAGTACGAACTCCATAATAGTGGCCACTCACCAAGAGTTTACTGCCTAAGGTATTTCCTAAGCATATCATTCAAATATGTGTTGTGTTTAAGATGTACCATTTTAATAGGAGTTCGTAGTTTAGTTTGAATATTTTTTGGTGATACTTATTCATTGTTTAATTCACTACAATATTTAGTTGATGAATTTTCATATAGACTTTAATTTTTATTATTATTATTATTATTATTGCTATGGTTTAGCATAAAGTTTGCAGTAATGCATTAAGTGGAAAGAATACGGTTGATCTCATTTAAGTTTAAGTTAGACCAGTTGGAAATATGCATCTTTAATATCATATTATGCGTAATTTCTATGCCAAATTCTATACTCTATCTCTGTCATTCGGTTATACTACTGTACTAATTATTAAGGGTTTTATTTGTTATTTCATAAGTGCAGCAATAACCACTTTGGTCTCATGTTAGTATGTCTGATGGACCATATTGTTACTTTTGAGATATTTTAGAATGATATAGCTTTTCATGGCATACTTAAGTTCAACAATATAATTATCTTGGGTATATATGTGGCCCAAGTGGGAGATTGTTAGGAAATTATATATTTTTATTGGTTTACATATTTAATTTAATTATATTGTAGCCATATTATTTTGTTTATGGACCCCACCTAGTGATATAATTGAGTTGGGACAAGAATATCTATCTAGGTATGGACTAATAATATGGATACCCAGTTAGACAATCTAATTAGGGCTGACAAATACTTTAATTAAGTTGCCTATATAAAGAAAACTATATGGTTATAGTCCATACACCAAAAATTATACGTACGCTACTCTCTCTTAATCACAATCACTGAGAAAGAAACCCATTGAGTGAACATTCAGAATTTTGGTTGTAGAAGATCACTAACCTCAAGCACACAGTCTTGTAACACTTCTGTTATCATGATCAAATCTTAAGGCTCTAATCGCTATATACACAGGTATTCTCAATAATCTTAATTCCTAACTATTTGATGTGAATGATCAATAAGATTGTATTAAGTTATTTTTAATCCATGTTTATGTCTACTAAAAGTACCAACTTCGAAAAATTTTATCAAGATAAAAGCTAGGATAAAAATATCTACTACATTGTCCATATTTCTATGACATTATTTATATTTTTAAGTATTGATATAGAAATGAAAGATATTAATGCCAAAAGTATTCATAAATTATCCATAATATCTACTAATATTTATTAATATCATGAACATCTAATATATATATATATACATATATCAAAATATACGTAATGTTGAAATTAACTAAGAAGTTTCTCTTTTTTTTTTTCTAAAAAACTTTAATCTGTGGTACATTTTCTTCCCTCTTTTACTAAAGATAACGTTATTATATTATTTAACTTAAACTTATTAAAGAACTACAAGTCGACAATAGGACGAGTTTAAGAAATATATATGTAGTATATTAACAAATACATAAGTATCTTGGCAAATGTATTGTTTAGAATCTTTAGATCAATATTGGTATTTGTAGAATCTATATAATATTTTCTAACCTCCTAAAAACTCGTTTAACTCCTTCTTATATTAAAGACAATTGAAATTTGAAATATTTGGTATTTAATTATTATGTTGTAATTTATTTAATGCATTTTTAGTGGAGAGTATTTAGAATATTATGGTGCCTAACATCATATAATGTATCAGTTTGGTACTAATTAATTATAATTATCTGTAAGGTGAGATCTTGCTTATTTATTAGAATCACCTAATATTAAATTAATACATTATTATAGTATTAGACACCACTGATACCCATAATATTACTTTATTATAAATATAACTATTAATGTATAATAGTGTTGATTTCCTATTATAATTGTGATGATGTTACTATATAATATACAATATATAAGAGAAAAAAATTCTCATATTCAAGCAAATATGTATTATTTTTTTATCATTAATCTAGCTCAAATCAATCTATTTTAATTGTTTCAAAATTTTATAAAGTTTTATTAAAAAAATTATAGTTGCTTTTAAAGTTCTTTTTTCTATTATATCTATATACTAAATGTAATAGGAAAAACTTTATAAAATATATGTGTTATTCTGATCAAAAGATGTAAGAATTTTGACCTTTTGTGTTTATTCTATTCAACAAACTTTTTGGAGATTTCTACAATACAATTCTTATTTTTAACTTTATCATTGTAACCCTTTTAATGATCGTTCGATCTAGATTTGATGGCTTAAATGACATGAGATGCAAAAGGGGAAATATGTACCAAACTATATATGATTATTTCTTTTTGTTAAAAATTATAGAAGGAAAAAAATTCTTCTTCCTTCTTCTTAATTAGGCAACCTTTTCCCTTCCCATGGGCCGTGACCATCTATTGTTGACTAAGAAAGAAAAGTGTAAGTCATTTTTGTCTTTTTTTTTTTTTAAAAAAAAAGAGTTTTTTTTCCAAGAGTTAAAAATCTGAATATCAGAATCTTCCACATTGGTATATTGTTGAGCACAAACTCCACTTTTATCAAATCAATTATTTTTCTTTTTTTCTTTGCTTTGTTTCTTCGGTAGCTAAACATAGATCCCACTTTATCATTTTAATTATTTTTCTCTAAACAATCCCAAGTTTGTAATCGGAGATGTATGCTTCTGAAAACTCCATTCTTGAATTCCTTTTGAATGACGATTTTGATTCATAGGAAAATAAGAATTTTTTTTGAATTAAAAAAAATTATTTAGATCAAATAACAAAGAATGCATCCCATTTGACCTTTCATTTCTAAAAATTGATGATTTCAATACAGAACTAAGTTTCTTTTTAAAAAAAATGAAAAAGAAAAGATTAGATAAAAAACCCAGATCAAGAGATATGGAAAATATAATCAAATATTAATATGAAACTTTGAAGAATCAAAAATGATTTTCTTTTTGGCTGAATGGAGAGTTCTGATTGTGTTTCCTACAATCAATTATTACAAATTGTTTATATTTTTTGGGTAAAAAATGAGATTCCTCCATATGTTTTGATTTATCTGAGTTCCTTTTTTTCTTCTCTTGCTTGAATTTAATCAGATACTTTCTAATTTTTTCCATCATTTTTTTTCAAAAACCAAAAAATTAAAATATAAATTTTGAGGTGTATATATAAACAAATTCTATGCAGAGAGTTGTAGACACCGAACAAAGGTAAACAATAAGAAAAAAGCATAAAAATATATTTATTTTTTTTTTCATCTTTTTATACTAGCAATTAGAAGTTTATCTCCATTTGAGGTGCAAAAAGAGATATAATTACTGAAGAGAGATAATAAAGACGACTAAGAGATAGAGAATGAGAAAAGGACATAGATGGAATTAATTTGGACCCTAGTTGACATTTTTGGGACATACAAGTTTTTTGGATATAAATATGACCAATTTTTTTGAGTTTATGGAGAAGGAAATAAGAGCTTTCCAAAATTGCCCCTAGTTGATAAGTGGAAGCTGGTGTGATATTTAATGCATTAAATGCATTTTCCCTCTTTTTTCTATTTCATTTCTTTTTTCTCTCTTCCATTGTATTTGTTTTTCTCTTTCCTCTTTTCACAGCCATGTTCTTCCTCTCTCCCTTTTTGTTTATTTATTTTTTCTTTTCTTGTTAAAGCATTCTTAATTGAATAAAAGAGCAAAACTTATTACTTGGATCTTATTTGATAGTTTTGGTATTTGAAAACTTGTATCTTATAAAGTAAATATGTACTTTATTTTACAAAATATTTGATAATGAATGATCAACATTAAAAAAGGTCTATGATAGTGGTAGAGAAAATGTTGTGCTAAAATATTCATGTATTTTTGCTAAACTATTCATCTTCTTCGTATAGTGGTGATCTAGACGTCCTAAATCAAGTAGTTTATAACCTCATGTTAATAACTATTTGACCTTAGGTCAATTACTACTACCACAACTTGACTTAGAGTCATTAACTACTAGACGTGAGGTAAAAAATCACTTGACTAGCCCTTGACCCTATGTCACATGAATCAGGTAGTACTTGACCTTAGGTCAATAACTACTTGATCTGAAACAACATACAATAAAAATACAAATGAGGACTTAGACTCTTCTTCTTCGGTAATAGGGACTTAGATGACGACTTTTTTATTTTTCCCGCCAACATCCTGGTTGTAGATTTCGTAAACTCTTTCTTACCTTTGGCTGACTCACTTTTTGTCTTTCTGAGATTTCTACGTTCTTTTAGATACGAAAAATTAATTGAAAAGCTTAAATATGGACTTGGATGAATGATCTTTTGAGTTTAATGATGGTTTTCTGTAGTTTTCATAGTCAGACATAAGAAATTCTACATATTTAATCAAAATAAAATATAGTTCATGTTAATTACAACTAAATGAACCAATTAAATAAACAATATATTAATTATAACTTGACCTCAGTTAGGTAAATAATTTATGATCTTATGTAATTAAAAATTTGCCATGAGATCAAAATCTACTTGACTCCAAGTAAAGAAGTACTTGACCTTAAGTCAAATGGATCTTGATCTTTGCAGAGGTCAAGTCGAACTTAACATCTGCTGAAGTCAAGTGGGCTTTATTGGCAAGTGCATGGGGTAGGATCATGTCAATCAAGAGTCTTGTCAGCTTTTCTATAGTGTTGGTTGATAGTTTGGTCATAGTATATTAGTCATTTGTGCTCTAATTTTTGGTCCTAGAAAACTTATTATTAGAGATAGTCCTGAAAATTTCCAAAATAGTCCAAACTGGTCCTATTCGCATCATTTTCTCATAGAGAAGGGCAAATGGAGGAGAGAGATGAGTTATTTTTTTTTTCTTTTTAAGCTTTGATTCACTATGGATAAATGCACCCAAGGCTTGCTTTTCGTGGGTCATCCTTCCATTTAAATTAATTCTCAGCTGTTAACTATGATTATATCCCTACAACCATTTATTGGGATTGTATAATAGAATAGACTAACTTTTTTTCTCCTTTATATCTTCATTTTTTTTTAGTTTTTGCCTATATTATATTCACAAATCTATATAATTTATTTGTTATAAAAGGGTTAGTGCAGTACTTCTACCTTTTTTGGATAGTCTTTCCTGAATAGTGATCAACACCTCATGATTATAACTCCACATATCATTTATTTATTATTGTACTGTAGATAAAAGTGTGTATATTTTTTTTGGCAGTGAGTTGGTCACGGTTTGTGCTCTTATTTTAGAGTTATTGGCACATTTGGTCCCTTAACTCTGTTTGTCGTTATGATTTGGCTTTTATATTTTTTATTTTGGTAATTAAGTCTCTTAACTTATTGATGGTTAGTAATTTAAGGCCAAAAGGCAAATGGTGTTAAACGGGGTAATAGAAAGAATCACATATTATGTATATGAGTACCAAAAATGCCCCCCTCTTCCAAAAAAAAAAAAAACAACTGAAATTATAGAAAAAAATAGGTTGAAGAAATGGAAAAACCCAATAACTTGAGAAGCAACCATAGAAAAACTAAAGTTAGATCTGCTACAAGATAGTCTCAATAAACACCTACCACACGCCTCGACTTGGCTTCTGTCATCCTCAACAATCTCTCCCTCTACCCTAAGAGAATAGAGAAGTTTGTTCCTTTTACCACCTCGTTGTATGTGGTCTGAACCGAGTTGATGTTAATAAGGGCGTTCCTCTCACTACCTCTATATACGTTATCAGAATCGTAGATAACTCCAATAAGGCATTGGTTAACGACCATTTACATCATAGAGATCTATTGGGTTTTCTTGATATTCATGGTTAATATTTCTTTTTTATTAAAAAAAATCACCTTTTGGAATTGAAAATCTAATTCTCGATCTTGTTGATTCATCCTCACATTAAAAAATAATGGATGATTTATCTCCATATAAATAAATAAATAAATAATAATGGCTGAAAGGAACTTGTGGTTTGATGAAGGTTTGAGTGATTTAGGTTAAGAATTTTGGGTTTCAAATTATTTTTTTAATTATCTTTTTATCTCGTGTTCTTTCAATTTTTTTTTCATTATATTATTTTATTTTCCTTTTTGTTTCCTCTATTTTAATTTAGTTATTATTATTCTGAAAAAAAAAAATCAAATCCACTTACCCACACATGATCTACATATGGCTACTCTGTTAAAGTTAACTCCAATTTCTAATTTGAGCTTTTTTTTGAAAAAATAAATTCGTTATTATAATGCAAAATATCTTTACTATAACATTTTGAATTAGAAGAGAAAATCTTCCAATAAATAAGCTAATTCTCTAGTTCTAAAGCTATTCTAACCAATTCATAAGTAAATAAATTGATTATAATGCAAGGAAAAAAGGGGAAAAAAAGAAGAAAGTAAATGCATTCAATAGTAAACAAAATATCAGTATACTTGACTTAAATAATTGAAGATTTTCGGTCAATATACCTGACCGATAGTAATACTAACCCTCTTTATAGTTAGCAAGCTTATGATCTCACTATGATCATATTTTTGAAATAATTATAGTTGCCAAATGCGTGTTTTACTTACCATGTGTATGTAAGTTATTGTATCCCACCGAAGGGGGAGACTATCAGTTTCCCTCTTTCGATCTTTATAATTAGTTTTTTTAATTGTACATTTAATATATTCTTTCCATATCATGATATCATGATAAAAGAATAAAGACCTAAATTTATAACAAGATATAGGTAAAAAATCAGATAAAATAAAGATATTCCTTTGGCCTTATGATTCAATAAAAGTCATAAACAAAAATCATAGTTAAATATTGAAAATAGATAACATTAAAAATCTAGTTAGTTAATAAAGCAGATTTACCCAAAAATAAAATAATAGACTCCGAAATAAAGAAAATGAACTCAAACCGAAAGCATTAACATGGGTAAAATTAAATTAAACGAAAAAAATAAATCTCATTTGCAGATCAATGATTATAATATCAAGGAGTTGGCACTAATTTTGGAACACAGTAAACATATGTGTTAAAATTTTCATATTATAGTGAACATTTTCAATTGAATATAAATTATTCCATAGTTAACATTTTAGTTCAAAGTAAATAATGTAAATCTTTCCTCCCAAATTTATTAATAGAAGAAATAAGTTTATTTCCATAATTCTAATGATATGTAACACTGTGTCAACTGCTATTAAGC
Source organism: Parasponia andersonii (assembly GCA_002914805.1). Classification (NCBI taxonomy): domain Eukaryota; kingdom Viridiplantae; phylum Streptophyta; class Magnoliopsida; order Rosales; family Cannabaceae; genus Trema; species Trema andersonii. The sequence goes on from JXTB01000164.1 coordinate 186,353, forward strand.
ACAATAAATTTCATGTAACATTGTGCTAACTACCAGTATACAAATAAATTTCAACTATGTATATAAGTATAGCAAATTGTTTAATGACAATGTAATAGTATAAATATAAAGATATGTAATTAATTTAAATAGGTAGTTTACATATCTCTTTAGCACATATTATTGATTAAATACATACAAAGATAAATAAGTGAGGAAAAGTAACTATATTACCTAAGCGATTTCAATATATCAGGAATACGATAGAAGGTTTAGTTTGGAGTTGGAATATCTCTTGTAATAATAGATTCAAGTGGAATAAGGATTTCCTCTAACTAAACAAGTTCATGAATCACTTGATATATGTACTATTTTATGATTTCAATCCAACTGAAGGATAAGATCATTATTATAAGTATTATTACTATTAATTATATGTATATCTTTCATATTTCTTTTTCTTTTTTTTTGAGAAGAAATATAATCAATCTGTTTAGAGAAGAAACTCGACCTTCTCATAAGTTAAAGGAAGAAACTTAATAGTAAACTCATAGTGATAAAAAGTAGTCGAGAGAATTTGAGAAAGGTCTAACTATGGACTATAGGACAAAAGCAGAGGGAGACGTAGTGAGGATATTAGTCTGGATGGGGTGCTTTCCTACTGTTTTATTAGGCAGGTCACTAGTCACTGGCAAAACTACATTCTCTGTTTCTACTAAAAGGGTTGGAGTTACCAAGGATTGATGATGAGTATCTAATCTACCTTCGCTATGAGTACCTTTTAGATTGTTCTAGAGTGCCATCAGTTCTAATCGATCCAGTGTTCCTCGTAACTAATGGCCATAATTAAAACCATTACCTAATCCTCTATCCTCGTTTTCCATCAGTGCAATACATGCCTTATACACATGGTCAATTATTCCACAAAAGAAACAAAAATCGAGAAAGCATTCATACTTAAAATTCACCCATAATTCTTGGTGGTTATTGCCTAACCGAATTGACAGGCCACGAGGCAAAGGAGAGTCTAAATTAAGAGAAACTTGGATGCGCAAAATATAGCCCCAACTAGCATTATAAGAGAAAGAATCTACTGCCAAACAATTTCCAATAATATTCTCAATATGTGCATCAATTCTTTTATTCAAACATGGGAGAGGTAGGTGATAAACATGTATCTAGTAACAGCTGGTAATGAAGTCTTGGCGTTTTGGTAATGGAACCTCATCTGGTGATCGTAATACAAGGAGTTATCGTTTGAAATTCCATAGAACATTTCATAGGATTCATCATTGATCACCAATACATCCAAACTGGAATTGTAGAATATCATCTTCTAATTCATGCATTGTAATAGGAAAGCAGTATTTCTATATATTCGACATTACTGCAGCAAGTGCCTTTTTGTTGTAGGGTCGTATTATAAAGAGACGACCAAATAATACACAATCCAGCGAAGCAGTAGAAGTCTCCCATAAAGTATCATCAATTTTGACAACCGTCTTCTTAGTAGAAGTTAGAGCAAGAGATCCTTCAACATAATCTATTAAAGAATCCATAAAAACTAGTATCAGGATGCAAGAAAGAAAATAGAGTGATGTATATTGCCTAAAAGTGATCATAATTTATAGCAGATCAATGTACTAAACATTGAACTAGAGAAGCAAACTGATGAGAAGGGTTCTATCCCATTACATACGAAATAGTTATTATTGGTTAATGAATGTACGACACGTTCTATAAATATCTTTCTAGGTTGGCGTAAACAGCCTGAATGCGGTCATAGAGAAGTTGAGATAATTATCCGGAGAAATTTAGGGATAGCCAATTATATATTTATATAAAGGGCACTATCTATTTATTTTTTTTTATATATGTATAGGTATTAATTTGGTCAATGAAAATTTATCATGTATATTTTTTTTATTGTAAAAAATAAGAGAGAGAAATAACATTAATAATACACATTTTTTTTTGCACTTTATTATAACCATTGGATCACCATGGTGATCCAACGGCTAAAAAAGAAATACCTATTAATAAGTAAAAAAAAATACCTTTTGAATTGACAACCTTATATAAATATATATATATTCAAAAAAGTCGTGATATATGAAATAAAGAGGTAACTGCCTGTTTCTGTCCTTCTTCTTTTTCTTTTCATTTTTTTCTAATGAATATCCTAAGTGTATTCAAAAAAAATAAAAAAAGATTGTATTTAGCTTCAAAGATGAACAAATAATTATATTAAAAAAGATAAAAAGATTAGAAAGTGTATGAAAGAACTATTAACATGCTTGGTTCAAAATGTTTCATAAAGACCATTGTTTATTCATTTTACAATTTAATTTTCGAAAAAGTCTTTATTAATGATTGAATAATAAGATTATTGGACGGAGAAAACAAGGAATTGAAATAGGATTTGGGAGAATTAAATATCACATCCGATGGAAGTAAAAAATATTGTTAAAAGAGAACTATATCAGTTTTGAATCTGTACAAAAGAGAAAATCCACAAAGGGAGTGAAATAAAATCTGATCACGAAGTTAAGGGATTTAATTGCTAAAATCAAAAGTATATGGACCAAATCGTTACAATAGACATAGTCAATGGACTAAATGTGCTAATAACCACTTATTTTAAGTTATAGCTATTTTAGTACTTGCACAAATAACATCCGGGGAGGGCTACAAAGCCCACAATAAGGCCCATTCAGCTTCTGGTTAGTTGGGGAGTTCTGGTGAATCAAATTCTATGATCCAGCAAAATATTAGCCTACGTTGGTTAAGGAAGGCGGTACAATATCTCGGTCCAATCAAACAAATGTATATTTTTATATTGTAAGGTGCTTCATATATGCAAATATAGAAATTTTACGCAATATGAAAATTTCGCTTGTGTTGTTATTTCAAAAACAAGCCTAAAATTCTTTAAATCGGCAGGTGCACGTCCTTTATAAGTGCCTCTATTCTTATTAGTTTTCCAAGATATTCGTGGACATCCAACATTTTTGTCTGACATTAAACCTCGACAATTCTCTCCACGGCTATATTTTCATCCTTGGGAGTAGACATTATAACACCAAAGTAGAAATTGATATTACTGAAGGATACAAGAGGTTCTCTGTATTTTTCGCTTTAAATTATGAGGAACCAATCTTAAACATATAATAATATTTTTCTTACATATTTAGAAAAAGCAAAAAAGTGAAAAAGGGTACAAAACCATGGGGGCGGCCAGAAACACCATAGTCCCAACGGAACTTTGCACCCGCCCACTGATTCACAATCCAACCTCGGCGGAGTTTTGGCTGTTTCGAAGAGCCGCGTCCCTGTCACGCACAAAAGTTTTGGGTCCCACAGACTCGCGCTTTCCACCAAATGTGAACCCAGCAATAGGCCACAAAGTACAACTCTTTCCACGTCGGATCACATCCTTCGATCCCCAACACAGCTTGGAAACAATCTACGGCCACGATTCATCTGTCGTTTTTAAGTAGATGTTACCAAAGTAACATTAACACTTCCAGGGAAATGTGGAAAAAAATATCTCCAAAACATAAAATTAAAAAAAATATCTAATCCTTATCCATTAAGAGGGTGATCCACTGAATACTCTATTATATAAACCGCATCATCGTCGTCTTCACACCCCAGAATTATCCAAATTTGATAAAAGTAAATAAGAGTTACGAAGAAGAAGAAGAAGAAGAAGAAGAATTGGGTTTGTGTTTGGAGACGATGATAAAGTCGAGCCTGCTTCGTTCTTGTTCGTCCCCTTTGGTTCTTGAAGCCAAAGATCTCCATCGTTCAACACCATCGTCGGCCACGAGATTTGCTTCCACTGTAACTTGCTCCTCGAGAAGCCATACTTATATTCCGAAGCTCGAGCCCTTTAGCCGCACTAGGTTTGATCGGGTCGTAAAAGACCCACCTTTGATCGAAAAGTCAGAGAACGAGCTAGCCGGTATAGTTTAATTTCATTACAAGTACTTCGAAAATATACATATATACACTTATATATATATATATTAATGGATTTGCGTGTCTTTCTAAATTGTACTAGTTTAAGATCGTTTTTGAGTCTATTACATTGGTTTCGATCTGATTAGTTTTGATTATATATATTTTTTTGAAGTTTGGAAATTTATTTCTTTAATAATGGGTTTTGCTTGTCTTTCGGAATTGGATAGTTTAAGATATTGTTTTAAGATATATATATTTATTGGTTTCGATATTTTATTTATTTCGTTTTACTGCTTCGGTTTTGATTGATTTGCTTAATTCTTTTGGGTTAGATTACTGTTCGACCCTCGAAGGAGACGAATCATATAGCTGCTGGAGAGCTTATTTTGAGCTGAAAGATCTCGAGGTGATTTTCTCTCTATAATATGTCTCACCTTTGTTTTTTAGATACCGAGTATATATGGACTTCTTGTTCTTGTGATGCGTTTGCCTTTGGTTTTGTGACACGTTAGACTTGTTTAAGCTATACCAGATAGAGCTTCACATTCTGACCAATCAAACAGAGGATATATGATTTCGTACTCTGTTAATTCCCGTTTGGTTCGTGGGAAAATGGGAGAAAAGTATTGGAAATTGCATACTTGCGTTTCATTATTTGATTGTCGTTTTGAGGACACGATAGTAAAGTGGAATGAACTGCTCGGATCAATTTTAGGCATATAGTTATGCATGCTAGTGATGAGTTATTTTCTCACACTTTCCTTGAAACCAAACACAACCGTTTCAAAAGTTTCAATAGTACTGATTCTTGTATTTGATTACTTCGTGTTATTTTTTCCCCCCCTTCAGAAAGAAACATCAAAAGCAGAGGTGGAGAAGCTAATCCTTCAAGCCGGAGGGGTGAAGTCCTTGATTGGATTCTTACATGGGATTGCAGAAATCCACAAGGGGAACAAGAAAAGATCGAGTTTGACTCGGCCATTCGAGTCGGAAAAAGGTCACTCACTCTCCCCTATTCCGGATGGATTGCCGAAGTCACAGGCGGAGCTGGAGGAAGAAGAGAGGGGTAAAATGCCCGACTCGCCGTATACAAGATTGCTGAGAACCAAAGGGAAGTTCCCTGCATGGTATTCCCCTGCTCCTGATCATGAAACAGATTGATTTAGTATCTTTTTCGTGTAATGGCTCGTTGAAATTTTTGATATAGTTGGGACATTTTGTAGATATGATTTAGGACTTATATATATATATATATAATGTTTATAGGTGTGGGATTTTTGGATTGATTGCAACCGTTAAAAATGTTTTCTTGAGTTGAGGTTTTTGGTTCTTTGTGAACTTGATTGTATAATTATTTCGAAAGTACATTGAACTAGTTCTCCTCTGCTGAATATTAAACTATGATCATTAGTGTACGTGAAAGTATTATGGTTTTATGAATTTAGAGGATTTGATGAATGGCGGTTTGGTACAAGTCGACTACTTTTTGATGTGTACACAGATTGCAAACCAGGAAGGAAAGATCGAGTTAGAAGTGCAAACTAACTTAATGGACATTATGACCAATTCAAATGTAAAGACTAACTCAATGGACCATGTTTAGTTTCCTTACATTGACCGAGAAATTGCTTCTTGGTCTCATAAGAAAGTTGAATAGAAGGATGGAAGCATGGGAATGACTTTTTTCTCTGTTGCAACTCCTTTGCTAGAGTCTAGACACATTTCTTATGACATTTTCTAAATCATGATTCCTAAGCTACAAACAGCCAAGAGGGTCGCTGATGTTAACAGAGAATATCTATGCAATATTGTATTGCGTCTGTACTAGTGGGAAACTATCTCATATGTTTGTTTGCAATAACACACAGAAAGTTCTCCTTTCCATAAAAGAAAGAACTGTAAAGCGAGATTTAGCCACGTATGTTGTCAAATAAGAGTGTAGTTAACCTCCCTTTTTTTTTTTTTTTTTTTTTTTTTTTTTTTTTTAAACCTTGTAACTGTATGTGCTCATGTTATAATTATAAGGAGTTATCAACTTGATATTATAACACAGCTTTCATCTCTTGCCAATTGGCAAATATTATATCAATTTCACCAAAAACAAGAAAAAAAAATAAAAACAAAAGCAAGAAAAAGTGTTGGAATCCATAAACAGATTCTTAGACTTTTAACATGCCAAATATAACATGCAACAGTCTGTTGAAAAAGGACCTGGTCAATTGTTAGTTTGTAGTTTTTCTCATCTCTAATTAAACCCGACATTCCGGTACAAACATGCAAAATTGATCCCAATTTTTTGTTTCTTCCAAAAATCTAAATTTATACTCCAAACTCGTGGGGTGCAAAACAACCCCATTTCTTCCGGTGATAACACTGGCAGAAACATCAAACGTGTTCTAAACTTTCTCAATGCCCATCAATCCAAAACCTCTTCTTTCCAACCATTATATCAACTATAAGCAAAGCCTTAGGCTCTTCCCAACTGAGGTCTCAGCCAGCCATGGCATGTAATTACCATTACCCTTTCACAAACCTCACCATCCTCTCCTTCATCTTCTTCTCATTTCTTTCAATAACAAACTTCTCCTTGGCCTTAACCGATGCCGAAGCCTCCTACATAGCTCAACGCCAGCTCCTGACACTTTCGGAGAACGGCGACCTTCCCAACGACTTTGAATACGAGTTTGACCTCGTTGTTACTTTCGCCAATGAGAGACTCCGAAAAGCCTACATTGCCCTTCAAGCTCTCAAGGATGCCATATATTCCGACCCCTATAACTTCACCGGCAATTGGGTTGGAGCAAATGTTTGCGCCTACACTGGAGTCTTTTGCGCTCCGGCGCTTGACGATCCAAAACTCAGCGTTGTTGCTGGCGTTGACCTTAATCATGCTGACATCGCTGGCCACCTTCCGGTGGAGCTCGGCCTAATGACGGATGTTGCTCTTTTCCACCTGAATTCCAACCGGTTTTGCGGCATTATACCGGAGAGCTTCAAAAGGCTTAAATTAATGCACGAATTCGACGTGAGTAACAACCGGTTCGTCGGAGCGTTCCCTAAAGTCGTCCTGGAATGGCCGGAAGTCAAATACCTTGACCTCCGGTACAACGATTTCGAAGGCGAATTGCCACCCGAGCTCTTTGAAAAGAAGTTCGACGCCATTTTCTTGAACAACAACCGGTTCAAGTCAAGAATCCCGGAAACATTGGGGAATTCGACCGTTTCGGTTGTGACTTTCGCTAATAACATGTTTAACGGTTGTATCCCTCGGTCCATTGGGGCAATGCCGAACATAAACGAGGTTATTTTCTTGAACAACGAGCTAAGTGGATGTTTCCCCCCAGAAATTGGGTTGCTCCGTAACTTAACGGTGTTTGACGGCAGCGACAACGGCTTCGTTGGGAGCATGCCCAAGAGCTTTTCCGGGCTGGAAAGCTTGGAGGAATTGGATGTGGCGAACAATAAGCTAACCGGGTTTGTGCCCGATTACGTTTGCAAGTTGCCTAAGTTGCTTAACTTCACTTTTTCTTTCAACTATTTTAATGGCGAGGCTCAATCTTGCGTGCCTTCTAGTAAAACCGACGTCATTTTGGAGGACGAGTACAATTGTTTGCCTGGACGACCGAGCCAGAAGTCCACTAGGACTTGCTTCCCAGTCGTGACGAAACCAGTTGATTGTAGCAAGAACTGCGGCGACCCTTCGCCGCTCGCTAAACCCAAGTCACCGTCGCCACCGTCTCCGTCGAGACCGACACCGTCGCCATCGCCAGTGAATGAGCCGTCTACCCCACCTAAACCGAAGACACCATATTCACCACCTAAATCCACTCCGCCGGAGCCGAAACCAAAGCCGCCACCGTCTCCAACGCCTTCAACGGTGCCGGAAACGCCCAAGTCTGAAACGCCGCCGGCAAACGTCCCATCCTCGCCCAAGAGTCCAATCCCGCCAAAGACTCCGGAGTCACCGCCTAATGCTCCGACTACGCCATCGAAACAATCTCCCTCGTCTCCTCCTCCGGTCAACACTCCCAAGTCCCCACCGGCACCGATTTCTTCTGATGCTCCACCGTCACCAGACCCTTCTGATAGAAACCCAGTCGTACTACATCCTCACTCACCGCCACCGCCACAAGCTCCTGCCCCAGAACACTCATCTTCACCATCACCGACGCCGAAGCAACCGGCTAAATCTCATCCACCCTCGCCTAAATCTCCTCCCCCTCCTAAGCCGTCCACTCACTCTCCTCCGCCATCGCCTAAACCGTCACCTAAATCTCCTCCAGCGTTGCCTAAGCCATCCACCGAATCTCCCCCTCCTTCTCCTAAGACTGACGGACCAACTTCGCCTCCGAAGTCGAAGCAACCACCACCGTCTCCGTCACCATCACCATCGCCACCACCTAAATCATATCAATTTTCACCTCCGCCACCAGTGGTTCATACTCCGCCGCCACCCGTCAACTCTCCTCCGCCACCGATTTACTCTCCACCACCACCAGTTCACTCACCCCCACCACCACCACCCGTCCAGTCCCCACCACCTCCACCCCCGGCCTTCTCTCCTCCGCCGCCGGTTTACTCACCGCCTCCACCGGTCTACTCTCCTCCGCCACCACCTCCGGCCTCGTCTCCTCCTCCTCCTGTGGCTTCACCACCACCAACATTTGATGACATCATTTTGCCGCCGACGTTCGGATCCCAATACTCGTCGCCGCCTCCACCAGTGTTCCAAGGCTACTGATCTTAGAATGCCATCGACTGTTTGTTTTACCGTCCTTGCCCACACTAGCTCAGTACACAGTATAGACAACTCATTTTGTAACTAAGCCTCGATCGTCATTAAATATCGAACTTCAATTTTAATTTTTTTTCCCTCTTTTTTTAACGTTAATTTTGGAGTTTGATTAGAATTTTGTTCAATAAATACAAAGGATCAATTGATATATGTGTTGTTGGATACATATATACGATAATACATATTTTATGTGTGTATTTTATATTTTGGTTAAATGTCTTTCCCTTTTTATGGTAGGGACGAATTTTGTATCCACACCCAACAATAGAACACGTGAAATTGTTGGTTTTCTATTTATTTATTTAATTTTTTAATGGTATGACGTAAGAGACTAGACCAAGACAATAATATTTACAAAAGACTAATGTTGTGGGCGCCAATGATAATTAACATTATAATAACGTATTTACCTGTTATTAACTAAATATAGTGCATAAGAATACATTTTAATTATAACTCTCTCTGATACCTTGTTGAAACTAAATTAACTAATAAAATAAAAGAATAAAGGCTTATTATGTGCTCACTTTAATAGAGATCAAACAGAATATAGTAAACAAAACTAAAATTGAACATTGGTAAGAGATTAAGGACCAAAATAATTCAAGGGCCTATAAAGGCATTTTTTCAAAATTAAACTCTAAGATAGGCCCGTGTTATTACTAATTGGAATTCATAATTGTATTTCTTTTACACAATGGAATAATTTTTTTTTAAAAAAAAGTTGATTTCTTAACATAGAATTTAAACACGAGTCAATTTAAATTTTTACATATTTTAATGGATTCCTATATTTTATTGAACTTTATGTAGAATCAATTTAAAAAGAATTATAAAACATTTAATTCTTTTCTAAAAAAATTGTTAACATAACTAAGAGGAATCAATTACTGGAATAGAATTATAAAAAAAAATTACAATTCAAAAAGTAACAAACATGTTACATACCATACAAGCAACAAATGATATTGTATATTATTGCGTAGGCATAGAGTGTGATATTTTATATTTTATATTTAAGTAAGCATAGAACGCATATTTCACATACTTGATAGTATAAAGAACATTTAAACCTTGTTTGGTGGTCTGGACTAAAGATTAAGATTGGACTTTTTTGTCCAGTTTCATATTTGAGCCCAAGAAAAGATTGAATAAAAGAGTCTGGGCTTATTTTTTAATTTTTCTCTGATGAAACTAAATTATCCTAAATGGAGATTGGGTTAATTTAGTACCAAGCCAATACATAGTTTGTTTTTTTTTCTTTAATAAATTTTTTAATTAATATAAATATATATAAATATTAATTAGATTCTAATTTTTATTTTTTAACTAAAAAATATATTTTATTTTTATATACCTATTTTACATAAATAAATTAAAATCATATTATTTTATATAATCATCATTTAGATTTATCTTTTTTTTTTTATTATTTTTTTAACTATTTATTTCTTTATTTATAAATAAATATAATTAGAACTAAATTAAGAAACATTATTTTATTTATTTTGTTTTAGTCTTGTGTTGCACCAAACATAATATAGTACTAAATAATACTATCTAATCTAATCTTATTTAATAGTCTAATCTAATTATGCGTATCAAACAAGCCATAATATATAATAAACTGTTAAATAAAAAAATGTGTTTCCTTATAGATAACCATGTATCTAGAATATTCTTTATAATTATTTATATATAATTCTCTAAAATTCGTGCCAAGCCTCCATATAAAGAGAGACATCCCTCGTTTGTAAATCATCCTCAGAAATACAAGTAGTAGTCTTCTATTCTCTTAAACTCTCTAAGTCTTCTGCTAGTTTCTCTTCTGTGCAGGTGTGTGGGCAAGTAAAATTTAACTTGGTCAAGTGAGTGTGCTAATTGCTAAATGCTGCACAAGTGCCTTAAAAAACCTAAGTCCGTGACAGTTGGTCCCAGATTTTTAATGTGAGAATATGTATGAGATCTTTTTAATATATAATTTATTTTTAAATCCGATAATGTAACTAGTCTTTTTTTTTTTTTTTTTTGGGTTAGGAAAAAGAACTTTTATTCTTTTAGTAGTCACTACATAATAGTCACTACCAGCTACGACTACTGTCTGCAAGTAGGGTTTTTCCCAGTTATAGTGGTGTGATAGCTATACCCACCATTTGTTGTCATTAGGGGTACTAACCAGCCCAATCTAGCAATCCAACCTGAAAATGACAAATCGATCAAGAAAATATGTGGTTCGAGGGTTCTAATGATTTCAAACTGAGGTTGGATTGGGTGATAGGTTAAAGAGTTCTCAACTTACGATCCAAACCACCTCGAACTCATATATATGTTTAGTTTATTAATAGAAAAATTTTAGTTGTGAGCTTATATTAGTATACAGTTGTTATAATTTATACGAGTATTAGTTTTAAGTTGGCTAAAACAAAAATGACAAACGCTTAATGGCAAAATTAGGATTCAAAAGCTTAGTATTTAACAATTAAAAAACTAAAATAAACAAGAAAAATTTTAAAAAATAAAAACTCTCAACCTAACAACCAAACTTAATCTAATAAAGCTTGAGTTATTAGTTTCTCTAACTAATTTGGGTTATCCATTTTGAGTCTTTATAAGAAATGACTTTTTTTTTTTAAAAAAAGGCCATTTTTTACGCCTATTAAATAAATGACTATTTTATAATTTTATTTTGATAAATAGTTATTTTTTAATTGATCTAATTTTTTATAAAGTAAATAAATTAAAAAAAGATAAATCAATATATTTTGATATACTAAGTATGAAAAATGATCATTTTTTAAAAATAATTTCAAAATTAGGTCATTATTTAACAATATTTGAAAAAACAGCTATTTTGGAAATTATGATTCAAACTTCGGCCATTTGGCTAAAAGCCCCTATAGTTTTCACAAACGATGCTCATGGGTTGGGTACAAAAAATCCTAAACTCAACTCAACCCAACCCAACGTAGCCCATTTACATCTGTAGTCGCGATTACGTACCTGGACGGTGACCAATCGAATCAAATCATAAAGCAGAAAATGGTCGTTTAATAGACGTAAAGAAGACACCAAAACGTTGTCGTCTCGTGTCGGGGTTCCAATCCGTGTTTGGGAAATTCTAATCCAACGCCCTCGGGAGCCATGAGCACAAAATCGTAGAGATCACGTCCATTTCTCCATTAATGATGAGAATAGAAAAAGCAAAAAACGAAACTCACTACACTAGCCCGTCCTGCAAGTAATTGCAGCATTACACCCATAAATATTTCCAAAAAGAAAAAAAAATAAAAAAGGAAAAAAGGTTTTGAAATCGGTTTGGTGCTGACAATGGAGGAAGAGAAACTGCCATTGAAGGAGGAGCAAAAACCTCTTCAACCTCAAGAAGAAGCAAAAGAGTCCATAGCCACGCCACAAAAGGATGCCGGAGGAGGAAGTGGATGGGGAGGTTGGGGCTTTTCTCCATTTTTGGTTCTCTCAGATCTCCAAAAGGCCGCTGAAGAGATTTCTCGCAATGTAAGCTTTTTTTAGGGCCTAGAAACGGACCTAACTCCTTTTTCCATTTTTATTTTTTATATTTTTATTTTATGGTGTAATTTCGTAATCAGATCTAATTTCCATCGATTCTGATTCATGATTTTTTTTTTTTTTGTAAAAATATATTTCCTGCAATGCCGAATCTAGTTATAGCATTTGAAGAGTCTTTCAGCATGTTTTTGATTAATCTAATCTATAAGTCGAGAAAAATTGATGTGTGTGGTTACTCAATTAACTGAAGCCTGCCTTTTACAAGTCCAATTCGGGGTTTTGAATCGAAAATCAAAATTTTAAACCGAAAAATGCAAGGTTTTGAATTCTAAGGGTTTGCTTTACAATATATTTTATTTTTGTTTCAATTAAATTGAAATTAAAGGCAAAGTTGTTTATTCATTTTACTTTCTAAAGGGAAAAAAAAAAAAAAGAGAAAGAAATTGTGACCAAGCTAATAATGTATGTAGTAGTTTAAGTTTCAATGTTTTGTATGTATGTTTGAGCTGTGCTTTGCGGACCGCAGGCTGCTGTGGCTGCCCAGACAGCGGCAAAGAGCCTCGCAGAAATGCAAAACGCTGGTGAGGAGTCAGAGTCTTCTAAGGAAGAGGAAGGGGCTGAAGAATCAGCAGGTGAAAGGGAGAGTGAAGAATCTGAAGATGAGAGGGCTAGAATTCGGAAGTCTGCTCTGGATAAACTAGAGAAAGCTAGTGAAGATTCAATCTTCAGTCAGGCAAGTTTAGGATTGAGGATGAGAATTTCTTGCTTGTATTTGTGACAGCTTCATGCTACACTTATGTCAATATCTGCATCAAAATACTTCTATTACATTCATTTAGTCATGTTATTAACTGTGAAGATTGAATTCTCATTTCCTTTCCTTAATTGTTGTACAACTGAAACGTTTTTTTTTACTAAGCATATTATGGTCGCAATGTCAATATTGGCAGGGTCTGAAGGTTTTTGATAGTTCCATGGAGAATTTTGCTTCAGGAGCATGGCAGGCATTTGGTAGTGCGTTGAAAGGGGGCACAACTTTGGTCCATAAGTATGTTCACTGCAGTTAAAACTTCATTTTGGATTCAAACTAGTTACTACATTTATAGGAATTAGTTACTAAAGGTTGCTTGACGGCCTGAAGTTGTGATTAATGTTCTGGTCTAATAAGTTTGTGGGTTGTTTGAAAATTGTCACATAGTTTTTTATTCTGTGGTATTTTGTACTTTGTGAATTAACATTTTTTGGGTTGTGGATGAATATACTATGTCATCTATATTTGTTAATTAATCTGGATTGCTTAGTGGAGTTTTCATTTAATTAATGTCCACATACCATTTGTGAGTCTTCCTTCCTATCATTTGGCTGTTCTTGCACCTTCTGTTTTACTCGTTGAATTTTTGAGTTTTGCGTTGCATCTCTCTAGGCTTGAGCATTCTGCTGCAAACCTTGCAGAATCTATTCAGCAGGGTGGCCCTGTTGCACCAACCATATTAGAGGTTCGCATGACTCTATAACATACGGCTTGTTCATAAGTGTTGACCCCAGTGCTTATTTCTCTTTTCGTGTTGCAGACTGGAAAGGCATTTACCTCAAAGGGAATTCAAGTTCTTGAGCTTGTAGGCAAGGAAACAATGGATTTACTCATATCAGAGACTGGTATAGAAGTTGAAAAGAATTCTAAAGGTGCCGAACAAAAAGCCGATGAGAATCAATTATTGGAGGAGGTGACATTTGACCGATGCTTCTACATATACGGGGGTCCAGAACAGCTGGAGGTCACTTCCTTATCTTTGAACTTCACGTTATTGGCTCAAAAATTAGATGTATAAAATTTCTTGAACCATGACTTCAGGAACTGGGGGCATTGTCCAGCCATTATGCCTTGCTATTTAACAGAAGAAAAGGGAAATTATCAATCGAACAGAAGTCTGTTTATGATGCAAAGCTCAAAGAGGTTCAGCAGATTTTTAATTTAAGTACTGAAATAGATGGAGGTTTTGTCGAGTCAGACAAAGGCAAGAAAAAAGAGACTGGGGTTGATGGAAGTAGTGATGAGATCAAAGACTTGCATGATTCAAGTGTGAGTAAGGCTGCTGACATGGCTGCAGGGTAATTAACCTTGAACAACACATGTTTTGATCTCTATTGGAAAACTTGCGTCTATATGATTATTTTTTATGTAGATTTATGCCTTTTGGATTTTTTCCTCTTCAGTTGGTTCTCCTTTGATCCACATTTCATTTTTCATCATATTTTTTGTTTGATTTTTATAGCAAATCTGGTAGTGGTCTAGCTAACTACGCATTATTAGCTCTTCATTTAATACATCACATACTCAGAACAGAATTCAGATTGCAGTAAGAGTTATTTCAGGAATGCTGTTATAACTAGCCTGCTTTTACATTTTTACTGAAAAAGTGCTTTGTTAAAATGTGCTTTTATCTGAGAAGTGATTCCTAATGAACACCAAGTTTGGACTTGCTAAATTGATTTTTCAAAAAGGTGATCCCATAATGTAAGAGAGGCTAATTGTAGTGATTGCAAATTGATCTGTCTCGTATACAGTGTACACACACGTACATATACTCATGTACATACACTAATGTTTAAGTAGTACCAGTGGAAGTAGTGTGGTCAATTGTAGATGAGACCACTAGGGCAAAAATGATGTAAATGAGGGACATCGGAGTTTTGTATAGTGGCTACAAACATCAACCTAATTATGTACTGTACAGTGGCTGAAAAACATCAATGTGATTTTCTATTGTCTAGAAAGTTTCTTAGTTCTTTGATTTATTTTTTATCTTCTTTTCCGTTTTCTGTGGGTATAATATTTTCTGCACGCCAGCAACCCTATGAAGTTTGCTTTGCTTGATATATGCAGGTTTACTAGTGCATTATCGGGTCAAGCTGTTACTGATATAATACAAAGGACTACTGGTAGACTGGAGTCTCTTCATTCTGAGGGTGTTCATGTATGGAGATATCTTGGATCTTATTTGAAACGTTTGAAAGATTTTATTATCTATTGAATTGCTTTTGTTTACCCGGGATTTTAACAACTTTGTGTATTGACAGAGACTCTCGGAAATGTGCTGCTCTGCAGTTTCCCAACTGCTGATGCTTGGTAAATCCATCATATCTGGTGCTAACAAAGTTCAGGAGGGTGCTGATGCTGATGATGATGACTTGCTGAATATTGATTGGCCTGAAGATTCTGTTGAGAAAGCTAAAATAATCAGATCAAAAGCACAATCAATGACAGTATATTTGGAAGCAGTTTCCAACAGCTTTATCACAGGTTGATTATTTTAATTCTCCAAATCTCTTGCACGTCCTCATTCGTGATTCTTTTCTTTTCACTTCAGTAGTAGTAAGGAGAAATATTTGTTTGTTTGATCTCGTTAGGTGAAAAAAAAAAAAAAAAAGAGGTGAACTTAGGCTGGGGAAGAGATAAGAGATTTTTGCTTTTATTTTAAAGACGGAGGATTTTCTCTTCTGTAAGCAACTGAAGTGAGAATCATGCGTACTAATACTATTAAGAGGCCAAATTTGTGAGGTCACCTAGAGCACCTATATATATAGTTATAATCATACAAGCAGTAAATAGCACAGGCATAACCTTATGAGATTGTGTAATTAGAAGGGGTTTTTGGTTAGTGAGTGAGGCATCTTCCAAACAAGGACAAGTTTACATCTTATTTTATTTGTCATTAACTTGCCGTGTTGATATGTACATTTTAATTTCAAACCATTGTATTTCTTCGCTACTTTTCATGGCATAGTCACCTTTTCACACTTGTTTTTTATTGTTCTTCATTATTAGGAGGTTGGTAAGTTAGGACGGCAGTTTACATTTTTAACTCATCTTTCAGGAATATCTGATGTTGCTGAAGCTTATGTAGCGGCAATGAAGGGTGCTTCTGCTGAATGCCATGAAGCTCTTCCACATACATCAATTCAAGAAAAAGCAAATGCCTTTACTGAACACCTCCGGCTTGACCAGACGACATCTGTGGGGAAACTCCAGGATGGCCTCCAATACTTGTCCTACGTTGTCGCCTCCATGCCTGTTGCTTAAAAACTAGGATAGTCGACCCTGTTAGACTCGAATTAACTAGCTTTATGTGTAAATACTTGCATTTCACACTCTGCTTGGACTGTGGTCTCATCAAATCTTTGTTTTCGCGGCTGAGATTTTACTCAAAAGCATAAGATATTCTTTTATCAGATGTCTGAAAGTCATCCATGATAACGAGGAGGAAATCCGTGTATTTTGCTCTCAAATTAGCGGTTTATTGACTCGATTCCGATCCCAATCCAACATCCCAAATTTTCGTTCAAAGCGAAGTGAATTAAGATTTAGGCCTATATCTATGTATATATTTTGATTGTCCTTTGAATTGAGAATTGACATTGTAGGGCGTATAATTCCATATGCGCTATAAACTTTCTTTAAACTTTTAAAAAGAAATTGTTGCCCTTTTTAATTTCACAACCCAGGAGCAAATACTTTGTGGAAGCATGAACCTAGTGGAGATTCAAATTGAGGTAATTAGGCTGGGTAGCAGTCTTGAAGGTTCGTGTTATATTCGTACTCGTTATTATTATTATTTTTCTCAAGAAAACTGCTCTGCTCTTTTTAAGAATTGTTATTTATGAAAGGAGCCATTTGAACATGGTAAGGCCCACTTGTTTCATGCTTTGCTTGAGATGGCCTGACAAAATATTGTGCTCTGCTTGGGCTAGGCCAAGCCTAAAAATTTTAGGCTCGACTATGACCCACAGGACGTGCTCAACTAGCCCTATGTACTAGGTATAATGAGCTCACATTAGAATGAGAAATTTACCGATAGTACCTATTTTTAAAATTTATTTTCATAAACATCTATTTTTATTTTTTTTTAAAAATACATATTTTTATGGTTTATATTTCATATACAAAATATGATTGGTTCAAATTTACAATATGAATTTTATTTATAAGGTACACACTTCATGTATGAAATATGAACAGTATACATTTAAATATAAATGTTTACCATAATTAACTTTTTTTTATTATAAATTTGACCTATAATATATATTTTAAAATATGTGCCAATTTTTATTTTAATTTTTGTTCATGAAATGTAGACCATGATATATATATTTAATGCATGAAATATATACTATGGTATATATTTTATGTGTAAAATAGTGATGGTCTATATTTCTCTAAAAATAGATATTTATGAAATAAAAATAAAAATAAGTATTTATAAAAATATAGTTTTAAAAGCAGGTATTTATTAACTTTTCTCAATTAGAATGGGTTCCTTATAAAAATCCAATCCGTGTTGCGGCTTACTATAGATAGATGAGATGAGGGTGTCGATCCTCATTCAGACCCGACTATGGTGTCCACTCAATGTGAGCACGTATTTATATTTCTAATCTTGTAATTTTTAGCGTTTTGAAGTTCAACATCTCTTCCAAAAAAAAAAAAAAAAAAAGACATCCAAGATTCCTTTGGTAGGAGGGATTTATGGGAGGATAGAGAGGGTTGGAGGGAGAGAAATAGAGGGAGAGGTAAAATTGTAAGAGGAATTGAGGAAATGATAGGTGAAGTGAAGGGATGGGCACTCTCTCGTGACCCACCATTTTGAATCATCCCACTCTTTCTTTAATCTTTTTATGTGAAATGACAAAATTGCTATTCTTAAATAAATTTTAAAAAATGATGAAATGAAAAATATAATAATTTTATTAATAAATACTAACTATGTATCTTATTCTCTGTTGTGCGGTCTAAAATCCTAAGGTATGCGACCTCCTCCAAGAAGGATATATGCGACCTCTTCCGTGATGCTTATATGCGACCTTTTCCGCAGGTTTTTGTGCGACCTTCTCCTTCCAGTTTTCCTTAACAAACAGGAAACCTATAGGAAAAGGGAAACACGAAAACACTATAAAGGAAACCTACAAGAAGAGGGAAATAGGTAAATGCTGTGGAAGAAACCTACAAGGAAAGGGAAACTGAAGACTCCTATTTGCGATTAACTAAGTTATCCTTTTCGAGTAGTTATCCAATTGTATTGTTATTTAATTTATGTTACCCAATTGTATAGTTACCCGTTTATACAATTAGGATCCTAGAGGCATAGGGAACCTTGGGACATAAGGTCACTACAATCTATATAAAGGGGGCTCTATGTTCCGAAGAGATCATCACCAATTCTGGGCAGAAACAAGTCACAGAAAATAGAAGTCAGAGCAAATACACGCCTAGAGTATTCCAAATTTTGGGTAGTCTAAGTCGTTAGTATTCTTCAATAGCTTTTAGTCTTTCCGATCTCCAAACAAGATTGTAATCTTGAGTGTTCATTATTATTCATAAAGTAGTGAGAAAACAGTGGACGTAGGCTCATCTTTTTCGGGGCTGAACCACTATAAATCCCTCTCTCCTTATTTGCTTTGATTATTTACTTCAATTTACACAAGCCACATCTCTTAATTATTTATAAATTTATTGTTGA
>JXTB01000164.1:236707-247514 GCA_002914805.1 Parasponia andersonii
CTACATCAAGAGGCATCAGTTTTTGACATTAATGAAAGAGAAAGAGTTTTCTTCTTGAGTTCTTGAAGGGACTTTTCTGAACTCATCAAGGGCTTCCTTGTGGCATTCAATCCGACTTATCAAACAGATTCTTCATCCCATTTGTTGCGTCTTCACCATACCAAGGTTCTTGCTTTTGCTAAGTAACGGGTCACGGTTTTTCCATCAAAACTTGAAAGATCTTGGGGTTGTATTTCCAGATTTTGGTAATGAGTTTCGTCACATCGTTGGCGAGGTTCGTATCAGGTGGCTCACAAGGTTGTTGAAGAGTTCAAGGCTACTGAAGTCAAGGAGCTCGAAGACAAAGCCAGTGACATCACCTCGTCGACCATTATATATAACATCTTCTGCGAGCATCCAGATTTCGACTTTTCCATCCTTGGTGAAGACGTGGTCGAGTTTGTCTAGAGTTGGAGGGAAAATGAAGCTACCAAACTGGAGATGGTGGAGCGAGCACGTCTGCATAAAAATAATGTTCTTTTATTATTTTTTTTAACTTCAGAACAATACGGGCTTGGTCCCCTTCTTATTTGTATTTCTTTGCTTGCATATAGATGCGAGCTTTTATCAATGAATGAATGCTTTCTTTATTAGACATTTATTCCTGCAAAACAATCAAATAACTAAGTTGTAATAGAGAAGATAATTAATTTAACCAAGTAGTCAATCACTAAGTGACTGATCGGTACGTTATTGCGATTTGAATCCAACACGCTTAAAATAGTTGTGTTAGGATAGGTTAGGTCGCTTAAGAAAATAGCAAGTATGAGTGATGCAAACTCAATACTGTTTTTCAAAAGTTCCATGGCAAAATGTAAATATAGCAATATATCACATCGAACAATGAACGTTTTGCTTAGTTACTTTGTTGTTCAAGGACGAAAATTGCGTAATACGACATGCTAAGGCATGAAGCGAGGAGAAAATCTTAAGATTTTAAGGAATTTTAGATATTTCGGCGATCTAAAATTTTGACCCCTCTAAATGGACGTTTTGCATAGTCCCTTAGGAAGCAAGTAGGAGATAAAATTTTGATCCCACTGCCCCCCGAGTCTTATGGTGTTCGAAGACTGCCATAAAACTATAAAAGGTGGACCAAATCAAATGATCGATGAGGAGAACCTTTATTGATGATGACGAATGACGATCAACGAATGATGATCAACGAATGATGATTAACAAATAACGATCAACGAATGATGAACAACGAATGACGATCAATGAATGACGAATGAGTAGATATCTTTATTGATGAATGACGAATACATGAAGATATACATTAAAATTTACTGATAATAGCGACGAAGTTGTTCTGCATTCCGGGTATGCTCGATCTTTTGTCCGCCAGTGCGAGCTAATTTATATGTCCTCGGTCGAATGATGGCATCAATAACATACGATCCTTCCCAAGAGGGTCCAAATACTCCAGCACTGTACTCTTTATTATTAGGTAGGACTTGCCGAAGAACAAGGTCACCAACTTCAAATCCTTTTCGTCTGACTTTAGAATTATAGTATCGAGCAGTGCGCTATTGATATGATGCGATTCGAAGCAGAGACTACTCGCGCCTTTCTTCTAAAAGATCGAGCTAAATCCTCATTAGTGTTTTGTTGCAATCTTGCTCATAGGTTGATCGTCGTAGAAAGCTTGCACTAATTTCAACCGGAACCATTACTTCATATCCGTAAGTTAAAGAGAATGGACTCTCTCTGATAGTTGTTCGTTGAGTGGTGCGATAAGTCCATAAAACTTCAGGGAGTACCTCTGGCCAAGCTCCTTTATGTTCTTCCAACTTTGTCTTTATATTGTGTTTAAGTATTTTATTTATCACTTCAACCTGTCCATTGGCTTGTGGATGAACAACAGCGGAGAAATTCTTCTTGATGCCTAAGTTGTTGAAGAAGTTACAGAACTCG
This sequence comes from Parasponia andersonii, assembly GCA_002914805.1. Taxonomy (NCBI): domain Eukaryota; kingdom Viridiplantae; phylum Streptophyta; class Magnoliopsida; order Rosales; family Cannabaceae; genus Trema; species Trema andersonii. Next base: position 238,664 of record JXTB01000164.1, read on the forward strand.
TCGCAGTCAAATTATTTTCCATTATCAGAAATTATGGCATGTGGTATACCATAACGGCAGATTATAGATTTGTAAACAAAATCTATCATCTTTTTTGCGAAAATGGTACTCAAGGCTTTAGCTTCTATCCACTTGGTGAAATAATCGATTTTGACCACTGCATACTTTAACACACCTCGTGCCAATGGAAGTGTTCCGATAATATTAATTCCCCATACTGCAAATGGCCATAGACTGGTCATTGGAGTGAAAGGAACGGATGGCATTCTAGGAACAGTTGCAAATCGTTGGCATTTGTTACACCTCCTAGTAAATTCCATCGTATCCTTCTTTATGATCGGCCAAAAATACCTTTGTCTTAGAATCTTGTTCGCAAGTGCCTGCCTCCTGGAATGATTTCCGCATATTCCTTCATGAATTTCCCTCATAATGTAGTCCGCTTTTTCTTCATCGACACATAATAATAGCGGCGCACTAAAACTTCTTCGATAAAGCTTCTCGTCATAGATAACATAGCGAGTTGCTTTCATTCGAAGTCACTTTGCATCGTCTTTGTTTTCGGGGAGATTGCTATTTTGTATATACTTCATTATAGGATCTACCCATGATGATTTTTTATCAACCGTCATAGCTATTTGGGGCTCTGTTTCGATACTTGGTTTTGTAAGAAACTCGATAGGAACCACCTTTAGTAATTAGGTATCTTTTGTTGAGGCAAGTTTAGCTAGAGCATCTGCCCGAGTATTCTTAATGCGAGAAAGAAGTTGAATATTATAGGCAGTGAATGTCGAGAATAATCTTCGTACCTCCTGTAAATAAGCCATCATTCTCTTTCCTCTTGCTTGATATTCGCCGTTCACTTGACAAACAACCAGCTGGGAATTACTGTATACCTCAATCACTTCGACCTTCATTTCTTGTGCGAGCTTTAGCCCGGCTATTAATGCCTCATTATTTGATGCTGGAAATTTGAAGCGAAGTACACAATGAATATTGTGTCCTTCAGGACTGATTAGTACTAAGCCTGCACCAGCTCCATTCTCATTCGACGATCCATCGACGTAAAGCTTCCACAATCTGGATAAATTTGTAGCAGGCTTTTCGATTACTTCTGTGGGAAGATTGACATTATATATGAATTTCGCAATGAAATCTACGAGGGCTTGCCCTTTGATCGTCGTGCGAGATTAAAAATCGATGTCGAACTGACTCAACTCAACTGCCCACTTAAGTAGTCATCCAGAAGCCTCGGGTTTTTGTAGAACCTGCTTTAATGGAAAGTTCGTGAAAACTTTGATGGTGTGCACATGAAAATAAGGATGCGACAATGAGTGCTAATGCCAATTTCTCCATCTCTGGATATCTTGTTTCGGCATCAAGTTGTCTTTTACTTACGTAGTACACTAGTCACTGTATCTTTTCATATTCTCGAATTAACGCAGCACTTGTCGCATATTTAGAAACAGCGAGGTATAAATATAATTCTTCCCCCGGATTTGGCTTCAATAAGAGTGGAGAAGAACCCAAGTGTATTTTTTATTCTTGGAACGTCTGCTCGCATTCTCCCATCCACTCAAACCTCTTCGAACCTTTCAATACTTCAAAGAATGGTTGGCACTTATCCGTCGACTTGGATATAAATTGACTCAATGCGGCCACTCTTCTTGCCAGGCTCTGCACATCTTTGGGTTTGCAAGGCAATTGCATATCAATCAGTGCTTGTATCTTCTAAGGGTTAGCTTCAATGCCTCGCTGATTGACTATAAAACCCATAAACTTTCTAGATCCTACCCCGAATGCACACTTTTGAGGATTCAGCTTTATTTGATACTTTCAGAGAATTTTGAACATCTCATCAAGATGTTTGATGTGATCTTCGGCTTTCTTCGACTTCACCAGCATGTCATCAACATATACCTCCATTGTCTTGCCAATTTGTTTTACAAACGTTATGTTGACAAGACACTGGTAGGTTGTTCCTGCATTGATGAGTCCGAATGGCATCTTTTTGTAATAGTATAATCCTTGATCAGTGATGAATGAGGTATGCTCCTCATATAGTTCGTACATAGGGATTTGATTGTATCCAGAATATGCATCCATGAAACTTAAGAGTTCATGCCCCGATGTCGCATCTACAAGCTGGTCGATTGTTGGAAGGGGAAAGCTGTCCTTCGGGCATGCTTTGTTGAGATCAGTGAAATCGATGCACGTTCTCCACTTCCCATTAGGTTTCTTTACCAAAACTGGGTTTGCAAGCCAGTTCGGATAAAAAGATTCCCTGATAAATCTAATTTCGAGCAACTTTTCTACCTCTTCTTTCAGCGCGATGTAGCGTTCTGGATTCATAGCTCTTCTTTTCTGCCATACAGGCTTTTTTGTTGGATCTATATTAAGATGGTGGCATATGATATTCGGATCAATCCCGACCATGTTTGAATGTTGCCACGTGAAGACATCCAAGTTAGATTCCAGAAAAGTGACCAATAAAGCTCGCACTGGTTCTTGAAGCCTCGCTCCAATCTTTAAAATCTTAAGGGACCTGTCAAATAGCAAATTCTCCTAGTCTTCAATGGGTCCAGTTTTGACCTCTCCATCGATTTCTCGAGGGTCGAGTTCTTCGCTTGTCGTTTCGATTGACATTTTGACTGACGTTTCGACTGACATTTCACCTGACGCTTCGACGGACGTTTTGCCTGATGCTTCTCTTTGTAGTTGGACCATCATTGTGCGAGGTGTCGCATCCTTTGTTGCGAGCTTTAAAGAGTTGTTATAATAAGTCCTCGCATCATATTGGTTACCACACACCTCGCCTACTCCTTGTTGAGTCGGGAATTTCATAACGAGATGGTAGACTGAAGTAATAGCTCGAAGTTCCCTCAGTATCGGTTTTCCTAGTATAGCATTGAATGCAGAGGTGCAATCTGCAACCAAAAATTGGGTCATTACCGTTGAAACCCTAGGATAGGTTCCAATGTTGACCATTAACTTAATCATGCCCATAGGCATTATGCTGTTACCAGTGAATCTGTAGAGTGGAGTGACGGGGGGCTTTAGGTCACTTTCATTCATCCCCATCTTCTTAAAGGCATCATAATACAAGATGTCAATAGCACTTCCATTATTGACCAATACTCGCCATAATTTCATACTTCCACAATTGATCTTTATGACCAGCGCATCATTATGTAGATAATGGACCTCCCTCGTGTCTTGTTCCATGAAGGTAATATCCATATCCGGTATTCGCTGAAGCTTTCGTGGTCGCTGTTCGAGGTACATGACGTTGGTCAATGGCTGCTGTCGAGCTTCTTGTGCATACCTATCCTGCGCTCTCTTGGAATCTCTACCAATGTGCGGTCCTCTGAAAATAGTTCATACCTCGTGCTGAATTTCTGGAGGTCGTTGTTGGTTTTCTTTTCGCCTTTCATTATTCTGTTTAGAGTACTATCGCAGTTGCCCTTCTTTAATTAATCTTTCGATATCATCTTTCAGGGTAAAGCAGTTATTGGTATCCTATCCAATGCCATTGTGATACTGACAAAACTTGTTAGGGTCGCGCCTCGCTCTATCTCTTTTCATAGATTCCAGTTGATGATACCACTCTTGTTGGTTTGTGACCGCATAGATATGATCTATGGGTGGGTTCAATTCAGTATAATTATTGAACCTCATGGGAGCTCTTGGAATCTCATACTTTTTTTGTTTGGGCTGCTTCTCAATCGATTGTTTATTACTCTTGTTCGACTTCTTATCATTTTTGTTGTTGTTTGTTGTCGCATCTTTGGCAGCATCATTTCCTCCTTCCTTTGTCATCTTATGAAGGGTTTCGCGTGAAGATTCCACCCTTAGATGTCGACCAACTCTTCGATTGAAGTCTTCAAGGGTTCTGCATTCTCGCTCTAGTAACTCTTTCCAGAGTTTAGTTTCTGGTCATACCCCAGCCATCATTAGAGTTAAAAATTCTCCCTCAGGTGGGTTATTAACCTTCGCCAACTCTGAGGTAAAATGATTTAGATTAGATCGTAGAGTTTCCTCTGGGTCTTGCCGAATAGCAGACAGACTTACCAGTGGAACAGTAAAATTCTTCGCGGCCTAGAATTGCCTCAAGAATGCAGTCTGTTGCCAGGACAAGATTGAACCAGACTTGAGCCCTCGGTACCACTTCTTCTCCGCTCCTGTGAGAGTTACAGCAAAGTATCTACAACGTGCCAGATCATTAACACGATGAAGTTCCATCAGGTTGTTGAAGTGATCCATATGGTCTTGTGGATCAGTTTTCCAATCAAAAGTATTTATGGTGGGGAGTTTAAATCCAGCAGGTAAGGCGGCAGCTCGAACCTCCTCGCTGAATGGCAATTAACGATACCCATCAGCGAGCTCATCGTCCCAACCAGTAAGTGTATCTAAAGCAATCCTCAGATTATGAACATCGACGTTCAGAGGGAGAACATTCTCTCTTGCAGGTGGTAGGAGTGGCCTCTGATCGTTGTCACGAGATAAGGCGAGTTAGTTAGATAGGGTCTGCTGCGGCCTTAGGGATTCCAATGAAACAGTGCGATGACATCGACTTTGGTCATTGTGATGCGATGTGGATCGCTCCTGACTACGTCGCTGATCCAGATGTTGTCTCAGGTCTGTAGGATTCTGTCGAGATTCCCTACTGATCCTTTCAAAGAGACTCCTCAATTGACATTTTTGCTTATTGTCTAAATAATTACGATTGATGGTTGCTCTCCGGGAAGGTTGCTCATGATCACGATCAGTGCTCGAACTTTTAGTATCAGATACCAGAGACAAGTCTGTGACCTTGCCTTTTCCCTTGGAGATACAATCTCCTTGACGCTCCTGCCGGGCTTTAGGTTGGTCGCGGTTCCCTGTCTCCAGGATCTAAATTCCTCTCTCAGGTTGTTGAGCAGGATGTTCTCTGGGACGTTCGTGCTGTGGTGGAGTTAGCATCTGTCCCTCAGCAAGTCGTCGTAGAGAGTCATTAATCTGACTTGTAATTTGCTGAAGGTTCACCAGTGCTTCCTCCATGCAATCCTATCTCTGCATAATATTTTCCGGTACGGTCACGATAGGCTGATCCTGAGCAGGATCTATCTGTGCAGTAGCGGTACTTTGGGGATGATTTTGGCTAGTTCCAGTATTTCTGGTGTTTGCCATTGTTGAAAGAAGTGGAATGGACAAACTTTTCTGCCGGAATAGCCCTCCTTCTAGGTCAATTGTTAACGGAGGTTTTGTCAACAATAAATTTAGAAAAATTACAAAATGTGGCTTGTGTGTGAAAATAGTTAATTAATCAAAGCAAACAAAGAGACAAGAATTTTATAGTGGTTTAGCCCTAAAAAAGATGAGCCTACGTCCACTATTTTTTTACTATCTTGTGGAGAATTACAAGAACTCAAAATTACAATATTTTATCCAGAAAGAAGATGCAAGAGTTTAAAAAGTTCCCAAAAGATCTCAAAGATAAAAGATCCAAGATTAAAAAGAAATTCAAAAAGATCAGAAAGAAGTCCAAAGATTCCCCACTGAAACATTAAACTTCCTTTATATAGGAAAAGGCAAAGTAGCAAACTTGCCTCTAGAATCTGGTACGGAGAGTTCAAGTACAAACCGTGATCGTGGACAACTTTCTCGCAAATCCACTGATAGTCAAGATCGCTTGAGCAGTGAACTAAGACAACCACCGAGAAGCGTCTTCAAAAGAATCAGCAGAGAGTCGAGACAAGATCCTGCAGACCTAAGACAGTATTTGGAGCGACGACGTAGCCATGATCGATCCATATCGCATCATAACGACCAAAGCCGGCCTCATCACACTATTTCGCTGGATTCCTCTCACAGATCATAGAAGACTCTACCTTACCAGCCCGCCATGCATCAGGATAACCTAGTTTCCGGCGGGAACGGCGGTCGCTCTCTATTACGAAAGGGAGACTTGCAACTACAAGTGTTAAATTCCTAGCGTAATCTACGTGAACGACCAACCTTGCTACTCGAGCGACTACCCATAGCAGTTAGCGGTAAGTCGATCCTTCAAGCTCGACGTCGGGATGGATGACCTAAGTCTGAAGGGTGGTAATTGTGAAAACTACCCTTTTGACTAGGTGTCCTGGTATACCTAGTGTTCAGCGACTTGATGGAACTCCATCGTATCAATGATCATGCACGTTGCAGATGTTTCACTGTAACTCTCTCAGAAGCAACAAAGTAGTGGTTCTGAGGACTCAAATCCGGCTTAATCTCGTTCTGGCAACAACTTCAGACGACGTTCTTGAGACAGTTTCAAGCTGCAAAGAATTTCACTGTTCCACTTGTTAGCTTGTTTGCAATTCGACAAGGTCCAGAGGAGACTCTACAATCTTATCTCAATCGATTCACCTCAGAGTTAGCAAAGGTCAGTAACCCACCTGAGGGAGGAGTATTAACTCTCATGATGGCTGGGGTGCGACCAGAAACTAAACTCTGGGAGGAATTACTTGAGCGAGAATATAGAACTTTAGAAGACTTCTACCGAAGGGTTGGTCGGCATCTAAGGTTAGAATCTTCGCACGAGAATCTTCAAAAGACAAAGAAAGAAGGAAGGAAAGATGCAACTAAAGATGCGGTCATGACCAATAATAACAGTAATAAAAGGAGTAATGAACAGTTGACGGAGAATCAGCCTAGATATAAAAAGCAGGAGATTTCAAGAGCTCCCATGTGGTTCAACAATCACACCGAGTAAACATGCCCATAGATCATATCTATGCGGTCACAAACCAACAGGAGCGCTATCGTCAACGGAACCCATGAAAAGAGAGAGAGCGAGGCGCGACCCCAATAAGTTTTTTCGGTATCATAATGACATTGGAAATGATACCAATAACTACTTTATCCTGAAAGATGAGATCAAAAGATTGATTAAAGAAGGACGGTTGCAGCAGTACTCTAAACAGAATAATGAAAGGCAGGAAGAAAGTCGATAGCGACCTCCAGAAATTCAGAGCGAGGTGCGAACTATTTTTAGAGGACCGAACGTTGAGGGAGATTCCAAGAGAGTGCAGGATAGGTATGTGCGAGAAGCTCGACCGCAACCATTGACCGATATCATGCACCTCGAACAATGACCATGAAAGCTTCAGCGAGTACCGGATATGGATATTACCTTCACGAAACAAGACGCGAGGGAAGTCCATTATCCACATAATGATGCATTGGTCATAAAAATTAATTGTGGAAGCACACAGTTGTGGTGAGTATTGGTTGATAATGGGAGTGCTGTGGACATCCTACACTACGACGCCTTTAAGAAGATGGGGTTGAATGAGAGTGACTTGAAGCCTGCCGTCACTCCACTCTATGATTTCACTGGTGACAGCCTGATGCCTATGGGCATGATTGAATTAATGGTCAACGTTGGAACCTATCCTAGGGTTTCAACGATAATGACCCAATTTTTGGTAGTAAATTGCCCCTCCACATTCAATGCTGTGCTGGGAAGACTGACACTGAGGGAACTTCGAGCAGTAATATCAATCTATTATCTCACTATGAAGTTCCCAACTCAACAAGGAGAAGGCGAAGTGCGAGGAAACCAATATGATGCGAGGACTTGTTATAACAACTCGTTGAAACTCGCAGCAAAGGATGCGACATCTCGCACAATGATGGTCCAGCTGCCAGAGGAAACGTCAGTCGAAGCAGCAGGCAAAGCGTCAGTTGAAGCTCCAGTTGAGTCGTCAGACAGCGTCAGTCGATCCATCAGACAAAGCGTCAGTTGAACCGTCAGTTAAAGCATCAATCGATACGGCCAGCGAAGACCTCGACCTTCGAGAAATCGATGGAAAAGTCAACTAGACCCATTGAAGACTTGGATGATTTGCTATTTGACAAGTCCTCAAGATTTTAAAGATTTGAGCGAGGCTTCAAGAACCTGTGTAAGCTTCATTGGTCACTTTTCTGAAAACTAACTTAGATGTCTTGAGCAAGATCAAAGTAGGGCGCTGATAAGGATTGAGCTTGATCTCTTAGAAGAAATGCGCGAGCAGTCTCAGCTTCAAATCGCATCATATCAACAGTGCACTGCTCGATATTCTAACCCTAAAGTCAGACGAAGAAGATTTGTTGGCATTGTTCTTCGGCAAGACCTCATTCTTCGGAACCATATGTTATTATTGCCATCATTCGACCTGGGACATAAAAGTTAGTTTGAACTGGCAGACAAAAGATCGAGCATGCCTGGAATGTAGAACAGCTTCGTCGTTTTTATCAGTTAACTTTCCTGTATATCTTCATATTTTCGTCATTCATCAATAAAGACGTCTACTTATTCGACATTCGACATTCGTTGATCGTCATTCGTTGTTCATCATTCGTTGATCGTCATTCGTCAATCGTCATTCGTTGATCATCATTCGACATTGTTCGTCAATAATATTTCTTTGGCTATTACTTCAACTTCGTTTCATTCATCTTTATGGCATTTTTCGGACACCATGAAACTCAGGGGGTAGTAGGATCAGAATTTTATCTCCTACTTGTTTCCGTTCATCTTTTTATAGTTTTATGGTAGTTTTTGGACACTATAAAACTCGGGGGGGAGTGGGATCAGAATGTTATCTCCTACTTGTTTCCTAAGGGACTATACAAACATCGATTTAGAGGAGATATGGTTTTAGATCGTCGAAGTATCTGAAACTCCTTAAAATCCTAGGATTTTCTCCTCGCTTTATGCCTTAGCATGTCGTATTACGCAATTTCCCTCCTCGAATAACAAAGTAACTAAGCAAAACATTCATTGTTCGATGTGAAATATTGCTATATCATATTTTGCCATGGAACTTTTGAAAAACAGTATTGAGTT
>JXTB01000164.1:249335-279536 GCA_002914805.1 Parasponia andersonii
ATGGATTTAGTCCTACGCGAGCATCAAGGATTTTCACTGTATTAGTAAATTTTGGGGGTTCACCCTAGGATTGCATAAACATGCAAGCTCATCGAATTTTTTCTGATTGGTCTACGGATTTGAAAAAAGTTGCTCGAGCAGTTCATCAAAAAAAAAGGTAAATAGGGTATCAGACCCTAGAAACTCTTTTCAAGAGTTTTTCCTTGACCATTATCTAGTAATTCTACTCTATGAACCAGAAAAGGGGGATAAAAATAATTCCTATTTTAGTTCATTTGGATATGGGATGTGTTTCTATTCCTAGAAATTGAAACCGAGTTTTTCCGAGAACAGACGAAGATCAGTAAGAGAGAAGAAATGAACTAACCTTTCTTCGGAAGCGGAGGGATTGAGATACGGTCTGAATTCCGTCGGAGAAGATATTGGAATTGTACGAGCTGAAGGACAAAACGACACTGTAGGGTTCTCTGAAAAACTTCAGGATTTTTTAGAAAGATGGAAAGTCTGTAATAAAGAAGAAGAAACAGATTGATTTCCGATATTTATACCTCGAGCATCGCTAAATCACAGCCGTAGATCAAGATCTTTGATTTTTAGATCTAAAGGCCGAAATTTACACGGGATTTGATTTTTTCCGAAATTAAATCAGTATCTTTCAAAATTTGAAAGGATTTAGTTTAAAAACGACGGTTGGCATCATCAATATCCTCGAGTCTCATCGAGTTCTGCTATTTTCTTAGAAAAGGCGACACGTGTTTTTGTCTGTCAGAAAAAGGTATGCATGATCTTGAGAAAGATGAGGTTTAAGATCTGGCAACTTTTCGACTCTTCAAGGATCTCAAGTCTAGGTCGTGACATCGCATTTTTTAAGTTTGCACTCACCTACATTTAAAAGAAGCTCCATTTTGTCCTAAAGAACTAATGGAGCTGGGGGGCAATTGTTGTGCGGTCTAAAATCCTATGCCAGGTCGTATGTGTAAGAATATGTGCGACCTCCACCGCAGGAATTGCGTGCGACCTCCACCGCATAGGTTATGTGCGACCTCCATCGCAGGAGTTGCATGCGACCTCCACCGCATAGGTTATGTGCGACCTCCACCGTAGGAGTTGCATGCAACCTCCTCTGAATAGGTTATGTGCAACCCGAAAGAAAAGGAAACTAGTCTCTGCTTCGTCAAACGGGTGATCTACAAGGAAAGGGAAACAAAAGTCTTTCTTCAAGTTCAACCAGTTACCCAATTTAAGTAATTACCCAATTATATTGTTACTCAAATTATATTACCTGATTGTATAGTTACCTATTCTCACAATTGGGAACATTAAGCTACCTTCATCTATATAAAGGGAGTTTAATGTTTCAGGACGGGGACGCTTGGAAAATCTAAAGAAGCTAAAGAATTCTTAAGAGTATTTTTTTCTTTTCAGACAATACATTGTAATTTTGAGTTCTTGTAATTCTCCAGAAAATAGTGAAAAACAGTGGACGTAAGCTCATCTTTTTCGGGGCTGAACCACTATAAAATCTTTGCCTCTTTATTTGCTTTGATTAATAACCCTATTCACACAAGCCACATCTCATAATTTTTTCTAAAATTAATTGTTGACAAAACTTCCATCAACATTTAGTGTGGAATGTCCGAGGATTGGGGAGCTCTCGAGCGGTGGACAAACTAGGAGACCTTTTATGTAACACCTCCCCCACTTTGGTTTGTCTTGTGGAATCAAAGTTACATGGTGCTAAGGCTTGTTTGATTGCTTCTAAAATGGGTTAGAGTCATCATATGGTTTTAGATTGTGTTGGAAAAACTGGCAGCCTAATTTTGCTATGATAGATGATTGGGATATATAGCTATTAAGTTTTTCAAAAGGTACTGTTGTGCGGTCTAAAATCCTAAGGTCGCATAAAGGTTATATGCGACCTCCTCCGTGAAGGTTATATGCGACCTCCTCCGTGATGGTTATATACGACCTCTTCCACAGGTTTTGTGCAATCTTCTCTGTGCAGTTTGCCTTGTCAAACAGGAAACCTATAAGAAGAGGGAAACACGTAAATGCTATAAAGGAAACCTACAAGAAGAAAGAAACAAGTAAATGCTATGGAAGGAACCTACAAGGAAAGGGAAACTGAAGACTCCTATTTGTGATTAACTAGTTATCCGTTTTGAATAGTTATCCAATTATATTGTTACTTAATTTACGTTACCCAATTGTATAGTTACCCGTTTATACAATTAGGATCCTAGAGACATAAGGATCCTAGGGACATAAGGTTACCTTTATCTATATAAGGGGGACTCTATGTTCCGAAGGGGAGAAGAAGTCACAGAGAATTCAAGTCAGAGCAAATTCAAGTCTGGGTAATTCCAAGTTAGAGTATTCTATGCTTTGGGTAGTCTAAGTTTTTAGTATTCTTCAATAGCTTTTCAGTCTTTCCGATTTCCAGACGAGATTGTAACCTTGAGTGTTCATTATTATTCATAAAATAGTGAGAAAACAGTGGACGTAGGCTCATCTTTTTCAGGGTTGAACCACTATAAATCCCTCTCTTCTTATTTGCTTTGATTATTATTTCAATTCATACAAGCCACATCTCTTGATTTTTTCTAAATTTATTGTTGATCAAAACCTCCATCAACAGGTACATTCATGTTATAGTAAATTGTAAATTCGCTAATGAGTGGCGATTCACATGCTTTTACGGGGATCTTGTTTGTTCTTCTCGACATTCTTCGTGGGAATTATTGAAATGTCTTAAGGATATATTTTCACTTCCTTGGAGTGCGGTAGGAGACTTCAACTCTATTTTCTATATACACAAAAAATTGGGTGGTAGTGATTTTGAATTTAATGTTATAAGGGATTTTTGTAATGCGATATCTAATTGCTTACTTTTTGGTCTTGGTTAAATTGGTGAAATAATGACATGGAATAGTGACCAGGACGCAAATATGATTATGGAATGGCTTGGAAGAGTTTTATAAAAAGTTAGTAAGTTAGAAAGTGCGACGAGATCGTTCACAAAATAGGATTTGGAAATATAAAAAGATCCTAAAAAAAATTAGGGCCCTTAGTAGAGAAATTCAATCCCTGAATAAAGATATCAATATTCCATTCTCTAGAGATTGTGTCTAAAGGCTAGAAAAGGAACGAGACCACCTTTATGCTTTAGAGGAGTATTATTGGAAAAGAGCTCGAATAGATTGGTTTTAGGAAGGTGAGAGTAACACAAAATTTTTCCACACTAAAGCCTCTCATAAGTGGCGGAAAACTTCTTTGTTTGGGCTGGAGGATAATCTGGGTGTTTGGAGGACTGACAATGAACAAATTTCAGAGGTTTTTTCTACTTATTTCTCTCATATTTTTTCTTCTTCACGTCCGAATAGTGAGGTGATCATGACTGGGGTGGTAGACAAGTTTTCTCGGCAATTTCTTGATGACATTCATCATGTTCTCGACCAACCTCTCTTTCAAGATGATATTCGTAAAGTTCTGTTTTATATGAGTCCGAATAAATCTCCAGGCCTAGATTGTTTTCATAGGATTTTCTTCTAGAAATATCGGGACATCATTAGAGAGGATTTGGTGGATGTTTATCTTCGAGTCTTGTCGGGTCTTTCCTCAATTGGCGATTTTAATAAAACTCATGTATATAAAAAAAAAAAAATCCTCGGAAAGTGGTTGATTTCCATCCTATCAGTTTATACAATGTGGTCTACAAGATGTTCACTAAATTCTCTTGCTAATCGCTTAAAGAATGCCTTGCCTTTTATCATTTCAGATGAGCACAATGCTTTCATTCTGGGTAGATTAATCTTTGACAATGTTATAGTAGCTTATGAAGCAATGCATTCTTCCATAGGAAGACTACAGGGAAGATTGGTTTTGTTGCCCTGAAATTGGATATAAGCAAGGCCTATAATAGAGTCAAATGGAGTTTTCTCGGTGCCAATATGAGAAAGGTGGGTTTCAATGAATTATAGATTACGATCGTACGAGATTGTACACAGTCTGCCAATTTTTCCTTCATTATTAACGGAGTTCCAAGAGGCTTGGTGATCCCTAGCTGAGGTATATGCCAAATTTTACCTCTGTTCCCTTATCTCTTTTTATTGTCTGTTGAAGGTTTTTCTGCTCTTCTCCAAATATTGTTTCCTCTCCTGCTTTACATGATTTTACCTATTTCAGTTCTGGTCCTATTATTAGTCACATGTTATTCGCGGATGATGGCCTTGTCTTTTGTACGGCTGATTTATAGGAATGCCTTGAGACGAGGCGGCTTTTATAGGCTTATGAGGAGGCCTCGAGTCAGATGGTGAATATGGGGAAATCTGTCATCACCTTTATTTCTAACGTCCAGAATAATTTCAGAATTCTTATCATGAATAGTTTTGGCCTGAACGAGAGCTATTCTCATGAAAAGTACCTTGGGCTTCCTATTTTAGTTAGTTGGAAAAAACGTAGCACTTTTAATGGGATAAAAGAAAGAGTATGGAAGAAACTCCAGATTTGGCAAGGTCCCTTTTTTTTTCCAAAGAGATGCTAATTAAAGCAGTTACGCAGGCAACTCCCACTTATACTATAAGTATCTTCAAGCTTCTAATAACTCTTTGTAAGGAATAGGAAGCCATGATTGCTAAATTTTGTTGTGGCTCTTGTATTCACTGGGTTAGTTAGGAGTATATGTGCAAACCAAAGAGTGTTAGAGGAATGTAGTTTTGTTCTCTCAGCCCTTTCAAGCAAGTAATGGTAGCAAAACAAGCTTGGCGTAATCCTTAGTACCCTGATTCCCTCATGGCTAGAGTCCTCAAATCCAAATATTATAAGAATTCATCTGTTTTCGAAGCTACTGCTGGTAACTCAGTTTCTTATGTGTGGCGGAGTATTTTCTGGGACTTGTCTATGATTGAACAAGGCTATCGATATAGGGTGATATACGGCTCTCATATTCGTATCTTCGAAGACCCTTGGCTCCCACGCCTGAGTTCTTTTAGGTCCATAACTCCAAACTTCACTAGTACTATTCCTTGGTATGTTTTCGATTTTATTCTGGACAGAAGTTGGAATATTGACTTCTTGGAACAAATTTTTCTACCAATTGATGTGGAATTAATCAAAAGTATCCCATTGAGTTTGAATCACCGTGAAGATGACTTTATTTAGCATTACAATTCCTCAGGTTTATATACTGTGAAGCTTGGTCATCGACTGGCGATTTCTTCTACTCATAACTGTGGACAATCTGGTATTAGGCTGGATTCTCTGTGGTGGCACTGCTTATGGAAGCTGAAACGTCCAAGCAAGATTCAAATTTGTTTATGGCGGGTTTTTTGGGATGTTTTGTCCAGACATTTTAACCCCGCCAAATGACAAGTTAAATGTCCCTTATTCTGGCCTTCGTGTGAGAATTCTACTGAGTCAAATTTTCATGCTTTCTGGCTTTACTATATGGCTGAGGAAATTTGACATCTAAGCTCAATTTGGCTGAAGTTTAAGGATTTCTCTGGTTTTTTAGTGGGTGGTATCTGTTTCTTTGCAGCTGAGAAATTGGATGAAGAGGAGTTACCGATTTTCTGCCATATTGTATGGTATCACTGGGTGTTCGTACCAAGTTTGTTTTTGAGAAAAAGCTCGTAACCCCGGGGGAGTCTTCGATTGTGCAAACCATGCCTTGCTTAGTCGGCCGGCTGCTGATAGTCTCCACCCTAAACTTTCTCGGGTTCCTACAGTTGACAAACATTCGATACCACCCAGGACTGGGTGCCTGAAACAGAATATTATTACTGTCACCAACGGAGTCAACTCGGCAGGTGATAGAGTGATGATTCGAGACCATTTAGGGGCGGTGGTTATATTCGCAGCAAGTTCTTTCTGGATGGTTGTTTCTAAGTCACATACTGAACTTGTAGCCATGAGAGTGGGTTTACTTCTTGCTCAAACGAAAGGCCTGCTGACTCCTTATGTCGAATGCACATCGCTCAATATTACTCCTGTAGTAAATTTATGGTACTTCGACTCTACTAAGGGTGTGCTGGTTATGAATATTGTTTACTTGATTTTGTAGGAGGTTGCAAGTTATCATATTTCGTCAGAACAAAATATGGTAGTCTACATTTTTACCGTTTTAGGTCTAAAATTGGATTATCTTATGATTAGTGATGAGAATAATATTTCATTACAAATTTACAATGCTAAGTTTGTAATGCTATCGAATCTGAATTAATTTCTGATTAATATTATTTTTTTTATCATCCATTTATTAAAAAAAAAAAAAACCAAATCCATCATTTAATTTCACAATCAAGAACAAAAAAAAAAAAGAGAAAAAGAAAAACGTTGTTGCCTTTAACTACAGCCCTTATCTCAGTATGGGGCCATAAATTTCGCCCTCGTGATATGATTTTTTGTTTTTTTTTTTTTGAAATACCCTCGTGATATTTGACGAACGCGGAGATCTCTTTCGTAGGTATCGTGGGACAACGTGAAAATAAACAGACAATGGTTGTTCGACCCCACTGAACTTTATCGAGGACCTAGGGTCCACCTCCACAACGTCCATTCGAAGGGTTCAGCGTCGAAGTTAGCAAAGGAAGGAATAAAAAGGGTATATTCATTGTTGGGAAAAATCTGGTTGGAAAAAAGATACTACTATAAATAATATAAATAAACGTAACAAGATATATTTTTAATTTTTTTTTAAACGGACTTAATTAATAACTTTTATTTATTATAAATTAAAAAAAAAATTATTATTCAATTCGCACTCTATCCGATTAGGAATAATAGACTTTCATATCTATTTCTAATGTAACTCGAATTTAGAATTAAAGTCTTAGATAATGGGTATTCTTTCCACTTGAGTTAACTCATTTCATATCTATTTCTAATGTAACTCGAATTTAGAATTAAAATCTTAGATAATGGGTGTTCTTACTACTTGAGTTAACACATTTCGTCAAAGAGACATATTTGTTAAACCAATGGTCTCAAAAACATGCATTTTTGTATAAGTTCCCTTTTAAAAGTTAATTTAAGCGTGTTCCCAAAAAAAAAAGTAAATTCAAGCAAAAATACTACTTTTAAAGTTAATTTAAACAAAAAATACCATTTTTAAAATTTAATTAGAAAAGCATCACTTTTAAGTGGGATGAGAGAGATATGATGAAAGATATAAAAATAAAAGAGAAAATGTTGAGAGAAATAGTGACAAGAGTCTAAAAATGTTGGAACTTTGATACTAGCCTTCTAATAAATTGCTTAAAAAAATTTTGGAAGTAAGAAATTCTTTGTTTTCAAACTTAAAAATAAAAAATATTTTACCGAAAGTGTAGTTTTATCAAACATGTTTTTGAAAAATATTTTTTTTACTTTCTTGATT
Source organism: Parasponia andersonii (assembly GCA_002914805.1). Taxonomy (NCBI): domain Eukaryota; kingdom Viridiplantae; phylum Streptophyta; class Magnoliopsida; order Rosales; family Cannabaceae; genus Trema; species Trema andersonii. Next base: position 256,711 of record JXTB01000164.1, read on the forward strand.
AAAAAACAAAAAAAAATGTTTCAATAAATATTGCTAAACAAAGCCTAAGTTTTCTTTGTGTTCTTTAATAAATTTTAATGAGTTTGAAAACATTAAAAAAAATAAAAATATATATTTCTTTTGTACTCAAGAATGTAAGGGACCACTTAAATGTTTTCTTGGTTTTATATTGTCTTTCAAAATTTCATGTAGAAAGAATGATTTTTTTTAAAAAATAATTCATATATAGAAAGAGAGGATATGGTTGGCTGAAAAAAAGGAAATTTAAAATTTATATTAATCTTTCTTTTAAAGAAAATTGATATGAGGATATATGTAGTAGAGTTAATTGAAAAAAAAAACTTGAAATATGGTACCCTATGCAATTTTGTACCTCCACATTCAAAATTTTTATAAATATCCACCCCTGTGTACAAATTGGATTATTTTATTAATTGTTTTATGTTATTCTTGATATATTTTAATTGTTTATAAGTAAAAATATGATATCCTCATTTTGGATATTGCGTTTAGTGTTCAATTTGTGGATGAAGAATAAATATATGCATAAATTAAAATATGTAAGTATAATTTTATATAGGCATATGATTAAAATTACAAAATAAAGTTATAGGTTTCTGTGTAAGGCCATAGATGCAGTCTTTTTTAAGGAATTGATCTCATTTATATTTTGGTCATGTCATATTTTAATCAAGCTAAAACATAATTTTTATCGGTGAACAAAACTGGTCGGTCAGGAGGTCCTAGATCCTAGATAATATATATATATATATATATATATATATATATATATATATATATGTAAAAGCCTACGTAGACGCGTAGACACATAAGCATTTGTTCACACGGTTCTCTTACTTATATTACACGTAAATATGAGTTCAAAACAAAACATGTCCGTGTCGAAATTAAAACTGATAAACATATTACTTTGGTGGATCCCACCTTAGATAATAAAATAGTAACAAAGCAGGGCAATCCACGCATGCATGCTTATCCATTTTTGTATATATATATACACACACATATATAGGGCACCACTCTAACTACTTTGTTTTTTTCATAAGTACTGTGTTATATAATTAAAATTGATTATACGCTAATTTATAGTAAAAAAATGAAAATAATGAATTAAATAGTGAATTTGTATATTTATTTATTTTTCTAATTACCTAATTTATGATATTCTAATCACTAAAAAAACAGTTATGAATAAGTTTTTAAAAAAGTTAATGAAACCATATATATTAATAGACCCTTCATTAGTCACGTAGTCGTGAATAAGCGTTTGTTGTTATTTTGATAACATTTTAGTAAATATTAGACTAAAAAAGGTTAAAGGTTTAGTTCACTTCTAATCTTTTGTTTAAATAAATTGAAAACATAAGTAGTTTTTTTATTTTGATTTTCAACTTTAATAAACAAGAAATATGTTTAGTGTCATGGCCACCTCTTTGGCACTTCCAAATAGGAGGAACTTGCGGCACTTGTTATCGCTCGAAACTAGCAAATCAGCCTAAAACGTAAGCCTAAGCCTGTACACAAACAAACTCATTGGTTAGCTATGCCATAAGCAACACTGTGATAAGGCAATAACATAACATTGTGCAAGCATAAAGCAAGCAGACTTGATAGCGGCAATCACATAATAAGCGAGCACAAAGCAAGCATATCGAGGTAACACGTACGCAACACATGAGCAACAAATAAGCAATAACGAAAATAATACATAGGTAACATATGGACATGAATAAACATCATTTCCTTCATTGATAGGACAAGGAGGTTCATAGCTAATCTCCTATCATGCTGGTGGCCAAGGCTCCCCATGGATACCTGGGTCACCAACCCCTAAAGAGCCTTTTAAGCTTTTAGCCCTTATGGCAGGAGGAAATATGATTTTTGCCCAGAAAATATATGACAAAATTAAGACAAAATAATGGAGATTCAGATTTACAACAATTTTTACCTAATTCTTAGCCCTCAAATATGGGGTATTTGGCCACTGATTTGACTAATAATCCTGGATAAAAATACCTTTATATAATTAAAAAATTCTCCATTCGTTGGCACTACCATGCACATAACATAGGCACCATATGTACACTAGGTGTGGGCATCATAGGCCTTGGTGTGGCAACATGCCACATTCTCCCCCACTCAACTTGTTGGCATCCTCGATGACTTGACGGCTTTACGATCTTCAATCTTATGCAGTAGCTTCTTTAAGTCTTCTGCCCTTTCCCAGCTAGTTTCTTCTTCTCCAAGGCCCTTCCACTTGATGAGGTACTCCTTCTTCGGCAGTTTGGTTCCTACAGTCACCGTTCTCTCCTCAAGGACTTCTTCAGGTTTCCTGCTGCTTTGCGGCGTGAGATCAATAGGTCCTCTGGTCGGCTGGTTGCATGTTAGATCTATTGGATCTTTGTGATACAGATTGAGGTTGCTGACGTGAATCATCGAGTGTATCTTAAGCCATGCAGGAATGTCAAGCTTATAAGATGCTTTGTCCACTTTTGAAAGAATGGGCATGGGACCCTCGTACTTGCGTACAAGTCTCTTGTCTTTAGCCCCTCTGAATCTCAGTTGTTAAGGCGAAAGTTTGATCAACACCATGTCTCCAGGTTGGAACTTTAGTGGTCATCTACCTTGATCTGCCTACTTCTTCATTCTTTTTGAGGCTTTCTCTAGATAGGCTCAGGCAATCTCGATATTTTCTTTCTATTCCTTTGTGAAGTTGAAGGCTCGGGGATTCTTTCCACAATACTCATTCACTGTGTGGGGGTAACAATGACTATTGGCCATTAACAATCTCAAAATTGCTCTTATTGGTTGAAGAACTCTTCTGAGCGTTGAAGCAAAATTGAGCTACATCAAGTAGGTGCGGCCAATTTTTCTGATTAGCACTAACAAAATTCTGCAAGTACTCCTCCAATATCGCATTGAAACTCTCTGTATATCCATTAGTCTATGGATGGTAGCTCAAGGAGATGTTGAGCTGTGACCCTAGGAGATGGAAAAGTTCGGACCAAAATGATCCTGTGAATCTGGTATCTCGGTTACTGACAATATTTTAGGGTACACCCCAATATTTCACAACATGTCTGAAAAATAGTCTTGTTGTCTCTTCTGTCGTGTAGTACTTTGGCACTAGAATGAAAGTCGCATACTTCGAAAATCTATCTACTTTCACCAAGATGTTCTCATGCTCCCCTGTCTTCAGTAAGTTTGCAATGAAATCAAGTGAGACGCTATCCTATGGTCTATTTGGGACAAGTAGTAGCTCCAGTAACCCACGCGTCTTCTGTCTTAGCACTTTGTCTTATTGGCAGGTGAGACAGGTCTTGGTGTACTCTACCATATCATCTTGCATCTGTGGCCAGTAGTACCCTTACTTCAAATGGGCTTGTGTTCTCTGCCACCCTAGATGGCCCACCCATAAAGTGTCATGGCACTCGCTCATGAGTGCCCTCTATAGGTCTCTCGCCTTTGAGACATGCAAACAGCTACCTTTGGCCCATAGAAGTTCATCCTCTACTAAGAACTGGCGAGTCTTGCCTTCTTCTATGAGCTTTAAGATGGTCTTGATAATAAAGTCTTTCTCTAAGTTCCCCTTGATATGCTCCTTGATAGGAGTGTTCACTGCACTAGTCGATATGCTGGCCTGGAGTTTCAAAGCCGCGAGCTTCTTTTTTGGCTCAAGGCTTCTGTTGCCTGATTCGAGCGACCTGCCTTGTGTTTGAAGTGAAAATCGAATTCGGCCACGAATTCCTGCCATTAGGCTTTTTTCGGGGTGAGTTTTGGCTATGTGAGAAAGTGACTAACAGTCGATTTATCCGTCTTCACTACAAACTTTGACCAACAAATAATGCCTCTACACCTGTAAGTAATGGATCACAGTGAGAAGCTCCTTCTCTTAGGCCATGTATCTTCGTTCGGCTTTGGTAAGCTTACGACTCTCATATGCTATACGGTGCTCCCCTTGTGATAGCACCCCTCCCAAAGCATAATCTGATGCATCCATCTGTACTTCAAAGGGCTTGCCAATGTTTGATAAGGTAAGGATAAGATCTCTCATCATGGCCTCTTTCAGATTCTCAAAGACCTCTTCACACTCTTCGGTCCATGCCCAAGTAACAACTTTCTTCCACAACTCTATCAAGGGTGTTGCTCATCTTGAGTAGCCTTCTACAAAATGCCGATAGTAATTGGCTAAACCAAGGAACAAGCGTAGTTCTTTCACATTAGTAGGGGCCTTTCACTCTTGGCTGGCCCTTATCTTCTCTAGATTCATCTGGATATGGCTATATTTAACCACATGGCCTGGAAACTTGATGGTCTCCTATCTGAACAAGCATTTCTCCCGCTTCATGTAGAGTCGATTATCTCTCAGTTTCTGAAATACCATGGCCAAGTGTTCCTTATGCTCTTCTATCGATGCACTATATACCACGATATTGTCCAAGTAGACGACCACGAACTTGTCCAAATACTCATGAAAAACTTAGTTCATGAGTGTACAGAAAGTGGCTGGTGTATTGGTCAATCCAAATGGCATCATGAGGAACTTGAACTCCCCATACTGGGTGACACATGTGGTCTTTTGCTCATCCCCATCAGCAATATTCACTTGGTAGTAGCCTAATCTTAAATCAAGCTTTGTAAAGTACTTGGCCTTGCTCAACTGGTCGAACAGGTCTGGAATCAGCAGAATGAGGTAGGTGTTTCGTACTGTCACCTTGTCGAGAGCTCTATATTTAATGCACAATCTCAAGCTCCCATCGTGTTTCTTCTGAGATAGCACCGATGCTCTGAATGGTGCTTTCGATGGTCTGATGAAGACCACCTCTAGTAATTCATTCAATTGTCTCCTGAGTTCCTCTAATTAAGGTAGTGTCGTCTGATAGGGCACTCTAGCGGGTGGCTTGGCACTTAGCACTAGCTTGATCTGGTGGTCAATGCCCTGTCTCAGTGGCAAGGCCTTAAAGAGATGATGCGGCACCACATCCCTGTATTTCTTCAGCACGCCATCGATTTTAGGAGGAGTGATTTCTTCACCTCCCTCTTCATATACGGAAAGGATGACCATATAGGTTGGTTCTTGCTGCTTCACGCCTTTCTTGAACTGTAGATCGGATAAGAACTTCACGTCATTAGCTTGTTTCACCTTTACAGGCACCACGACAGGTTTCTCCTCTATGATTAATAAGCTTCCCGTTGATGGGATAGGATGACACCTTTTTCTACCGTGAATTCCGTCCCTAAGATGACATGGAAGATGCCCATTTGTACCACCACCAAGTCGGTCAGTTCCTCCCAGGTGTCAATCTTGACACATACTCGCTTGGCAATTCCTATCGTTGCCAAGGCTTTTGAGTTGACTATTTTCATGCAGCTAATGTCTTTCCTGATCTTAAGTCCAAGATACCGTACCTCAACATCCGAAACAAAGTTATGGGTGGTGCCTATGTCAATCATCACACTAGCTGTAGGCTTCCCATTCAATGTGGTATCTACGTACATAAGCCCCTTACCAAGAGCTTTCTTTACCTCAGCTCCATACTTCTTGAGGGAACTCAACAGGCTTAGGACCTCTATTTGGCAATCGTCATCCTCTTCACCGTTGCCTTGTTCTTCTTGAGCAATCGAGGCTATAATAGCACTCAACTTGTGCTTATATGGGCATTCAGAGTCTTTGTGTGGCCCTTTGCAAAGGAAGCAAGATATCGGTTTCTTCCCATAGGGTGGAGCATTACTACTCGAGGAGGAGTTGGACTCATTGTTCTTCTTGTCTGCTCCTCCACTTTTTTTCTGCTCGGGCTTCCCTTATTTCTTGCTACTTGGGTTGCTTGAACTCTGAGTGAGTTGATTCTTCTTTTGCTGGGTATTCTCTGATGTATAGTCTGTCAAACATTCAGTAGTCATTTAAGCGGTGGCAAAGTCTTGGATTCTTTGCCTTTGCAGCTCTGTTCTAGCCCAAGGCTTGAGGCCTTCATAGAAGTAAAAAAACTTATCTGCTTCAGACATGTTCTTGATGTCAAGCATTAGTCCTGAGAATTTCTTAACATACTCGCGGACAGTGCCCGTTTGCTTCAATTATCGTAGCTAGTGTCGAGCTAAATAGGACACATTTTCAGGGAAGAATTGAGTTCTCAATTCCCTTCGAAGGTCATCCCACATGACTATGGTGTACCGCCTGTACTAAATATCGTCATACTTTGTCCTCCACCACAGTTTGGCATCCTCAAACAAGTACATTGTAGCCATCGTGACCTTGGCGTCTTTCGAGTCAGGTTGTACCACCCAAAGTATTGCTCTATATCGAAGAGAAAATTCTCAACTTCCTTGGCATCCCTCACGCTCCCATAGTGTCGTGGTTCAGGCACCTTAGTTCTCGTATAAGTCATTCCCGTTGGAGCGGCAACAGGCTAACTCCTTATAGCTCGGATGGTGAGGTTGAGTTTGGTGTTTATCTCCTCAATCTCATACCTCAGTGCGCCTTTTTTGCCTGACAATTCTCCCCTATGTCATTGACTGTGCCTTGGAGATTGTTCACTGATGTCTCCAAGTTCTTGACACGTTCATCGCCCAATGGTGGGCTATAGGGGCTTGGAGAGCCTCTCCTTCACTCGAGGTTGTTTGCTCTATTGAGCATATGTTCCACATCTCTCTCTAATGCCTCGATCTTTTATTATAATCCTGCAGCATCAAATCCATCTCTTGTGCTGGTGAGGTCTCTGACTTTGAACTCGATCCCATCGAGTTCTCCCAAGTGCTTCTCAATCGCAATGATCCTCTGGATGTTGTTCGCCATCCCAACAAGCTTTTCTAAGCTTTTAACTGATGCTCTGATACCCACTGTCATGGGCCGCCTCTTTGGCACTTCGAAATAGGCAGTTAATGCGGCACTTGCTATCGCTCAGAGCTAGCAAGTCAGTCTAGAACGTAAGCCTATAGGCAAACAAACCTATTGGTTAGCCATGCCATAAGCAACATCGTGATAAGGCAATAACATACTATTGAGCAAGCACAAAGCAAGCATATAGAGGCAATACATGAGCAACAAACAAGCAACAACAAAAACAACACATAGGCAACACGTGAACATGAATAAACATCATTTCCTTCATTGATAGGGTAAGGAGGTTCACAGCTAAACCCCTATCATGTTGGTGGCCAAGGCCCCCCATGGGTACCTGGGTCATCCTCCTAAAGAGTCTTTTGAGCTTTCAGCTTTCTGACAGAAGGAAACATGATTTTTGCCTAGAAAGTATATGGCAAAATTGAGGTAAAATAATGGAGATTCAAATTTACAGCAATTTTCTTATAATTCTTAGCCCTCAAACATGGGATATTTGGCCACGAACTTGATTAATGATCCTGGACAAAAATACCTTTATATAATTACAAAATTCTCTACCCACTAGCACTGTTGTGAACACAACGTAGGCATCATGTGCACACTAGGTGTGGGCATCACGGGCCTTGGTGTGGCAACACATCACACTTAACAAACTTTATTTTATTATTTATTTCCAAAAATAATAAAGTACAAATAATGATAGAGAAAATCATATAGACTTATATTTGTTTATGTACAAATATTTGTATGTTCTTTTATTTTTGAAATTTGTTTTAAAAAATAAAGATATTAGAAATTTTTTGTTACCATTTTTTTTGAAAGTTTTGGTAACAATTTTTTAAAAACAAGCAACGAAAACAAAATAGCGAAACAAACTTCCAAAAAATATTTCTATTTTTCTGTTTGAAAAAATAAAAAACAAAAATAACACAAACAAATCCTAAAATTTTGTGTCAAAAGAATATAATAGTGTTATAATAAATGAATATATAGTATGTATACTAACCCATAGTTTTTGGGCGAGGCATATATTCATCTACACTGTATCCAAATAAAAGACGACAAAAAATGATGGACAAAAAGTAAGTAGAATAAAAATGCACACAAACAAAGTCTATTCTCCATTCTATTTATTACTATAGATATATAGATTATAGGTACATTGGTTATATTTCTTATTTAGAGTTTCTCTCTCCCACCATCATCAGTCGCCCTCTCTCGTGTCCACTTGTCCCTACTCATTTTACCGAGTTCCAATCCAATCAGAATTGCAACTATGAATACAAAAATCGATTGAACTGTCTCTTGTTTTTTTTTTTTTTTCAAATCTCTGTAAAATTTGTTAGGTTTTTTTGTTTTGTGTGTGTGCGTGTCTCAATTAGGACGTCGAGATGATTATTAACGTGAGGGAAACGACAATGATTAGGCCGGCTGAGGAGACACCAAGAGATGCACTTTGGCTATCGAACATGGACTTGATGACCACGGAAGTTCATGTCCCTACAGTCTACTTCTACAGACACAGCGAAGCCGACAACTTCTTCGACGCTGCCATCCTCAAGGATGCTCTCGGTAAGGTCTTGGTCCCTTTCTATCCCCTGGCGGGTCGGTTGAGGATTGACAACACCGGCCGCCTTGAGGTCGACTGCAACGCCGAGGGCGTCCTTTTTGTCGAGGCGGAAACTAGTTCGGTCCTCGATGAACTCGGCGATTTCACACCCACAATGGAGCTTCGGAAACTGATTCCCCCAGTCGACCGCTCTCGTGGCGTTTCTTCATTTTCTCTCTTGGTGCTACAGGTAACCTTTTTTTTTTTGTTTTTTTTTTTGGCATAATGTTCTTATTTTGTTTATTGTTTTTTAGTGATTTTTTTTTTTAATTGTTGGGTGGTATTTGTATTAGAATGATATTTCTCGTGTGATATTCATGTGTTATGTGTGAATTGTGTGGCTAAAATTAAAAGATTTCCGTTATTGTCGTTTAGCTCACTGTTCATTAGCAACATTGTAAAAAAAACTTTTACTTAATTATATGATTGAAAACGAAAAAGAAATAAAAAAAAGATAAATCAGAGAGTCATGACCACATTCGGAGCATTACATAACTTGTATACGTTCTATAATGAATTACAAAAGACAGATAATTTTTTTTTTTATTTTGAAGGGAAAAAAGATATTTTTAGTAAAACATTTTTCTACACAATTTATGTGAGACAAAGTAAACAATGGTTACTATAAAATAAGAAGAAGAGAAGAAGAAAGAAGAGTGCTCAGAAGCATAAGAGAAGTTTTACCTATATATTACATTTATTTTTTTCTTTTCTTTTCTTCTTCTCTTATTGGATTTATTTTACAGATCCAATAAAATAGCAATGAAAAAATATTTAAAATAAATAGAAGATAAACGGTACAAGCACATAATTGAAATATGTATGTCGGAAGTCGATTGGCTTGCACATACACATTCACGCCCAAAATTTGTCTACAGTGGTCAAGCGGCATTAATATTTTTTTTATTTGCAATGAATAATGAAGGTGGGTAATCATAACGTGCAAGCAAAAGCCAATTGAGGCTAATTTCTGTGAAAAGAGAACGGGTTTGACTCCCAACAGAATATTTCAAAAAAAAAAAAAATAACGGAAAGATCTTAATTCTTAATTATTAAAAAAAGGCTCATGCACAACACTTTATTTTCAATTGAATAATACAAAATTATACACTGTTACACGGTATAAAATCTCAAGGTCGCATAAGGTGTATGAGCGACCTCCTCTGTACATGCGACCTCTTTTGTGACGGTTACATGCGACCTCTTCTGTGATGATTGCATGCGACCTCTTCCGTGAAACTTACGTGCGACCTTCTCCGCATAGTTGACCTTTACAAACAGGAAACTCATAAGGAAAAGGAAACAAGTAAATAAAAGAGACCTACCAGGAAAGGGAAACGGAAGTCTCCTATTTGGAATGGGCTGTTTACCCATTCCGAATAGTTATCTAATTATTCAGTTACTTAATCTATGTTACCCAATTGGATAATTACTCGTTTGTAATTATCTCCTAGTGACACAAGGATCCTTGGGACATAAGGTTACCTTAGCCTATATAAAGGACCGGATGTTCTTAATTGAAACATCATCAACTCAACGCCAAACTAATTCAAGCAAAGCCAAGCTAAGAAAAGCAAGTAGAGAGTTCCAATTGTTCTCTAGTTTTTCCCAGATCTCTAGTTCTTCCCAGACAAGGTTATAACCTTGATTGTTTGTAATTCTTCATCAAAATAGTGCAAAAACAGTGGACGTAGGCCCATCTTTTTCGGGGCCGAACCACTATAAATCTCTCTCTCTTTATTTATTTTGATTTATTGCTTCAATTTATACCAGCCACATCACTCAATTTGTTCTAAATTCATTGTTGATAAAACCTCCATCAACATACACAAACCAGAAGACCCAATAGAGATCTGACCAGTCAATTAATCAAAGTACAAGAAACACTTGACAAATCTAGTTGAAATAAGTTAAACGAGAAGGAGAGGAACATGGGAAAGCGTCCGTGACTGTATATTTTGCGATCTATTGAGTGATGGATAAAAAAAAGCGTGTTTTATTTAGGTTGAGAAAAAGGGGTTTTGACACGAAAGATTCTTGAATTTTTTAAGAGAGTGATTATTTGGTTCCTATACTAAAATAATATTAAAAAATATCTTTTCAATTAACTAATTAGTAATAATCCGGTAGTGGCAGAAATAGAATTTCCTTAGAATTAGAAATTCTTTAGTTTTTTTTTTCTTTTTTAATGACGCGATAAATAAAAGTATTTAAAATTCCAACTAGTGAACCTATTCCACAATTTATAATCATCAATAAATATATGCTGAAAAATTATTAGAAAAATCAAATTTTAAATAGTTTAATTAGCATCATCATTTACACCTCAACATCAAGCTAGTATGACATATATAATTTATAAACATATTCAAAGTAACACACTTAATTTGAATACTAGTATAATCTATTTATTTAACAAGATTTGAATATAAGTCTTAAATTCACACTTCTAGCATTATCAAGTTACAAACTATAAGTAAAAGATAACTTCTTATCTCGCTTGTTGATCGTCAATATTACACTGGACACCACCTGTGGAGAAAGTAGGGAAGGTGAGCATAAATGCCCAGTAGATTACCTAGTTTCCCTTTTTGGGAAATTTTTTTTATAATTCTCAAAACATTTGCATAGTTAGTAGTATTGGAAAGCATTTCTATAAATATTAAGGATTTAAACCGTTTACAGAAAATCATGCTAAAAACCAAAACCAGATATTCAGGTCAAAATATATAAAAATCTTAATAAAATAAGCATAATGCACATCACATAAATCTACACATCACATGAGCTCTCATCCTCTCATCACAACTAGAGCAACTTATACTATATGTATTGAGTGCTCCCTGCCTGACATCTATCTCAGAAAACCGGAGGGACACCCATATGTCTAATCCTACTGAATTGGAGGGGCACCGAATGCCTACGCCTACCGAATGGAGATAGTCAGAAAACAAACCCTGTGCGGGTTTACGGGTTCTCACTGAAGGTGGGTGTACTAGTCCGCCTACTACAACATCGTGATGCCTAAGACAACTCTCATACATTATCATATAAAATGTGTAATATATGCAGTCTCAAACAACTATACAGTGGTTTAATATTCTAGACATGCTCTGATTTTTAATTAAAAATCTATTTTGTACTAAAAATTCAAAAGTACATTTTCTATGGTTTTACTAAATCCCAAATATAAAAACTTGTACAAAATCTTATGTAAATCTATCTAGAGCAGTCCACAATATTTCACAAATTCATAGTTCATTAAAATAACTATTCAAATAATTCAATTTAATAAAATCACGAAATTTCATTTTTCAGAACAAATTCAAATTTTAATGAATGTAATAGAAAAAAAAGAAATTGAATCCCCTACCTCGAAATAGTAGTTATGTTGAGCTAACAACGCTCGAAATATCCTCAATTGATCACCTGGTTATTTAGACAGTCGTTCTCGAATCTCGTCACGTTCATTTGAAAAGTTGACTTTTTAAACGGAGTCTCGGATTGAGAAACAGAGATCACCATTGAATTTAGAACACCTAAAAACATTGGGTTAGATATAAAGTTCATCGAAAACGGGTCTTGGTGCAAAACAGACCGTGGCACGCAAAACGGCGTGAATCGTGAGTTATTTTCTCGATTTTCGTGTCACTTCAAAAAATAATAGTATTCCATATCAAATTTCATGTCCCGACCTCACTGAGTCTAAATTCGAAGTCAGAACTCAGTTTCGAGATCCCAAACATTAATGAGATCAAAAATCCGAAAATGATAAAAATACCACATTTGGAAAATAATTAGAAAAATGCCACATTTTCATTTCGATAATTAATGATCTTCCGGTTATCGTTTTAACACTTCAAATTCATGAGATTTCATATTTCAAACTCCTCTTTCACGTGGTAAAATTTTCTCGGGATAAATAACTCAATTCCGAAATAATTACGAAAATACCACAAAAATTTAATATTATAAAATTACTACAGTAGTCAACTACTCACCGGAGCTGAGTTAGGGGCAAAGAGTGGTCGGAAATGAAAGCTGGAGTTGAGACGAATCCTACGGCGGTGACGGTGAGTTGATCGGACGTCGGAGGAGGAAACTGCGGACGATTTTTCGTTCCATTGGCGCGACATTCAGATTGCTCTTTCTTCGGCGAGGGGCGGCAGCTCCTGGTGTGGCTTCGTCGGTTTCATCCGATCACGGCAAGCAGGCGCGTCGGGCACGGCGGTAGCTGGAGGTGCAGCGAATGAACAGTAGCCAAGAGGGGTTGTGCGGAGGACTTCGGTGAAGAAGAAGAAAGAGTTGGAGGATTTATATAAAATTTGCGGAAACTGTAGTAGTGGGACATGCGGCGTAATATGGTTTGACCGAAAAAGTTTCTAAAATTTTACTTTGGCCACAAATTTTAAAAAGATTATTTCACTTTATTCCCTCCTTAATTACACTTTTGTTTCCGATTTGTAATTTCTTTTCCACTTTTGCCCCAAATGCACCTAGACTTTATTTTGTCTAGGTTCAACATCAATAATTTAATTTCAAATAATTCGAAAATATAAAATTATCAAAATGCCCTTGAATTAAAATTACTTAATTACCCTTACAAAATTTAGATTTTACAATAATAATATGTTTTTGATTAAAATTAAGAATGTTTAAAAAGAAACAAGAAATATTCTGAAATTTTAAGAAATTTGCCTGTAAATCTTAAAATCAAATTGTTTTCTTTAGTTTTAATCACGCCTGACATGTTTTCTTCTAACAGTGTTTTACGAGAGAAAATGTTACTGTCACCAATTAGTTTATTGAGAGACATTTTTCGATATTTATTTAGTTCAATTAGTAGGACCTTAAGCGGCAAAAACCTTAGAAGAAAAGTTTCTTGATAGAGAATTAGAAATAAGGAGAAAGAACTGAGAAAGAAATATACCCATACAAAAAATCAAGATGATTAACGGGCTTTAAAAACTAGAACGTCCCGTAATTATAAATTGATATACACTTATATAGTGTTGGATTTACTGTCGTTATCATTGCAGATCTGTTACTTTAAATGCGGTGCAGTGTCACTAGGTGTTGGTGTTGAACACCGATTAGTAGATGGGACATCTGGTACGCACTTCGTGAAAGAATGGTCTAATATTGCTCGTGGTCTTCGTCTTAGCCTCCAACCATTATTAGACCGGACATTTCTTCGTGCCCGAGATCCTCCTCAACCGAAATATCCTCACGTCGAGTACCAACCAAGTCCAGAATTAATGAAAACCCTTGAAGATAACGAAAGATCCGGATCGAGTAATAATGATGACATCACTGTAGTTGGCCTTTTCGAAATAAAGGAGGCACAAATTAGGATCCTAAAAGCCAAGTCTAAAGATGATGGAAACACCATCAACTATAGCACGTATGAGATTCTAGCTGGTCATGTATGGAAATGTGCCTCTAAGGCACGCTCACTTCCGGATGAACAAGAGACAAAACTGTTTATTCCAACTAGCGGAAGGTCAAGGTTTTTACAACCCCCATTGGAACCAAATTTCTTTGGGAATGTGGTTTTCACAGCTTGCGCAATTTCTACGGTTGGTGATCTCAAATCAAAACCATCATGGTATGCAGCACGAAAGATTCATGATGCTATAACGCAAATGACGGATGATTATTTAAGATCATCCATTGATTTTGTAGAGCTTTTGCCTAATATATCGTCTCGTTATCTTAGATCTGATGTTTATGGGAATCCAAATCTTGGGATTAATAGTTGGGTGAGGTTGCCGGTGTATGATGCTGATTTCGGATGGGGTCGACCTTTTAACATTGGACCAGCTGGGATTGCGTACGATGGAAAATCGTTTCTTCTACCTACCCTCGCTGATGATGGGAGTGTGACATTAGCTATTGCTTTGCGTTCTCAACACATGAAAGTCTTTAAGAAGTTGTTATATGATGATATATAATTGATAGAATAAGTGTAACCTATTTACAAACTCCTAACAACCTGATAGAAGATCTCATCAAGTAGGTAGTTTCATTTAGAATTTGTATTAATTTTTTAAGTTATTTTATTTCTTGTATGATTAGTTAGTACAAATATGGAATTGCAAATATCAAACACAAACCTCAAAGTATTTATGCAATACTGATAGGTTAGAATTTGTTGTGTATACCTGAGTCCACAATAAAAGGCTATAATCTATAAGATAAACCGAAGGCGGAAGCATTGAGAACTAACTGTAATTGTACTGAAGGATTGGTCTTCCGTACAATCTAATCCCTAAAACACTTTGATGAATTCTCTATAATTGATGAGAGGCTATAGAGAGAATGAGCATACGTTTAAAGGTGGTTGGGATCATAACCATAATATTTTCTTTAAGTAGTCCCCTATTGGATATCCTTCAAACTCAATCGGATGACTAACAGGGTATTCATATTAGTATTTATACCTAGTTGGATATCTTGACTTAGCCTTATTAAATCACTTATTGGGTTTGCTTAAGAATGATATGACCTAATATAATTGTTTAACATGTAGCCTAATATAGAAAATAGAATTTCCTAATAATCTCCCACTTGGGTTACATGTGTACCAAATACAATTATATTATAATACTGAAGTATGGTCATGAATATGCTATATTATTCTTGAATGTCTTTGAAGTTGCAATCTCGTCTATCAAACATATCAATGCGAAACCAAAGCCCTTGTTGTTGTACTTATTTAGATGGTAGCTAGAATATTCAATGATCACCATACTAATACATCTGAATAACACAGATCGAGTATGGAATGTGATATGGAAATTACAAGTAATGTGATTTGTCGTGCCTATTTCCAATTGGTCCATCAGAAACTTTATTAAGATCGACCTTAATCTTTCTCCTTTAGTATATTACCACAAACTTTATTGTTAACTAGAATAGGAAAGCAAGAAAATATGAAATACATTATATATGAAATACATCGTATCAAATCATATATAAAATGTACAAAGTCTATAATGAAAACCATTATCAACCAAAATATTGCAGTATACAAATATAAACAAGTGTCATACAATAAGCAACTAAATCAAATTACAAACTCTCACTAAAATTGCACACCATCTAAAAATACAATATCCATACGAGCAGTATGCTCGTGAATGACTTTAGGTAGTAAACCTTTGGTGAGCGAATCCACTGTCATGAAGTTTGTACCGATATGCTCAATCGACATTATGCAACTCTAAACTCTTTCTCTTATAGCTAGGAACTTAATGTTAATATACTTTGACTTCGATGAGCTCCTAAAATGGTTGGAATATAAGACTATAGAGTTATTGTCATAATAAAGGTTCAATAGCCTCTCAATGCTATTTACTATATGCAGCCTGATGATAAAGTTGCACAGCCATATCCCTTGATTGGATGTATTATAACAAGCTATAAATTCTAACTCTATAGTTGAAGTAGCTATGAGTGTCTACTTAGCACTCTTCTAAGAAATAGCTCCTCTAAAAATAGGACCCGAAGTGGATCTTTTGTTGTCTAGGTATCCCATAAAATCAGAGTCGGAGTACCCAATGATCTCTAAAATGTCTGATCTTTGATAAGTGAGCATGTATTTCTTTGTTCTCTAAAAGTACCTCATAACTCTCTTTGCTGTCTTTCAATGATCTACTCTAGGATTACTCATATATCTATCCAACATGCTAACTATAAAAGCAAGATTTGGACGCTTACATACCTGAGCATACATCAGGCTCCTTACAGTCGAAGTGTAAAGAAACTGTTGTATGGCTTCTTTATTAACATCATTATTGTGGCTTTGACTGAGGCTATATTTATCTCTTTTAGATACTAGAGTGTTTATTGGTTTAAACTTATCCATACCAAATTTACTGAGTACTCTCTCGATATAGCTTTTTTGTGATAACCCAAGGATACCCCAAGAGCGATCTCAGTGTATCTGTATACTTAGTATAAAAGAGACAACTTCAAGAACTTTCATTTCAAAATTCTTTGCAAGAAATCTCTTGGTATGGTGCAATAAGCCTATATCACTGCTTGCTAGTAGTATATCATCAACATAAAGTACTAGGAAGATAAACTTACTCCCACTGAACTTAGGGTATACACAATCCTCAACAAGATTCACCTTAAACCGAATGAGATGATCACTTCATGAAATTTGTGATACTATTAATGGGAAGCCTACTTGAGTTTCTTGAGTTTGTATATCATAGACTTTGGATTTCCCGTTACAAAATTTTCTAATTGCACTATATATATCATTTCATTAATGTCACCATTGAGAAACGTTGTCTTAATGCCCATCTAATAAAGCATAATATCAAAATGAGTCATAAGTACTATAATAACTCTAAAATAGTCGTTCGAAACAACTGATGAGAAGGTCTTTTTAAAGTCAATACCTTCCTTCTAAATGAAGCCCTTAGTGACAAGATGAAGTTTATATCTCTCAACCTTGCCTTTCGAATCGTATTTCACTTTAAATATCCATTTGCAACTAATAGGCTTCATACTATCGATCCTAAACATCACTATCTCTCATAGACTTCATCTTCTCATTCATGACATCAATCCACTTTTGAGAATTAGAACTTTGTTTGAATTGTGTGAAGTTGATTGGATCATCTTTTATTATCTCAATGTCAAACTCTTGTTCCTAGAGATATATGACATAATTATTTGAAATTGCACTTTTTCTTTTTCTAGTAGACCTTCTTAAAGGTGCTAGTTCTTGAGGATTTGAGTTTGTTCTAGAGGAGCATTTACCTCAATGGGGAGAGGAATCTCTTGAACATTGTCTTAAACTGGAGCAATTACATCTTGAACAATGATATTGTTAGGAATAGGATTCTGAGTGTCCTGACCATTGTTATTAGTAACTATAGGAAGAGGAGTGAATTCCTCTTCAAAAGTAATATCCCTAACCTTATCTTCCCTCCCAAACTCAATATCCTCAAGAAATTTAGCATTTTCCGTCTTAAAGAAAAACTTTGCTACGGGATCGTAAAATTTATAGCCTATGGATCTTTTGAAGTAGCCACAAAATAGCAGCTTACAGTTCTTGAGTCCTGTTTCTTTTCATTTGGCTTCTTAAGCCTTGTCTCAGCTAGACATCCCTATGTGTGTAAATGACTTTTACTGGGCTTTCGCCCAGTCTAGAGTTTATAAGGAGTTTTAGCTACTGTTTTGCTTAGTACTCTGTTTAGGATTTATATTGCAGCTTTAAGTACGTCTTTCCATAGTGATTCTAATAAGGTAGAATAATTAATCATACTCTTTACCATATCCTTTAGTGTCCTATTGTGTTGTTCAACAATACCATTCGTACTAGGTTTCTCAGGAATAGTATATTGTGGGATGATGCAATACTCTTTCAAATACTTAGCAAAGAGCTCTAGATGTTGCTCACTTAATCTGTCATACCGACTGTGGTATTCACCACTACGATCAGATTTGATAACCTTACTTTTCTTATCAAGCTGATTTTCAACCTTTGCCTTATAAGCCTTAAATATGTCCAATGATTGTGAATTCTCATAAATCAAATATATGTACCCATAGCGAGAATAATCATTTATGAACGTAATAAAGTATTGTTATCTATTCCTAGAAGCTATAGAAAATAGATCAAGATGCATGTATGTATCAGTTCTAAAATGCTAGAGCTCTTATTGATACCTAACTTCCTAACGTTTATCTGTTTTCATTTTATACACTCAACGTAGACTTTAAGGTTTGACAAATTAAGGGGACCGAAAATCTCATCAGATACAAAACGTTCAATTTTTTGTTTAGAAATATGTCATAAGCTTCTGTGCCATAACATCGATGAGTCCTCGTTCGTTAATTTTTGTTTTATACCACTTGTATTAACATGCAAATTCTCATTAACGAAGGGTTAGGTATTTAACATATATAAGCTTTCATTAAGAAAACCGGTACAAACAATAATTGAATCATGCATAAGACTAAATAAATTATTTTCAAAAGAATAAATGAATCCATTATCTAATACAGAAATAGAAACTAAATTCTATCTTAAAGAAGAGACCATAAAAGTCTCATATAAATCCAAATGTCTCCAAGAATTCAAAATTAACTTAAAATGTCCTATAGCCTCCATCTCAGTTATTTGGTTGTCGCCCACATAGATAATTTTTTCAGAATCACTTGGCTTTCAGCTCTATAGGTAACCTTGCATGGAAATATGTACATGAGTAGTAGCACTAGAATCCACCCACTAAGTGTTCTTAGGTATAGAAATTAAATTAATTTTAGAACAAACATAAATGAAAAACTATCCCTTCTAAACACGCCAAACTTTGTATTTAGTGCATTTCTTCTTTAGGTGTCTACCCTTTCTACAAAAGAAATAATGTTGCTCATCTTGCTCCTCCTGTGCCTTAGTAGGTGGAGCTATTGCATCTTCTTTACCTTTATCCATTTTTCTCATTTTTGCCTTAGAGATAGTGGTCAAGTTAGCACTTTCAGACCTTTCGGCTTTGATTTTCTCTTCCTCTTGAACACAAATGGCTATTAGCTCATTAATATTTCATTTATCCTTGTGGGCATTGTATATAGCCTTTAGATTCCCATACTGATTAAGAAAAGAAAGTAAAACTAAGGCTACAAGCAAATCCTCAAAAATTTCTAACTTGAGTTCCTTAAGCTTGTCAGCCAAAAGAGATATCTGTATGATGTACTCTCTTATATTTTCTTTGCTACTATACCTCATTGAGATGAGCTTCCGTAAGATAGTAATCACCTCATTCTTCTCATTCTTAAGATATAATTTCTCAATAGCAGCAAGGAAAGCCTTAGCATTTTCCTTTTTTAGCAAAGAGTCCCATATGATTTTTGGAATATACCATTTTATAATCATGACACTTATATGATTATATTTTTTCCACAGCTTAAAGTTCTTTTTATCCTTAGTGGAACTCTTTTTCGTAAGAGCAGAGAGTTGGTCCTTTTTAAATATTTGGTTAAGATCCATACAACCCAATACGATCATGACATTCTCTTTCCAGACTTTAAAATTTGTGCTTGTAAGCAGAGATATTATACTCAGATTGACAGAAATACTAGCAATAGAAACTGAACAAAGAACAAAATAAAACCATAAATTAAATATGCTCACAACTTAAATGTCATATATAGGTATATAATTTAATCACAAAATATACAAACATGACATATATCACATAATCAAATAAAGTAAACTACCATCACAAGATACCTAGTTAGTGCAAGCTTAACAAGCTTTCCTTTGGGCCAACTCATTAACTTGCAAGTAGTACTCTCAAGTGCAATAATCAAATACTGATAATAAATCTTATAAAACAACAAACCTTTCTTTGAGCCGATTTATTTTTGACATGGAAACTGAACAACTGTCATATATTTATCATCACATGTGTGTTTGTTATCATGCTAAATGATCACCTTCCTTTGGGACGGTAATCACCCACATTAACAACAAACTCACAACATCTCTATACGTTAGATATGCAATGGGGTGTTTCAAGCTTCACGAGATTGATGAAATCTGAACCTTTTCCCTTAATTTTTTCTTGTTTGTACTGTAATCAAATCACGAGTTCCTAGTATTGCAAAATGATACTTGCACAAAATCACGAAATATCGTCTAAAATATCAGAAAAAGTAAAATAATAAAAAAAAAAAACAGAGAAGACACAAATTTTTTCGTGACCCAAACCATGGGTTGATGACAGATTAGGAATTTCACGTATAGAAATTCCAAAAAGTATCTAACAAAAGTTATTAAACAAAATTTGGTTTCATTGATTCTTTTAAAGACGACAGCTAGTTTTAGAGAAATGACACCCTTATAAAAAGTTCATAAAATCACTCTTTCCGCGTTTCACAGCTTCAAATCACTCATTAAGCATTAATGTTACAAACTAAGTGCTTATAACTTTAAATATCCGTTTACAGTTTTTAGTATGTCCTCATATGTACAAATCTCCAATAAAAAAAATAAATTAAAAAAAAAACCTTCGTACATCTACTTGTAAGTATTGTCAAACATGGCTAAATAATAGAAAAAAATGAAAACATACGAACAAGAACATGGTACGAACCAAAAAGAATAGATAAAACTAGAAAGAGTAACTTAAACAACTCTACTAAGAGATTGAACGTCTGTCACAATAGAGCTAACACCAGGAAATAGGAAAAAAAAAAAATAGAGGTGACCGCGTGAATACTTAGTAGAAATTCAATTACCATTTTGGAGTAGATGTGATATATTAATAGAATCTTCTTAGTTAGTATTTATCCAAAATAATTTATAAAATCAAAGTCCACACGTATAACCAAAATTTAATTATAATCCATATAAGTCAGTATATATATGGATTACAATTAAGCTAACACTTGGAAATAGGGAAACAAAAACATAAAAGAGGTGAACACGTGAATACTTAGTAAAAATTCAATTACAGTTTTGAAATAGATGTGATATATTAATAAAACCTTCTTAGTTAGTATTTATACAAAGTGATTTATAAAATCAAAATCCACATATATAGCCAAAATTCAATTGTAATCCATATATGTCAAAACATAAATCAAAACTACATAATTGTACATTTCATCAATCAACTAATGAAGATATGTGTATTCTAATCTATCCATCATGATCTTATAATATTTTTTATTAAAAGTACCCGGTATCTAAATACTACCTAATAATATATTAACTAAATCTGGCGCAGGTTCCTAGGTCTTCACTCAGCAATGCAACAACTTACCACTAACCTAAACTTCCATGATTACAACATGATGATCTCAGGTATGATTTTATGATATGTCCAATATATCTCAACACTCAAAATAACTATGCAATGATCACATAATCAAAGTCATGCTGTAAATTCCATTTTGAGTCATTCTTGGTTTTATCGAAAATCAGACAGTATAACAACTATATTTTCTAATAATTCATAATTTAAAAATGCATAAAAACATATGCAATAACCCTAGAGCAATTCAAAATGCTTCAACAGTTCACAAATCCACAAGATAATTATCCAAAAGAATTTAACATATACACTCCACATTTTAAAAATATGTCCCACAATGCAGATTAATTTTAATTAAAACAAATATAAATTCCAAATAATTGACACCTATCTCACAGGACTAGCTAAATTAAGCTAGCTATTGGTGCGCCATGAGTCCCAATTACACAATTAAAGACGAACGAGCCAATTTACTCTGAAAAATGTGAGTTTTCTTGGGACATTTTTGTCCAGACAGAGCTTATTTTTAAACCTATGGCATCGAAACAAATCCAGGGTCATGCTCATTGTCTCAAAACGATGTTTGGACATTCTAAAACCAACTTTGCCCTAAAATAGCTTTCTACGGAATATTCTGGTGAGGATTCCAGTGAAAATAGAAATGGTGACGCGACCACTTGAGCTTTATATTGAATCGAAGCTAATGTAGAGCACATTCCATTCGTACAACCCATTTTCTAAGGAGATGACTAGAGAGTGATATATGATGTCGGAAAGCTTATAGGCTTGTTTTTATAGACTTGGGCTGATTTTCTTTTAGTTATTATATTCTAAAACCAAAACTATATATAAATATATATATATATATATATATATACATATATAACGGGAGCAAATTTTTTAAATGACTTGACACAGGCCTATAATCCTGACATAAACCTAACATGATAATACGACTTAAAATCTATTAAAAAAAATTAATAAATTTAAATTTATATTCAGATTATTTTTTAGTTACTACTAACTTATTTATTAAATTGGTCCTTTTCGGATTAATCCTGTTAACCCAAAAATGGCCCGCTTTCCTGTTCATAATTTTAACAGATTTTTTTTTTCACTCTATTATATTGGGCCTATACGGTTAGGTAATATTTAGCCCATTTATTTAACCCTAACTCTCTTCGTCTCTTCTTAGTCTCACTAGTCACATTCAACAAATAATCCCATGTCTCAGCCGACACACACACATTCTCTCAAATCTCTTCTCTCTATCTCAGCTATACCTTCATAGCCACGCAGTTGCACCTCCATGGCTACACCTTTGTGCGGCTCCGTAGACCTAGTCATGCCTCCGTAGTTGTTGCTCTAGCTTCGAATCGGCTTAGCACCTCCACTGTTACGACCCAAAACCCGGGCTAGTGGCAGAAGAAGAATTTCACAAAGATAGGAAATTTCTTAATTTATTTGAAAAGTGTCAAAAGTTCTAGTTTTTATAAAAACAGTCCATTTAAATAAAATATTCGGAATTCCATCCCGTGAACCACTCTCACAGTTCGTATACACCACCAAACATAAATTG
>JXTB01000164.1:280753-340825 GCA_002914805.1 Parasponia andersonii
GCGGCGCTGCGGGAGGACGGCCGAGAGGGAGAGGAGAGGAGAGAGAAAGAGAAGTTTCGGGGGAGGGAGGAGAGAGAAGAGAGAGAGAGAAGAGAGAGAGAGAGGGGGAGGAAGATGTGCACGTGGCCCCTCTTTATTGGGCTGTGCAATATTTCAAAAATTGCACATAAGTCCCCAAAATTTCAAATCTCTATCAATCTAGTCCCCCAAAATTTGCAATTTAGTCCATCTGAATAAAACTTTTACAAATTAGTTCCCACAATATTTTATCTGAAAAATTGGTAAAATGTCCAAATTACCCTCAAAAATTCCGGGTTTTACATCCACAGCTATAAATCCAAAGGTATGTACCACACACTCTCTCTATTCTCTCTTTCAAGATTTTTCGACAGTCAATTTGGGTTTTTTTTTTTTTTATAATCTATTAATCAATATTTTCTTTTGAGAAAAAGAATTAGGGATTCTAATTTTATGTCAAATCAAGCTTAAGATATAGAAGAATAAAGTAGTATCAGCAATTTGAAGATAAAATTTAAGTTTAATTTAGTTCTGATTTTGAACTCGTTTTATTGCATTAAAGAGTTGATAAAGGCTCGTTTATTATAAGATTCAAATACTATTCTTCAAATTTAGAAACTAGAAACATTTTTTTTAGAAAGTTAAAAAGATAAAACATTCTAATTTTCTACGTAAAACTGTTTCTGAATTTAAAGAACAGAATTCGAATTTTGTGATTTTTTTTGCATATAAATGGTATGTGCAGCTGTAAGTATTTATTATTTTCCTTTGCGTATATATGATTTTTAACTTGTTTACTGCATTAGTTTTAAGTATTGTTTCGTTGGATTTTGTTTAGTATAAATGTAATGGAAGAAAATGAATCTAAAGGTCCTGTGAAAATTGAAACGAGTATATTATTTCCTTTGTGTATAAATGGTATATGTAGCTGTAACAAATACTATCAATGATGTTTTTGCATATCTCTTAAAAAAAAAATGATGGTTTTGCACATCTGCTGGAATTTAGATATCATGATGACATCTTGGCTTTTGATATACTCTTTTTCTAATGTTTGATTGATAAGAAGATATAGGTTTTTTATTTGGATTATGATGGTATGCATATATTGTTTATGAACTCTAGTGGTGGGCATCTTTGCTTTTTTTTTTTTTTTGCCTTTTTTTCTATTAGATTTGTTCATATCTAAAGAGTTAATTACATGTTGAAACTCTATTTAGAGAAAATGTGGTATATCTTCACTTTTTAAAACTTTGTTAAAAACTTTGTTAAGTATACGTCTAAGATTTTAATTTTATAGCTATATGTCTAACTTTTAAAAAACTCATAACCGATATTGTTTTTAGTTTACTATTTTTCCATTAATTAACTATTTAGATTTTTCCTTCTTTCTTTTTCTTTCTTGATCTTGATCTTTTTTCTCGTTTTTTCTCTCAATTTTTTCGTTCTTTTTTCTCTCTAATCTCAATCATTTCACTATTAATCTTGCTCACTCTTTCTCAAATCTCTATTGTTCTCTTTGGTTCTCCAGCGTATTTCCATTATTTTTGGCATTTATCTCTTTGGTATTATTTGGTTCATCGTCGTCTTTTTTGGCATTATTTGGTTCATCTTCTAGAATCTGCAATATTTTTGGCTATTTTTCTATTTGTATTGATCAAATTGTTCTAGAGTTTGATCTTGTATAGACATGTTTTTGTTTCTTTATCTTGAATTTATTTTATTATGTTTTTGTTTCGGAGATTTTCATTATAAATTGTAATTTGTGTTATAATTAATGTTAATTCAAGTATAATTTTGTTTTTTTTATTAGGTAAGAGTAGCTTTTTTATATTGCTATGTATTTTGAATTTTTTTTTTGACAATTAGTAATGGTTCATTAGTTTTTAATCGCAGTATATGTAATATTTGTAGTGGTATATGTGATTTTTTTGGTAGCATATTATATTACTATTTACTGGTTTTTTTTGTGGTAATAGTTTATCGTTTATTTATCGTAGTACATATGATTTGTTTAGTGGTATATATGAATTTTGATATGGTATATAGGTTTACTGTTCTCTTATTGGATTCATATTTTCTTAGTTTTGGTATTTTTTTTTTGGTGGTGGTATATATTTTGTGATTATTATTAATTAAAATATTAATTATTTTGCTATTATTTATTAAAAGTTTGAATCTAGATATGTTGTTTTTTTGTTCTGATTTTTTTATAGTACATGGTTTTTTGTGCTTGATATATTGATTTTATAACTTAGTATATATGTGTATGTACTTTCTGAACTAGTAGATATAATATTTTTTTAATTAATATTTGTTTCTTGGTTTCTTCATACAGATTTATATGTCGATTATGAAGTTGATGAAGATGTAAATTTTAAGTACTTTTTATTTTATGGAATTTAGAGCTTTTATCAAAGAGTAGCATCATTGTAAGCTTGTGATATCAGTTGTTGAGATATAGGGATTATTACTTTCTTTGTATTGAGTTTATTATTTTTTTAAGATGAAGATTTTTTTTTCTCCATATTTAGATACATGAATATTTTTGTCTTGGTATACGTGGTTACATAGCATATTCATTACTTTAGATATTTGATATTATTATATTGTTTATAAGTTTTTACAATTTAGTTCATGAATCTTTTGTCTTAGTATATGAAAATTTTATCATGGCATATGAGGTTATATACTAGATTTATTACTTGCTACATTATTGAATTTATTTTTTGTTGGTGGAATAAAAAAATTATTATTGTATATAATATATATACACCAGATTCTGTATGAACACATATATTATTGTCGGGATCTTATGAAATAGTGAAAAAGAAAAATATTATTGATAATTTTTTAAGATAAGTCTAACTATATATAAATATATATATCGTGTTCAAAATGATAAATTTATGTACTATTTCTTAATTAGGTTTTGGTATTTGAGCATAGTGCCATGTTTCATAGATCTTGTCAGAATATTAGAAGTTATATACCTATTTTATATTAGTATAAACCATAAAGAAAATCTTATGTACATAATTCAAAAGATTATATACCATAAAAAAGAGAATTTTTTTCAATATACATTATTATTTCTGAACAATTTTAATTTTTTAAAATTTATAAGGTATACCTCACAAAGTAAATAAGTATAAGCAAATAGGTAACAATCTATATTTTTATGAACTTGTACTACAAAAAATATATGATTCAATGAGAAAATTAATTAATATTCAATATATTCACAATTAAAAATATTTAGTACAAGAATCATTGTTAAACCAAAAAACCAAAATATCATATCATCTTTCCTAAACCAAAATAAGATCATATGTCCCGGATCACTTATGTATCTTATCATCCTCTTGCGATTGGCCTAATAATAAAGTTCTACGAGCATTTTCTGTTGATAGAATACTATTTGTTTTTGTGTTATTTCATTTATGCCAACATTAATGCTTTCGTTTTTCTGATTATAAATATTTCGCAGTTGGTTCTCTTTATCATAAGAGAAATTGTTACAAGTCATATAGTAGCCATTAAAAACAATATATTAAATTAGCATATACCACCACATTGAGATGTCAAATTAAGTTCATAAGTCATATACTAAGTACTAAAAATTATGTATTATAGCCAATTTTATATATAAAAAATATTAATTTTGTAGAATTCTCTTACCTATTTTATTGTATTTCAATATCTTCTACAAAGTTCAGGGTGAAATCTTCTTTGTTGATCTGTTTTCTTTTCTCATAAAAAGTTGTGGATTCCAAGAGGTTTGGTGTTATTATTGTATAAATAGCAAGTACTATAAGAGGTTTGACGATTTAATTTTTGGTATAATATACTCCATTTTGATTAGAATTTCTGCAAATATATGAACTTATTAACTAAATACAAATTAAATAGATACTTAAATATTCCTGAAATACTATGCAAAATATAGGAACCAATATGTAAAGTTCATGTACCATTGTGAAAAAAAATCATGAATCACTATGAAAAATTTATGAACCAAACTAATTGAATATTATGTAGACTTACCTTTTAAATTGATAACTATAATTATATAGTTAAAACAACTAAGTGTTAAAAAACTGATGAATCTAAAATCAATAGAATATAATTAATAAACTCAACTTATTATTTATGAACGACTATGAAAAATTCATGAACCAAACAAAATTAAATATTACATGAATTTGTATACTTAACTCACAAATGTGTGTATTTAAGGAATGTGTAAGTTGAGAATAGCAGAAATTTATAAACCAGATATCTATAAACTATATACTTAAAAACCAACAAATTAAATTAGGAAAATATAAATTATGATTTAACCTACTTTAGAATTACAAAAATAGGAAGATTACATTAAGTAACCGTTAGAATGTAACAAAAGAAGAGAAAAATTAACCATTAAAAGAGTTAAAAGAAAACCAAGAGATTCGTGTAATAATATTTATTATTATCTACGGTTCATATTAGAAGACAAATTTTGATTTGCTTTTAGTAAAAACTAGTATTACATTACTTCTTTAAGCAACCATTTAAATGTCTAATAATATCTAAGTTATATTTAGAATGTGATATACTAAGGTACAAATATAATATGCTATGCTTAAAAAATTATATACCTCACACAAAAAACTATGAACCGAATTTTATATAAATCAAATTAGATCAAACAATATCAAAATCTTTATTTTTTTCACCATAATCATGAACTAAAATGGCAATTCATCAACCAAATACCAGAATCCCTAAAATAGGATATATTAAGATAAAAATATAATATATCTGTTGAAAAAGTCACGTACCATAACTAGAGAAAGATGTACCATAATTAAAAGTTTATCAACCAAACACAATCTGTAATTCAAATCATCTTCCATATAAACTAAATTATATCTATCATATCTACGGTAAAATATGCTGCAATTTAAAAGAATTTACGTTATAGAAAGATAATCCTAAAATCAAATTTAATCTAAATAAAACTAAAATCTAAAAAAAAATACAATTGAATATGAATATATCTATAAACAATGTTCAAGTTAAAGTTGATATACCTTTCAACTACTAAAAACTTGTTGTAGGACTTTCAACCATCAATGGCATTCTTTTGATCTTCGTTGAGATTGAAGAATTTTTTATCTTCGTCGAGATTCAACATGCTTTTGGTTTTCAGTGAAATCTGGTGGGCGTACGATCTTTAACGAGATTGGCAAACCTTCGATCATCGCTAAGATCTAGTGGGAGTTATAGAGACAACCCTCATTCATGGCTGTGACCTACATTGAAGGAGAGAATGATAGAATATGTGAAAAAAAAAGGGCGATGAAGATGGGTTCTAAGCTTTGAGGGGTATTATGGTACTGAATTTTCAACAAATCTTTTATTAGATATATATCTATAAAATCTGGCCGTGGTCATGAACTAAAAAGAGGCCCAAATTTTAGTTAGATATCAAGTCAATCCCTCTATTTACAGGTCAAATATGCATACTGTATACTACTTAATGTTTCTATCTTAAATTCTTCTTACTATAGTAATTTCCTTAGCTCATTTGTAATTCTCATTTCTAAATCTTGTTAAACATAATGTTTATATAATATCCCCATTGTTACTCATGACCACGGACTTTATGTATTGCCTGTGTTTTTTTTTTAATATTTTTGCGCATTTGTAAATTACAATTTTTTATTGTAATCTTTTTTCTTTTATGTGCAGAAGGAAAGATATCACGGAGCCTAGTACGAAGGAGGATGAAAGTTTAGCACATAGTTCAAGTTTTGTTGCATTGGATAAATAACCTTATTTGCACGTGAAACTATTTTATGAGTGCTTGGATTAGGTTTTTCATGTTGGCATTTGAAATACTTTTATTTGTTTGATTATGCTTCTTATTCGACATTTGGACTATTTTTGTTTACTTGGATTATGTTTCCTTTTCCTATGGACTAGTAGTATGTGTGTTATGTAGCTTATGACTTGTGTATTATTATTTTTTTTTTTGTTGATTGTTAAGTCTTTATCAAGTTCATAGTCTTTATTTTGATTTTGTATAATATTAAAAATTGAAAACAGGTTAAAACTTGTTTAGTCCTTAAATTGTTGGTTATAATTTGGTTGGATCAAGTTTTTTTTTTACCTCTAAAAATTGTCTAAACGGGTCATGGGTTACTAGTAACATGATTTATTTAATAAACACAGGCCAGATAAATCGTATTATTATGTCATCTTGTTTATAAATAAATTATATTCGTGTCATTATTTTTTAAACGATTAATAAACAAATGGTATTCCAATTTACCTAACAAATTATCAGCTCTAGTTTCACAACGAGGCTATTTGTCTTAAAACGCTTCATAAAAATGAACGGATGCCTAACTGATATATAGGATAAAGTACGGTGACCTGATATTATTATATATTTATTATTTATTTGTTTTTTCTTTTAATGTGGACCCGCTTACGACAAAATGGACCACTCTAAGTTGCGAGAGGTGGCAAATTTGTTGTCTACTTCTGCAACCACGAGACATTCGAATCGTAAAAGTGTCCAAGTGCAATGTATATGAACGACACCATTACAAGTTC
The DNA here is from genome assembly GCA_002914805.1 of Parasponia andersonii. Lineage (NCBI taxonomy): Eukaryota > Viridiplantae > Streptophyta > Magnoliopsida > Rosales > Cannabaceae > Trema > Trema andersonii. The sequence continues at coordinate 287,378 of JXTB01000164.1, forward strand.
CTACACTTCCTGGATCCATCGTTTTCATCGACTCAAACTGTACCAATCAATCCAACATCCCCACTCCAGCCATGGGAGAGATCGACCCAACCTTCATTCAAGACGTAGACGAAAGACCCAACCTCCACACCCTTCCTCATCTCCTCGACGACGAAGAAATCCCCATAATAGACCTCCTCGCTCCTCCAAACGACGTCGTTGGGCAGATTGGGCGCGCCTGCGAGAACTGGGGCTTTTTCCAGGTGATCAATCATGGAGTTCCGACGGAACTGATGGCCAAAGTTGAAGAGGTGGGGCGGAGATTCTTCGAGCTGCCGGCGGAGGAGAAGAGGAAGGTGAAGCGAGACGAGTTCAACGCCATGGGATACCACGATGGCGAGAACACCAAGAATGTTAGGGATTGGAAAGAAGTCTTTGATTTCTTGGTCGAAGATCTTACCCTCATCCCTGCTTCGCATGAGCCTGGTGATCACGAGCTGAGGACTTTGACTAATCAGTGGCCTGCTTCTCCTCCTGAATTTAGGTACAACAGTGTGTGTGTGTGTATATATATATATATATATATATATATATATATATATATCATGAATCTGTGCATCATTTAGTTGACCCCAATCAATTATTTAATCTACACACTATGTTCTCCCAATTGAAAATTTTATAGCGAGCAATTTTGGCGCCTCAAATATTATATGTCAGTTGCATTATAATAACATCAACTTAGAAAAAAAAAACTTTTTTTTTTCTTTAAAAGATATTTTATATATGTATTTGAGGCTATTTTCTGCTTAAAAATTTGTTAATATGACAAGTAATAACGAGGGTCAGGAGTCATAACTCAGTATCAACGAGGCAGAGACTGATGCTCTGAATGTGGTCTTGCTATCCAATCTCATAGCCCTTTATTCCTTAAGGGTCTATCATTGTAGATTTTATTCATCTATTTTCTTTTTTGAGTGATGTTAGCTATAGTCATATTCCTCTTGAGGGAAACTAGGTTGCCTATAACTTTGCTCATTTTGCTTTTGAGTTTTACTTCAATAGTGTATGGATTCATGTTATTCCGGACTCTCTCTAGATTATAGAGGATTACCCTCAGTTTAATTAATACAGTCTTGCCTTTTTCCTTTTAAAAAAAAAAAAGAAAATTACAATGGTCAAGAGCTAGACTAATGCTTTTTTCGCTCAAAATTTTTTCAACTGTTCTGAAAAGTGAGGAAACATTTCGAATGTAAATAACATGGTCTTGCAATGCAAATATAATTAGAAGGATATCCCTAAATTTGTTATTAGTTAGAGGAAAGTTTTATATCTTCCCCCAGTTTAAATTTCTTTCTGTTATTCCTTACTGAATGGTGCTAAATTTGCTGAAGGGCTAGATAGATATACATGGAGTGATTGAATAATTATTGATATGCTGAAGTAGTCCACTTGATAGTTGATAATATACATATTGTAATATGTGGCTTTTGATTTGGCTTGAGCAGAGAGGTGTGCCAAGAGTACGTTCGAGAAGTGGAAAAACTAGCTTTCAAGTTGTTGGGACTAGTCGCAGAGAGTTTAGGCTTGCCTGAAAACAGGTTAAATGGGTTCTTTAAAGGGCAAACGAGCCTTGTCAGATTCAATCACTATCCTCCCTGCCCTTTCCCTGAACTAGCTCTTGGTGTTGGCCGCCACAAGGATGCAGGTGCCTTAACCATCCTTGCTCAAGATGCTGTTGGAGGACTCCAAGTTAGGAGGAAAACGGACCAGGAGTGGATCCCTGTGAGACCTAATCCAAATGCTTTCATAATAAACATTGGCGATATTGTTCAGGTATTGTTTGGCACTAACTTTGAGTTCTTCTTGAAGTTTTTTGTGCGCGATAATAGCAGTCATGACATAAATGGTATTATCATGTGGCAGTGAGCGATACATCTAGTCAATGATTGTTTAGATACTTCGTCCACAAGATAGTTGCATACTTGCATTAGCACGAGAAATTTTTGTGCCGCACTGTTGAAATTTGAATGCTAGAAGAATGTTAATGACTCATGAAATAATATCCGTCATATTAATAATGGAACTGTTATCATGTGATAATGTGTAATGTGTTTAGCCAGTAATAATTATAGAGTTAACCCATTAAAACAATAGTCGCATTAGTTGATTTTCATTCATGGTTTAATGGAATTCGAATGGGATTTGGTTGAAACAGGTATGGAGCAATGACAAATACGAGAGTGTGGAGCACAGGGTGGTGGTGAATTCGGTAAAGGAGAGGTATTCGATTCCTTTCTTCTTTTTCCCAAGACACGACCTACTGGTAAAGCCTTTTGAGGAGATCTTGAACGGAGAGTCCCCTAGATACAGGGTATACAACTGGGGAAAATTTTTTGCTACCAGAAACCGCAGCGACTTTAAGAAACAAGCAGTGGAGAACATTCAAATTCATCATTTTAGGATAGAAGAGAAGTGATGATCAAGTCAAATTAGTTTAGTACTTCTCAGGATAGAAGCTATGTTAACTAATTTAATGGGTTTACTTAGCATAAATTATAAGAGCGTAGAAGAATTTGACAGTCATGTGATAATGATGCTTTTGGTCTTACAAACGAGACGGGTTTTATAGAAAGCTTTTGATTCTGCGCTAGTAAGTATAGCTAGTGGAAAACTATACATCTTGTACTTCTGTTGTTAATTATCTCATTTTTTATAAGTTCAGGTTGATATTGTACAGTTCCAAATGTTGCTCGTGGAGCCGGATTTCCAATGTTTATATAGCCCCTAAAGATTTTTTTGGGTGTGCATATAGAAACGGCTAGATGAATGGAATAAGAATCAAGGAAGAACCAAAGAAATATTATGTATTTTGCTATTTAATGGTTTGTTTCGATTATTCATTATTCCAATTGACACTTCCGTAAAATCTGAACCATAATAGTATCAAACTTTCTTGGTTAATAATTGATACATATCAAATCAGAATTATAACTATACTAATAAAACAAAAAAGAGGAAATTTGATTTTTTTTTAATGGAAAATTTTTGAAAAATTTGAAAAATCTCTGATCTTAGAATTGTTTGAAAAATCCCAATTTTAATTAGAAAAATATCACTTTCAAAGGTATTTTAAAAAAAAAATATTATTTTTTGATATTATAATAATCAATCAAATTATTTAAAGAATTATTGAAAGATATTAATTTTAAAGAAAAGTGATATTTTTCTAAATATTTATTAAAAATGTTATTTTTCTAAAAATATTTAAATATGATATTTTCTTAAATCAATGTAAGATTTTTCAAAAAAATTCAACCTATCTGAAATTTCTCAACTTTTAGTTTTTTGAGCTTGGAATTTTGTAATAAGCCTAACAAAAAACACTAACAAAAATTAAAACACCATATATCTAAATCTAGGTAGACTAAAGATACCATAGACTTATATCTAAGTGGACACATATATTCACAAATGGAAAAATTATTTGAAAACAAAAATAAAGGTGATGAAAAAAAATTGGAAAAACTCATATGAAGAGAGAGAAGATCCCATTTCTAGGAGGGACAAGGCACCAACTGAAGTCTTCAAGGTTACAAAGAAAAAGAGAGAAAAGAGGGGCAACTATACTTTTAGATATGGGAATCAAGAGGGAGGGACGAGGAGAAAATATTTATACTTTCAATATATTTGGTTGGGGACATTTTGGAAATGAAAATGGGTGGAAAATGAAAAAGAATTAAATTAAATCTTAATAAAGGGTGATTTAAAAACTGCTGGAGAAAGAAAATATAAGGTGACAATGGATTGAATTTTTTTCGGTAGAATGGAATATAAAGTACTATTTTAATTTATGTCTGATTCTACTTTTTTCGGTTTTTTTCTTCTTATTATAATTGTAATTTTTTTTGAATATTTTAAATATAAAATTACTATAAATTATGGTCACATTTAGTGTGTCATATTATATTATATTGTATTAGGTTGTATTCTAATTTATCATTTTATTGCAGTACTGTGTTAGGAGTTGATGTATTGTATAGGGTTGTATTGTGTTTTATTATTCTATTGTAGTACTATGTTTGGTTTTGTATTGCATTAACATGTATTAAAAGTTAGTTTTTTTAAAGATACCGCTTTTAAAAGTTAATTTAGAAAAGTACCATTTTGAAAAATTTATTTAGAACAATACCACTCTAAAATTACCACTTTAAAAGTTATTTTTTAAAAACCGACTTTTAATTTTTTTTAAAAAGAAAACAACTTCTTTTAAGAATTTATTTAGAAAATACAACTTTTAAAAAGGATAAAGTGATGCAAGCGAAATGGATAAAAGAGAAATTAAGAAAAGAATAAGTGATGAGTGAGAAATTAAAGACGGGAAAAGTGAGGAAAGTTAGCATTATACAGTACTATATTAAGTGTAATACAGGTCATTTTTCCTGTATTAGATAATACTCTTCATATTACATTAAATTTTGATGTCATATTAAATAGTACAATACAAAAACACAACAAAATACATTATTATAATAAATTAATTAAATACTCTCCATATTGCATTAAATTTTGATGTCATATTAAATAATACAGTACAAAAACACAACAAAATAAATTATTATGTTAAATTAATTCAGAGTCCTTATACAATATATCAAATATTATATAAGTTCATTATTTAGCTAATGAACTCTATATATATATATATATATATATATATATATATATATATATATATATTTATATGGTTGCCAATCCAATAGGTATTTTTTTTCTTTACCTATNGAAAAGACGTGCATCATTAATGCTCTTTCTCTCTCTTACTTTTTACAATAAAAAAATGTGCATGCTAACCAAATTGATACCTATGCATAGGTAAAAAAAAAAAATACCTACTGGATTGGTGCCATATATATATATATATATATATATATATATATATATATATATGACCTTTATTAATTTTGTCCAACCGAGACATTATATTCTTTGAATCGGAATAAAATAATGTTAATGCTTGTACGCACCAATAAATAATAAAACGAAATACCTCATGAGTTACTGTTTTTTTTTCAAAAGCGTTTTGTACTTTTTTATTTAAGGACAGTCTATTTGAGAAATTATGGGAAATATGCACGATACTACTTATATTTTGAAGCATATGCATTGTTTGAAAAACCTCTGAAAACTATGCTTTATGAAAAAAATACACTTAAAAAAATATGCCTTAAGTTTAAGCCTCATTTCTCTCTTCTATCTTCACTATACTTCTATCTCTTCTCCTTCAGCTCGAAACTATCTTAGAAATCAGTCGAAATTCACTCGAAAATCAGCCGAAATCTAGTCAGAAACTTGTTTGTTCTTGTTCGTTCTTCACTCGGCCTTCTTTTGCTATAGTAATGTCAGTATTTTTCTCTCTTCCTTAGCAACCTCTGCTCGATAGCCCAGAAAACAAATATCTTGGAGTCAAAACTCTGCTCTTATGGACAACTTTCAATTTAGGTGATGATCAGAAACTCGAAGATGAGCCCAAAATCAAAGATAAATTTTAGATTAAAATTTCTCAAAATTTCTAGGGTTATCTACAAATACATGTTAAGGTTTTAAAAATTAATTATCTGGATTAATATGGTAGATTATTGATATGACATTAAATCTGTGTAATTATGGTAAAATTAAGAAACAAAAATTTGGAAAATGTTGATTTCGATGAAATTCGACCGTGTTTCAATGCATATTCGATGAAAAGAGCATAACATCATATATGTGATTATTGTTGGGTGATATTTGTCCATGCTCAAAATATACTAACGACTATCGCAATATAAATTAAGGTGTCGATCTTACAGAAAAATAAATCAGCAATAAAAAAGCAATGAAGAATGAAAGGAAAAATTGAAAATAAAAACTAATTGAGCAATAATTTAAAATAATCACAAAATAACAAATGAAAATACCAATATGAACAAAACAAGGCTTCAAAAGTCAACTTAATTCTTCGTTTAAGTGTTACTAACTTTGATTCTTATTTATTGCTCAATTATATGTTTCACATCCTAAATACATAACAGAAAAATATAGCATTTAAGAACAAATATTAATCTAAAGTATTCAATATGAAAAACTCTTCCAATTAATACCAAAAATAATTTATCTTACTAATTATCTAAGATCGACAACATATCACAGGAACAATACTGCAATAAAAGATCAACTAATAAAACAAATATATTTATAATTTAGTTTAAATCGCCACGTAAAGAAAACATGACTACATTTATATAAGAAAGTAGAAAATAATATATTGAAAATAAAAATATTGAGGAATTTATCAAATCATATTTATAAGCATTGAAACACTCTCAAGAATCAAAGTTGAAAAACTGAAAAATTACACAATTAAGATCATCTCTCTAATCTCTCTAAAAACTAGCCTAACCTTAAACTTATCTCACACACTCTTTCTAGAAAAAGTGAAATTTTCTCTCTCAAAATTAGTGTGTTATTTTCTCTCTTAAAACTTTATTTTTCTCTGATTTTTTTTCCCTATTATTGCTTCTTTATTATCTATTGTTGTGTATTGAAGTTTTGGCCTTTGTTGGTATATTTAATGCTTGCCTTTGTTCTAGATTTGTATTGTTGTGGAGATTTTTGATGATTTGTTTTTAGAGCTCATTTAGTGTTTTTGCTTTTTGGGTTTATTTTGGGCTATTATCCAGGTTTTTTTTGGGCTTTAATCGCATATATGGGCTTTTATCACAGCTTTGGACCTTTTAGAGATTGGGCTCTATTTTTATATTACCTTGGTTAGGCTTTTTTTTCTTTTTTTTTTCCAAAATGTCATGATATTCTTATTATTTTGTTTTTTTTGTCATAATCATGATTAATATATATATATATATATATATGTACGTGTATATGTATATAGTAATCTGTGGATATGTTGGTTTTATATCTTTGAATTTCTAGAATGTTTTCTAGATCATTCTCGAGTTCTTTTGCTCTCTTTGAGATATATTACAGGGTCCAAATTTTTTTGTATGCCAATGATGATCTCTGTTTTGGTTATTAATACTCTGTCTTTTCACATTTATGATTGTGTAAAAAATTTAATTAATGTTGTTTTATTTTTTCCCGTGTTATTTAAATTTAGAAAAAAATCAGGGAAATAGGGAAAAAAAATTTAAAAGTAGAGTAGGAAAATGAGAGAATTTTATTTTTTAAATATATTTTTGAAGTTTATTTGATGTAGTGAGATTATACTCTCCTTTTACTGTTTGTTTGCTTTAGCTATTCGTGCTCACTAAGCTTTTGACTTCTTCATTTTAAATATTATTTTTAATTATAAGATTGTTTGGGGTGCTGCCACCTGTTTAGCTTAAATTTATTGCTTGTTATATATAGCTCACTTTTATTTGTTTTTTTTTTTTATAACGAAAAAAGGACGTGACTAGCAGAGCTACCTTCTTTAGGCATAATTATAGGAGCTTAAATTCCGCACAAGAATATTCCTCAAGATTTTATGGACGGGTTGTTATCGCTAGATCGTGGAATAAGTCTTCTAAACTCCATCTGAACAACTAGTGAGAACAGTATTTGGGCCCGAGAAAGGGGCATTAGGTTGGCAAATAAGTACTATCACATTTAAGATTTCTGAAAGAGCCACCCAGATTCGAACCCATTTAAAACTTCTGAAAGAGCCACCCAAATTTGAACTCGCGACCTCCAGCCTCTAGGATAACCATGTTATCACTAGGCTAGATATATACGTGTTTTAGTACTTTTCATATCTTACTTTTCTTGAGTTCTTCTTTCCTCATAGTTAACCGAAATTATTGTGCTCTTGCTTTACTATTTTCACTGTTGTTTTACCCTGTTCTGTGATCTGAGGATAATCTGTATTTTCCTGGAAGTTGGTTACGAGGGTTCCTTTTGGAAGCAGTTCAGGTATAACATATATTTATTATACTATTTTCCTCTGCCTTTATAATTGTTTTTTTTCTTTTAATTATATCTATATTTTGTTCTATTATTAATTAATGTTTATTTATACAACATAGGATTTTAGTCCTAATCCTAGGTTCGAGTTACACTGAAGTATGCGTAAAAACCTATTATCCATAATCGAGTAGGATAGAAATTGAGTAATAGTAGATATATATATTTTTTAATTTGTAATAAGTATAGATTATTAGTTTAGGCCCTATTTTTTTTTTTCCAGAAAAAATACCATTGATGCATTTATTTCATTATTATTGTCTTGAATATTATGTGCTATTGGAATATTTCATTAAATTCTTTTATATTTGAGTTCACTTATATTTTGTTCTGCCTTTAATTAATCTGTATTGTTTGACTTGCACTAATTATGTAAAAATATTTGTTTCCTTATATCTGCATTGTATGCTGAAAAATATTGTTATAGTTCTTTTAATGCTTCTATATTTCACATTTTTTTTTCGTATGTCCTTTTAGTGAATCGTTTTATTTGATTTTTGTTTTTTCAATTTTTTTTCCCTTTTTGTTAGCTAATTATATGTTCTCTTCTCTTAATTTCTTTCACTCACACTTCTTTTTTTATTTTATTTTATTTTTTACATAGTTTAGTTTTAATTTCCTTTCCCATTATATTTTATAACTTTTTATATATTTGACAATAATGAGTGTTTATTTTTTAAACATACAGAGTAATACACTAGCTGCCCACAAATTACTATGTATAATGGCTTTAGTCATTCTATAATAGATCTGGTTTGTTGTTAAGGAACAGTTTTATAGTTTTTATTCCAAAAATATTCTGGGAATTAGTTATCGGGTTAGAGCTTTTTTAGCAATTTTATCAAGATTTTAGCTTTAAAATTCTTTGTAAGATTTATGTGTGAACATCGTGATCTTCTCTTTTCACTCTAATTATTTTTGTCGTGATTAAAACAACTCTTTACTATTGCATTCAACTAAGGAATTTTTCCCTTGTTCCTTTTCCATCTCTCCCAACTCTTCTGTATTTTCGATATTTTTCTTCCTCTTCTTTTTTTCTCCCTTTAAAATCTATGCCTAATTATTCTTTCACAGCTTTTTCTTTTAAAATTATTTTCATTTTCTTCTTCATTCTTCTTTATTTTAGTCATTATTCACCTGATAGTTTTAGGCTATAATCTTATGATCTCTTTTATATTATTTAACTATTATAATATATATAGAAAATTTCCATCCATATTAATAGATTTCTATCTGTTTATCTAATTGCTCCAAATTTATTTTCTTGCATGAGCAAAAAAAGATTTTTTAGGTAGTTGAATAGGCATTTAGAAATAATTTATCTTAAGAAATTTACCATATATTGATAATACCATAACATATTTGAGCCAAATTATTATATATATATATACATTTATTCAAATATATTTTTCTACATATATCATATATTTATAATAGATATATATGAAAAAAGTTATCACATATAATTCTATAATTCCTGACGAAGAACTTTACTGCATTAATTAGCGAAGAGAAAGATGGAGGTCTTATCGAGGAGGACAAAGGGAGAAGCAAAATGGACTATTATTAACTTTGTTATCAAATCATTACCTAAATTTGATTGTTATTCTATATTCATCTTATGTATTGACTAATGTTTTGTATATTTAGTTTGAAAGACTCTAATTTTTAGTAATTAAGATATTATTTAATTTTTTTGGTTTATATATTGTGCGTTTGACTTTATTATCACCATTTTAAATAATAAAATAGAAATATAAAATTAATTAAGGTAATAAAAATCATCGTATTAAATACATAGCAAAAATAACTTTGATATTGTATCTAACTAAAAGATTATGCCTAAGCTTTTGTTTTCCTAACTTATATGTTGTATCTAGAATTTAATTCTTATAATTTTTTCCAATAAAATAAGAATATAATTACTGAAAATAATTTATATGCGAAGCCCCATATACAAAAGACGTCGTTCAAACTAAGAAAAGATGAAATAAAGAGCAGTCTTATGAATGTAGAAAAAGAATGGGAAAAATATTAGCGTTATAAATTTATTTTCATAAAACATTCTGAATTATAGCCTTGACAATTTCGATTATAGTTTTAATTTATTTTAATCAATGATAAATTAAATATTAAACTTGAAACATTAAAATAAAAAATAAAATTTTCAAATAATGATAAATTAATTAATTATAAATAGATTCAAGCGCAAAATATTTTAGAAAAAAATTGATATTAAATTTTGATCATATACAACATTAATCAATTTACATATATTTTAAAAACTTGAAAAATATATATATAACAAAATATGTATAACTAAATAGATATATATTTTAAAAAAAGAGACCTAATATAGACTATATTATAGTAAAAAAAAAAGATATATGTATAACTTCCATGAGTAAAATATAAAATTATGGATGTATAAAAAAGTTTAAAACTAAAATCAATAAGAGAAAATGGCAAAAAAAAGTGTTTACGTATCTAATCAGTAAAAAAAAAAATACAGTGGAGAAAAATATAAGAATTACTTAATATAAATATATGTGTGTGTATAAAATATGTGACTGAAAAATAATATAGATATATATATTTTTTAGAAATGAGACCTAAATACAAACTATATTATAGTAAAAAAAAGAGATATGTATAATTTCTATGAGTAAAGTATAAAATTATGAACATATAAAAAAATTTAAAACTAAAATTAATAAGAGAAAATAGCAAAACAAAAACATATTTATGTATTGAATCAGTAAAAAAAATGTTTGGAAAAAATGTAACAATTACTTAATATATATATAAATGAAATATGTAACTAAAAAAATAAGTGATTATGAGTAATTAAAATCAATATATATATCAAAAGAGAAAATATATTTTTCTTTTTTCCAAGATGTTTTACTTTCAAAAAAAAATTAAAAAGGAACAGATATAGTTTTTATATATGAAAAAAATATACCATACATAATTATTAGAAACAACGACAAACTAAAATAATTTAAACAATAATAAAAATAAAATAATATATCCAATATATAAAAATTAATATGTGAATTATATTACAGTAACAACACTATAAAATAATAACGAAAAATTTAAAACACATAAATAAAATATAGTATAACAATATTAGTTCAAAAAATGAGAGATAAAAATATTGTAAACCATCTAAATATATGAATATAACAACAATATTTAAAACAATTATCCAAGACATAATTAGTATAATGTAAATTAACAAATATTAATACAACAAAATAAAAAAAAAAAGAAAAAAATGTCGATCATGTTAGATATAAGTAAAAATATTATATTATTTCACAAAATTTCAATAAAGAGATACTAACATAATAATATTTTTTTATTATATTTTTTTCTTTTTGATAAATAATAGAATAATGCCAGAAAGTTTGTTGCTCTTAAGACGTCAACGTAAACGACATCATCATTATATTCTAAATGAAGACTCTGTATTTAACCGCGATGATACTATGAATTATCAACACGATAACCTCAATGTGGTCTCAAAAAGTATTTACCAACCAAGGTGTATTTCAATATCAAGCTTTAAAAGATATCTCTTTCATTCATTTTGATTTGACGAATCTATCAAAAAAACTTATTTGCCAAAATATAATCTATGTTGTAAAGATGGAAAAATTAAACTCTCCCTATTAAAAAATCCTCTCACTATATTAGATCAACTACTTAATTAAAAAATCCTCTCACTATATTAGATCAACTACTTAATTATTATGAAGGGCTTTTGGGTACATATTTCCGCAAAAATATTCAAACTTTTAATTCTATATTTGCCTTTACATCTTTCGACCAAATATAGAACAAAATGCACAAAATTCAGATGGTCCATATATTTTTAAAATCAGTGGTCAAATATATCATCAAATGGGATCATTATTATTAACTAATAACAATCCTCCAAGATTTGCTCAATTATACATATATGATACAGAAAATAAATTTGACAATCGAATGTCAATATTTTTATTTGATGATACAACAAAAGAATTAGTAAAACTTTTTCGTATGGTTAAAGATAGGTATAATGAAAAAGAAATTTTGTCCATGAAATTAAGATTAATAGGATGATGATGCACTGATAATAACTAGTATAAATTACCTACATCAAATGATGTAGGAGGTTTAATTATTGGAAGTATCGGTGAATATGAAGAAGAAAGAGATATTATAATACAAGACAAAACAAATAATTTATAAAGAATTACAAAATTATATCCATCTTATATGGCCTTACAATATCCATTCTTATTTCCATATTAGGAAGACGAAATATAGATAGGTTAGGAAAACAAACATCCACAATTAGAATACCTATGAGGGCATTTTACTACTATAAAATGTAAATAATACTTTATTCAAAAGTAGAAGACTTTTCCAATAGTATATGGTCGATACATACACTTTTGTTGAAGAAGATTGACTAGATTATGTTAGAAAAAAATCAAAATAATCTAATATCTGAAATTAATTAAGGCGTCTAAGACGCTGTTACCAAAGAAGATACAGATGTTAAAGCAATTACTAAAAAAAATATTTTTCCCTCTAGCCTCACTGGAAGTCTACAATATATGATCCAAAATTACTAAGATGCAATGGTAATATATAAACAATATAAAATTCTTACTTTATTCATATCATTTACATTTAATCCTAAATAGTCTGAAATTACACGTTCCTTAAGTAAAATTCTTGGTCAAAAACCTGAAGACAAACTAGATATAATTACAAGAATCTTTAAAATGAAATGAAACTAAATTTTATCTATTATTAAAACTAAAAATGTGTTCGGAACAATTATTGCGAGTAAGATAATATTACTTAATTTAATAAATCAAAATATAGAGCATAAAATATTAATTTTATTCTTAACTAAAACTAACATATTTCTTTTATTTTTTATGTTTATCTTGCAACATAGATCTATACGTTATTGAATTCCAGAAGAGCGATCTACCTTATTGTCACTTTCTATTCCAACTGTGCCCTAATGAAAAATTATCCGAACCATTACAAATTGACAAATTTATATCAGCTGAAATACTAGATCTTGAAAAAAAAAAATCCAGAAGAATGTAATATCATAGTAAAATTCATGATACATGGATTATGTGACGCTGCCAAACAAATGCTCCGTATATGAAAATTTCAGTTTATTCTAAAAAATTTCTCAAACAATCTAAAAACGAAATAATTGTAGAAGCAAATGGATTTGTCAATTATAAATGCAGAAATACAAAGTTTTATGTACCCAAAAAAATATTAAATTAGATAACAGATTTGTAGTTTCTTACAATATAGACTTATGTTCAAAATTTTATGCTCATATCAATGTTAATAAAATATTTAATAAAAGGCCAAAACAAAATTAGAGCAATAATTGAAGACAATATATGCATAGAGCAATTTGGCCGAACAATTTATAAAGAAATAGATAAAATAAAAAATTATATTAATTGTCGATATATAATACTATATAAAGCTATGTGAAGATTATATGAATATCCTATATATCATAAAAATCTACCAATATAAAGATTAATAATTTATTTACCACACATGCAAAATATAATATTTCGTTAAAATCAACGTCTTGATAATATAGTCAAACAACAATTTTAACAGAATTGATCGAAATAAACAAAACTAATGTAGAAGTCAGAAAACTTTTATATATACAATTTCCAACTAAATGAGTGTAGAATAATAAAGACAAGATTTAGACACCAAGAAAATCAGAATATTTAATTAGACAAATTTCTTTTGTCCACACAAATTCTGGAGAATTATATTATTTAAAAATATTACTAAATCATCAAAAAGACATAACAAGCTTCGAATCTATATGAACCATTAATGATATAACATATTCAATAAATCAAGCAGCATGCAATATATTAGGTTTATTGGGAGATGATAAAGAATAGAATGAATCGATATTAGAAGCTTCATTTTGCTTAACACCGCATTGATTACGACAATTAATTATCATAATTTTATTATTTTTTGGTGTATTAATCCAATAATATTATTTGAAAATCATTAGAAGCTTATGACAAAAGATATTTTACACAGAATTAAGACCTTATTCATTAATCCAAACTTCTAAATTCTGGAAAACGAATTATACTACTATGTATTATATGAACTAGAAAAGCAACTAAACCTAAATTTATTAATTTTAACAAATTTTAATTGACCTTTACCAACATGAATATTAATCGATGATTTAAATAATAAACTTTTATGAGGAGAATTAGACTATGACATTAATAGATTAAACGAAGAAAACATTATTTTAGAAAAAAAAAATTAAATAATGAACAACACTATATTTGTGAACAAATTATAAAATCCTTAAAGAATAAAGTACAAAACTTATTTTTTATTTATGGGTATGGAGGCACTAAAAAAACTTATTTATGGACTACAATTATTACAAAAATTAGATCAAGTAATGGAATTGTTTTAGCTACCGCATCTTTTAGAATAGTTTCGTTATTATTACCTAAAGGTATAACTACACATTCAAGATTTTGAATACTTTTATCAACAGATAAATTCTTTACTTGCCATATCAAAAAAGGAACTCAATTAGAAAATTAATTGAAAAAATATTATTAATATTATAAGATGAAGTACCGATGAATAACAAATATTACTTTAAAGTTTTAGACAAAATATTAGAAGATTTAAAAAAACAATTTTGACTAACTTTTTGGTAGAATGACAATTATATTAAGTGATAATTTTCGACAAATTCTACCTATTATCTCTACTGGAACAAAAGAAGACATAATAAATGCAAGCATAAATAACTCTTACTCATGGTCATATTTCAAATTATTATCATCAATAGAAAATATTAGATTAAAAAATCTAAATATCACAGAAAGGGAAAAAAGGAAATTTTTGAATTTTCAAAATGGATATTAAACATTAGAAATAGTACTACAGAAAGAATAAAAGATCTTGAAAATGAAGATATTATATGGATAAAAATACTAGAAAAATATATAATACAATATAAATCGAATCTAATCGAAAAAATTTCAAATTTGATACATGATGATTTTGTAAAATACTTTAATAATATTAATTATATACGACATAGAGCAATAATAACTCCAAAAAATAAAATAGTTGACGATATAAATACATATATATTATTTTCAATACCTAAAAAATTAAAAACTTATTATAGTTATGACACAATAATAGCCTCAACTGAAAATATCAATGAACTTAACCTCTTATATCGTCAAAATTTTTACATACTTTAAATTTTAATTACATACCACTATATAAATTAAATATTAAAGTTGAAACTCCCATAACCTTACTGCAAAATTTAAATCAATTAATGGGATTATGTAATGAAACAATACTTATTATTACATAATTAACAATTAGATACATAGAAGGTCAAATTATAAATTCAAATACTGAAAACGAAAAGATACATATTGTAACCCTCTAGGAACTCCTAAACTTGTAATCTTAGTAGAATTATTATTAACAAACTTAGTGTCGAATTTTAATAAATTTATTTTTACAAATACTTGAAATTATATGTGTAGTATTATTTTAATGTTAAATTTTATTACGTGAAAAAATCATAGTTATTACTTGTTTTAACTTAAAAATTTTAAGTTAGTTTTCCTTAATAATAAATTGATTCTACAAAGATTATATTATGTATATTAACATAACCTAATAAAGAATATGACATGTTTATATCACATTAAAAAAAATTATTATATTTTATAACCTAAAGTTAATGGCTACACCAAAATAGTACTATGCCATAATTTGAATGACTAGGATATAAGTATACAAAGAATTAAATAGACAAATCATTCTAAGGGTGGAAAATTAGTTGTATAAAAAGATGAAGAGTAGTAAAGTTTTACCTTAAGACAATAATAACTTTAAATTAGTGGAATAGAAAAGGAAAATGATAAAGTTAGTGGGTAATTACAAAAAAGAATCATATAGAAAAAACTAATTAATAGTTTTTATCTCTAAAATAATTCAAAAGGTAGTAAAAAAAGAAAATGATAATAGAAATATTCTTTAGAAATTAGTGGCCATAATTCAAAGTGGAAGACATAGACAAAATTAATTAGTAGCTTTTGTCTTCAAAATAATTCAAAAGGTATTAAAAAGATTAGTTTAGTGGAGACTCTCTTTGGGAGTTAGGGGTGTTGGATTCTAAATAATTAAAAAAGAAGAAAAATTAGAGATAAAAGTAGTGGATGAGTTGAAATTAAAGTTAAAGATAAGGTAATGGAGTAAGAGAAGAAGATATATTGACAAATTAGTAATAATAGTGCTTAGATTATTTGATAGAATGTGAAAGTGTGTATTATTGGATATCTCCTATGGATGGCCTATAAATAGATCATTTATTTGGCAATTCAAATCCATAGTTAACCTTCCAATTACTTAGCCAAAACTATCTTCATTTTTCAATTACCTCTTCTCAAAAAAAAAAAACAAAACTGTTTCTACCTCACTTTTTTCTAAATCTACAAGAGTTATAATATTTTGTTCATCGACTCTAAAAGTTAAGAATTATAATCAAGAGAAGAGAGCACCTAGTTTTATGGTGGAGACGTAAGACAGAAGATTCAAGTTTGGAAGGTAAATATTCCCTCACCTTGCTTGTTATATGTTTAAATAGATTTTATAAAAGAATAAATGGGTAATAATATATTTGCTCTACTTTAGATGTTATATAATTTATATTATATTTAGACTAATTTTATTGATTTCTTAAGCTTCTAAATATGATTTACTTCATAATAATAAAGGCTAAATAATAATAATAATAATAATAATAAAATCAAAATAACTAAACACAAAAGTGGAAGATTTTTAAGTGTAAGACCCTAAAATAGAATATTCATGAAAATGAACCAAGCTTAATGATTTAGACTTAGATCCTTAAGAACAGATTTTTACCCATTAAAAATACTCTCCAAAAATTAAAGATGTTTGCTCAAAAGTTGAAAGTACTAAAATGCCAAAATTTTGAGTATTTGGGTCAAAAGTGTAATTTTGATAAAATATGGGTCAAATAGGTGAGAAAGATATTTTAGGTAGTTTTATGACTATATTAAAGTGTAAAAGTAAATAAAGGAAGAATCTTTAACAAAAAGATAAGCTATAACTCAATATTTACTATTGGAGGGCATAAATGTTAAAAATCTTAAGATTATGGGCAAAATTATAAATTATAAAACTTGAAATTTTGGATTGGAAATTTGGTATAAGAATAAATAGAAAACTTTATTTTAGAGCTCTAATTAGGATAAAAAAATATTTACTTAAATTTAAGACATGAAATCAATTATAGGAAATAAATAATATATGCCTCTAATTGTATTTTGCCTAAGTTTAATGATGGGCCTAAAAAGTGCAATCAATGCCTAATAATAATTAGTCCAAGTATGATTTTAGATTTTAAATCTGTGTAGCCATTAGTATGTTTGACTCACTTATCATATTATGACCCTTAATTACAAATAAAGAAATTAATTAAGAATAATTTAAAATATTTGATGAAAAGAAATATAATTAAGGAAACTTAATTGATTTAGGATGATTAAATCAACAACCAAATTATTGATAGAATAAAAAGATCATTATGATAAAGGTTAAGGAGAATTAAATCTCATCCATCTAAATTGAAAATATAAATTAGTCAATGAATTTAACATGACATCGTTTCTCAAATAAGAAGTTTTATGTTTGATCAAAACTGAGTCTTAAATATTTTAAGTCCACTAAGTAATTAGAAGTTTTTTTTAAAAAAAAAGGTATAAGGCCACTTTAAATTACTCTAACAAATAGAGTATATATACGTCAGAGCAAAACTACGACCTAGACATACGTAATTAACGAGTGGAACTAGGACAATCATATTACGAGATAAGTACAATTTTACCTATGACATGGATGGTTTGAAAATGCTTCATGTTTGCAGTATAATATGTTTGAAATTATTTTATGTGTTAACTTGTCTTTATATTATTATTATGACCTATGTATAATGTATGCTTATAAAGATACATTTCTTATACTATGAAAATGATATATACTTACTTTACAATTTTATTATATAAAAATACTTTAGCCTACTTTAAAAAAGGAAATGTGATGATAATAGAATATAAGTTTGGGCTTGTTGTTAAAACATACTCACTCATGTTAAGAGAAGACTAAACAAGGTAAGGAATTTAAAGGTGTCGAACCAACCTCTACTAGGTGAGGATATCTGAGGGAAAATAAGACTGACCTCCACTAAGTGAGGATTTCTGAGAAAAAGTATGTATGACCATGGGTGTTTTCAGTTGGGTCACTCTCCTAGTTCCCCATTCAGTAGTGCACACTTGTACGTACAACAGGGCTCATAAGAAAGATAAAAGACTTTGTGATAAAGAATAAGATAAAATCATTATACAATATCTTATAATAATACATAAAATAATAATTTCATAAAATAGCATAACCCGACTTTCATAAAAGATTATTTGTTTATAAGTAAATGTTTTGTGAGGATTACATTGTACTTGCTGAGCGAACACTCACATTTTATGAGTTTCCATGTTATAGGTACCAAAAGAAAGAAACCTCTGATTTGATTGATGAGTTAGCTAGAATCGAGATGGGGATGAATGTGAGGCACGAGTAATGGAATACCGCCATTAAAATTACTTCTGCATATGTTCTTATTATGAAACAAATATTTTCAATTATGTAAGCTTGATATTGTTTGAAAAAGCGCTTATAACTTGGCATTTTATTTCACAATGTATGGTTTTATTAAATTGAACTTGAAAATATATTTCCATTGAATAGAATTTAAACAAATATTTTTTAAAAGATCTAAAAGAGAAAATGTATTGATTTAAATAAATACAAAATACAAGGGGTTCTGTCAAAAAGACTTAAACTGTCTAAGGAGAGCTTGGGACTTAAGTGGTCCATATGTGAACCCCTTCCTCACCTGAGAGTGCTGTATGGTTGCGCATTATTTAAATCACCCTAATAAAAAGTTACAAACAAATTTAAATCAAGGTTACTTAACTATTGAGAAGTATTTTACTTGTTTTCAAAATTTAAGTAAATAGTTAGTTAAGAATATAAATCTCTTAAAAAGAAATAAAAGCATAAAAAAATTTGTCATGAATTTTCAGTGTCTAAATTTTTATTTTTAAAGAAGCTAAGAAGGTAAGTAGTTAACGATCCGAAAAGTCGGGTTGTTACATATATATATATATTTATATATATATATTCTAAGAATAGAACTAGTTGTAAATGAGTCCAAATGATTGTTTAATTTTAAAAGGAAACAGTTCCTTATAAAAACTTATTATGCAATACAATAAATAAAAGCTATAAACAATCACTAAATAAAGTTGGGATTTATTTAGAAGATGAAATCTTCGCACATGGTCAATTATATGTAGCCTTATCACGAGTGACAACTCCTAAAAATTTATATATATTAATAAATAAATCCATTAGTAAATATCCAAATCACGTTAAAAATATAGTTTACAAAGAAATTTTACATAATATTATATAAGGATAAAAATTATATTATTAATTTATATATTAAAGTATGATCTCAACACAAATTTATCTATGTATTTATAGACCTTTTGTATATAAAATTTCTTAATATTCTTAGTATTATGTACACCTTACCAATTTTTTTCCTTCTTGTAGTTTAAAATAAAAAAAAAAAGAAAAAGAGAAAAAAAATAAAAATATCAATATGATCTCTTAAACCAAACGAGATTTATGGAATAATTAAAGTTGATAAAATAAACTCTGGCATAATAATGATTATACAATAGGATGCTTAGTAAGTCTTGATTGTATTTTAGTTGATCATAAGGTAAATAAAAAAAGTAACATCAAATTACTTCATATCATGCATTTGTTCAACTTAATATACAAAATATATACATGTTCTATCATTTAATTTTAACAAGACATTATATAATAATTAAATATTTTTTTTAATAAAATACAGCATGAAGCAATCCACGTAACAATTAGACCTCGAGATGTAAATCATATCTTGCAACAAATAACAGAAGGAAAAATATATCGAGTCAGCAACTTCAATGTTGCACCAAATAAACCAAAAGTATAAAATTGTTCTCCACATTGCAATATTGAAATTCGATAGAGGAACATCCTTTATTCCAATAACAATACTAACAACAAATATCTAGATGCATAAATTTTAGTTCGCAGACTTTAATCACCTACCTTCAAGAACTGATGTCCATGATATATTATCAGATATTATTAGTAATAATACTATCTTTCTACTAATATTTATCAATACACATTTAAATTTTTTTCATATTATCATTTTTCCCTTTTACCAGATATTATAGGAATATTAATAAAAATACAAGACCTAGAAGAAATTAATATCAAAGGAAAAATGATACCAAGTTGAACATTAGCAATACAAAATATAATGTAATTAATTCATTTAATATCAAAATTTACGTATTCGAAAATATTTTATACTTTACTTCAATCATACTTTAACATCACTTTATTTCAATTACAAGAGTGAGAAGCTTCAAATTACCTTATGGGGAGAAACAACGAAAAAATTTAATACTAATATTGTAAAAACTATAAAAGAACCCGTGATAGTCATCTTTACATCCATAACAATAAAGCAGCATTTAGGTAACTAATAATCCTCTTTTATACCTACGTATAATTATTTATATACTATACTTACTCACTATCTAACATGAATTTTTATACAAATAAGAAATACCTATGTTGCAAGTACAAGTGCGATGATATATTATATAAACATAAACATACCTGAAACTAATGCACCAAAAACAAGGTCATAATCACTTTATATATCTTCTTTCATTATAAAATAAAAAAACGTCATATTTTATTTATCTTTATTAAACATTACTATTTTTTCTCTTTTTTTACCAACGTCTTATTTAGGTTTCAGTATACAATACAACATCTTGAATTCCTCCCAACTTATACTCTAGAAGAAATCCAACCACCGAAACAATGGAAAAATAATTGCATGACTAAATTAGACATCAATTAGTATAACAGGTTAACATATATATGATAACATTAACAAAAATATCATCAAATATATAGTAATTTAAACTAACATCAATTTTTTTAATCTTCAGGGAATGAAATTTACAGTAAAAGCGACAATATACATGATACATCAAGGATAGTATTATAATTATTGTCCACAATGCTCCAGACAAGTACAAAAAGTAGGAAACAGATTGTGGTGTGATACACACGATCATTCTATGGTACAAAACATAACTAAATAATTCCTTTTAATATTTCTCAAATTAATTTAGATAGAAGAAAAATTATAATTTCACTTACACAAGAAGAAAATATGTAGTTTATATTATTAGTTATTAATTAAAATATTATTTATTTATTATACTAAAAAAAGTTTCTACCTCACTATTCCAACAAGTATAAATTGAATACAAGAATCAATGATGAAACGAGATTTACAGTCATAATCATATTCAAAAAAGCGGGTCAGGTTCTGATTAAAAAGTTGTGCACAGTATTAATAATACAAGAAGACTTTATTGATTCAATAATACTGCTACCAATAGTGGAATAATTATGTGGGCAAAAAAAAAATATTTCAAGTTTACTTCAGAACCAGTGGAGTATTAATTAATACAATAATATCAAAAATATTCGATGAAGATTACTCAATTCCATTACCTCTTCCAACACCGCCAACCATCCATGAAATAAAAATAATATAAACTCTACTCCTTGATCTAAAAATACCCGATCCAAAAAAAATTACAAAAAAGTAAGAAACAACCATCAATTTATATTCAATTTAACAAAAACAAGACATATTATCTATCATTTAAGTAATAATATATTTTTTCACTTTTAGATCAGAAACAATATTAATTGAGACATCAAAAAAAAAAAAATTAATCAGATACCTAATTTGTTTATACTTATGAATAAATACTTCATACCTTGATAATAAAAAATTCATTATTTTCTTTCTTCTTCAATTTATAATTTAATTTAATTTTTTTTCTTACATTTTTTTCTCTTTTCCCTGTAATTGTAGCGAAGAAGAATAGTAAAAGAAAAGAAAACAAAAGTTATAAAATAAATCATTAGTCTATTTTAGAATAACATTTTGTAATACTCTAAAAACTATGTTCCTATACTTTAGACAACTATTATCCCATTATTAAATATTAAAAACTATTGTAAATAATATAACAAATACTTTATTACTAATTTACTGTATTCTATATCTAATCTGCAGCAAAAGTGTAGGCACCAACACTCGTGAAAACTAACGTGATGATATAATCGTTAAAAATAATAATAAACTTAGATAATTTAAACAATTAAAAAAAACAAGAATATTTATATAACATCAAAACATCTATTAATATATGGATAATATGACAATAATAATGCGAAAAAATAATAACTAAAAAATTAAATAATTATAAATAAAGCATAGTAGATGATCATAATTTCAAAAACTTTTTGACAGAATCCCTATAAAATACTTAAGTATATTATATAATAATGATATTGAAAATAATGACCCAAAATGAAATTAGTATAGTATAAATCGATACGATAGGAAAATAAATGATGAAAAAGAAAAGAGAAAAAAAAAACGAATTAATTTATGCAAGAATAACATCCTTATAGTATTCCATAAACTTTTTAAAAAGAAATATTAACATAATAATATCTTATTTTACTTTTCATATTAGATAAATAATAGAATAATATCCGTAAATCTTTCATCATCAAGACATTAGTGTTGGAGCTATTTTTAATACACAAACACCACAAGTATACAGATCACAACAAATAATATAGAGTAAGAGAATGTCGACCCATGAGGAGTATCTGGTTTACAAATGCTAAGTATTAACTGAAACTAGTTTCCAATTTATCCAATCGATAATATTCAATGATTTTGTAAAAAAATTAAAATGTAAATAATAATGTAAAAGGAAGGAAAAGAAATTGAAAACTAAGCAACCAAAATAATTCATAAAGTAATAATAGGGAACCTAGGGATGCAATCTACCTTCTAACTCCTCCAACTATTAGTTTTCCTCATAAAACAATTATCCATGTAGAATTGACAACTAAGACTCCTAAAGTATTCACAAAATCCTTTCCAGGACATAAATGAAAATGTTTAAACAAAATAATACGTTACTCCTAACATAAATTGATCAGACTTATTAAGTTTGGTCATTCTCATACAAAGTTGCACAAGTTACATAAGTATATTTTTATCCTATGCAAACTCACCCTAAACTAGGTGATCTTATTATATTCTATATATGTCCAAACCAATAATCCCTACCCAAGATTGTATAGATTTCAAAAAACAATCGATTTAGTGGCCAAATAAATAGATGCATTAAGTTCAACATAAAACAATCAATTCAACCATGGATATCAAAAAGAACAATAAAGGAAAACCAAATAGTTGAATTACATTAGAAGTTCAATTGCCTCCCTAAAACTGAAGTTTAGCCTATGTTCATACCAGGAAAAACACAACAGATATAACAAAATAGATACATATTCAAGTGTAGAAAATAAAAGAGAGAAAGATAAGAGTAAAAGGTAAAAAAAAAAACTCTTTTTGAAGCTTTCCAATTTGATTTTCTCCTCTTGTATCCTCTTCCTTGATATTGTTTCTTCCTTGAAGTAGCTCTAGAAACCCTTGGCTGCTAAATTTTTTGTTCCCCATTCATCCCCCCTTCTCAGATAAGTGTAAGAGAGTTTGTATAGAAGAAGCAAACTGGCCATGATCCAGAAATTCTATAATATGTTTGCACTTTGTGGTGCTGTGGCACCGAGACAGTCGAAGAGTTGGCGCTATAGCGTTGGACTGTGGCACTGTAACGCCACATTACTAAGGGGATGGTGTCGCGGCACCATACTATTAATGCAACGACACGACACTATTAATCCCGCGGCACCACAAAGTGGCACCATAGTGCCAAGCTACTGGAGCTTTTGGCGCTACAGTACCAAGTTGGCGCTATAACACCTAATTCTGCCTAGTTCCTTCCATATTCCTAGGGCTATTACACATTGTTGAGATGTTCTTTATCCATCTTTACTCACTAATGACTGAAATTACCTTTGTTTAGCTTCTATTTTACGTGAAAAGTCAGAATTCTCCTCTCAATGACTTCTTATCTAAAATATGCATAAAAAATAACTAATCAAGTAAAAAGAGCTCAAAGACGAGCAATTCTTAAGCTCAAAGGTATAGTAAAGACAAATGTCAAATATACTTATCATATACCCCTAAACTTAAGCTAAAGCTGGTACTCGAGCTAAAATAACAAAAATAAACAAGCAAGAATTAACTAAAACCACACCAAAAAATAACTAAACTAAGACAAATAGCCGAAGCATTTGAATGAGATTAACGTTGTCTCAACACTCTCTAAAAGATATCACTCAAAAGAAACTTTGAAGTATCATAACAGTTTAGAATTTCAAATATGCTAATGGCTTCGCTTTGTTGTTAACTCTTAGTAAGTGTGTAATAACTGCTTATATTTAACCAATCACACTCGAATCACTTTATGCAGACTTAGGATATACATTTAGAGCTGTCTCAATGAAAGTGAATAAGTCATCTCATAAGCATACTTTTCATGTCAATCTCTACTAATGTAGAATAACACTCAATCGAAGATTAATAGGTCTTCACTTGGCTTGTAATGCAAGCTTGGGTATGTGTGTGATTTTGGTTAAATCACACCATGGATGTGCTCTTTTTGCTGAGTGATTGTAATTCTTTCAAGCATACCATAATTGTTTCTTCCAAACTTAGTTTTTGACCCATTTTCATCTTTTTTTTAAACCGACTATCAATTTAAGGTAGTCAAACTTCTTCCTTCAAAAGACTTCTCCTTTTCGTTCTTCATAAACTATTCACACTTCATCACAAGTTGAAAACTTACCATATATGGTGTGAATTGACGTTCTTTGGGTAAATATTTCTTGGTAAGAAGAGTTATTGGCTTACACAATGAAAAAGCCTAACAAGTTAGCTCCAAAGAGGTGACTAGGGATATCATATTTAAAGGGTAGATTTGAAAGGCTCAACCAGTCTAAATATGGCCTACACCATTACTTTGAATTTCACATTACCTAGGATTTCGTATCGATTAATAATTAAACAGATTCTAAGAAGACATGAAGCAGAAAACTTTTTTAATGTCATAAGCATAAAGCTATTCTAAGTAATTTAAGATTAAATGTTCACAACTATATACAAAATATGTTCAAGAGTTGTTCACAAAGCAAAGTCACAAAAGATTTAAGCACACAAGCAGTTATGATACTAAATGTTTCCAAAGAGTTATTTCATACAAACTCACAAAAGTATCATCGATCGTTAACCTCTATCAAAAGCTTCAAACAACACACAATCAAACAAATAAATGGAAGGAAAATATACTATGAAAGAAAAAAGAAAGAAACTAAATAAATTAAAATGAAAAAAGGGAAAATATTTTAGAAGTTCGACAAATTAAAATGCTTATGAAGACAAAATAGGTAAGTGCTAGAAACTCCCCCCAAACTTAAAGTGTGCATTACCGTGAATGCACTAAACATGAAATGGCAAGTAGGAATGAGCACTTACCTGAGTGAATATTGCTCAGTCGGTCTTGAAGCTATGGTGGTTACCAATTTCATCACTTTCAGCTCAAGGTGGTGGCAGTGATAGTGTCAAATATGAGTAAGTGTTTTTTTT
Source organism: Parasponia andersonii (assembly GCA_002914805.1). NCBI lineage: Eukaryota > Viridiplantae > Streptophyta > Magnoliopsida > Rosales > Cannabaceae > Trema > Trema andersonii. Next base: position 313,257 of record JXTB01000164.1, read on the forward strand.
CGGAATTGTGGTGCCACAATGCCAATGCTTGGAAAAAAAGTTTTTTTTTTCAGAGCTGGTGGTGCTGCAGTGTCAAAAAGTGACGTCGGGGCACGAAGACCTAGGATTCTAATTGAAATTGGCACTGGGGTGCCATTATTTGGTGCTGCAATGTCAAGTGTCTAGTTTTAGTGCCTTAGAATGGCGTCGGGGCACCAAAAATGCCTACAACACGTCATTTTTCTGCAATTAAGCCCTTTTATCAACACATTCATCACTTGTCTTTAAAATAACCACATCAAGAATTTCAACACATGCTTCCTTCTTTATTCACGATATTCTTGGATTGCCTCCCAAGTAGCGCTTGTTTAACGTCCTTAGTATGACATAACTATCCCTCATGGAGGCTTGGGTGAGGCAAGGGATGATTTAGCTTGATCAAGATCTCTTCCTAGGTAATCTTTGAACTTTTGAATGTTTACCTTGATTTATCTAGTTACACCACATAGAGACACATTAGTTTCTTTGAATGGTCGCGATCAACTTGCCTTGAGCTTGCCCAGGAAGAGTTCTAGACAAGATGAACCAAGCACATCTCTTGGTATTGGTTCAAAGTGATGAATATAGTGCTTTTTCTTCTTTGTCCTCTACGTCTTCGTATCTTTCTTGTAAGGCTTATAGTGGCTGAAGGTGGAGAGTAAAGACTCTATAACTTCCTATGGTGGATTGGACTTAGAACATTATTGTGGAACTTCTTTCAGTACATTATCTTCAATGCTATCTTTTACTAAGTCCACTTGATAATAGTCATCGACATCATTAGGAGAGTTTGCCTCTCTAAAAATATTAAAGGATATGACTTGATCCTCCTCTCTCATAGTAAGTTCTTCTTTGTATACATCATGTCTTATACTCCCCTAATCTTCTTTTCTTGGAAAAGAGCTCCTTCATGAATTTAACATAGCTCGACTTTTGCTCAAGTGCCTCGGCGAAGGGAATGTTGATGTGTAGTTACTTAAACACTTCCAAGAACTTGGAGAATTGTAGGTCTAGCTTCTTCTTCTGAAATCATTGAGGAAATGGCAATGGTGGATTGTAAGGATATAGCTTTGATAGTAAGGTTGAGGGACTTTTAATGCTCACATCTTGGACTGGCTTTGCTACATCACTTTCCTTAGCATACTCTTCTTTATCAACTTCTTCAACCATTGGCTTTGAGGGTGAAGTAGTCTTCTCAATATTTGTCACTAACTCCTTCCCACTTCTTAATATGATGGCATTACAATGCTTCTTACCCTCATTTCTTGGATTTATCTCAGTATTACTAGGTAATACTCCTTGAGGTTGGTTAGTTAAACCATTAGATAATCAGCCAAGTTATGTCTCCAAGGTTCTCATAGTGGCGGCTTGATTTTAAAGGTTGGCTTTGTTCTTTGTAATGTATTGCATAAGTATCTCTTCTATAGATAGCTTCTTCTCTTTTGGTGATTGTTCTTGATTCTAGAATTCTTGATGTTGCATCATTCTTGTATTTGGATTCTACCTTTGTTGGTTTTGGTTAATCCAAAAGAATTTAGATGGTTTCTCCATCCCGAATTGTAAGCGTTGGAGTAGGGATTGTTACGTTGCTGTTGATTGTACTTCCCCACAAAGTGAGCTGACTCCATATTCAAGGGACATTAAGAGCTCAAGTGGTTATCACCACATTGCTCACAGGCTCCAACTGGGCTTTGGATTGCTTGCACCTCATGGATCACCATTAAATCGAGCTTCTTGGTCATTGACTCCAAATTCTTAGTCAATACACTAACTTGAGTAGCCAATGAAGAAATAACATCTAGCTCATTGACACTTATAGCTCTCCTTGGATTGACATACTCGGAAGGCCATCAGTAGTTGTTTGTCACCATTTCTTCTAAAAACTCATAAGCATCATCTGTTGATTTGCCCATCAACACACCATAAGTTGCGGCATCTACGATGGTCCTCAAATGACCCATCAGTCTATTATAGAATATTTGAACAAGAAGCCACTTAGGTATTCCATAATGTGGATACCTCTTTATTAACTCCTTATAGTGCTCCCAAGTCTCAAACAAGGATTCATTATCAAATTGCACAAAGGAGGTGATGTCATTCCTCAACTTAGAAGTTTTTCCTGGAGGGAAGCACTTGGCAAGAAATTTCTGAGCTAAGTCCTCCCATGTAATAATGGATCTCGAGAGTAAGGAGAATGAGAATAACCTCAAGCAAATGGCATCCTCTCTAACTCCATTGTGGTTAAAAGTATCGCACATCTCTAGAAAATTCATGATGTATTGGTTAGGATCATCACTAGGTAAGCCACCAAATTATTACATGGTTTGCACCATCTGAATGATTGCCGGATTCAACTCAAAGTTGATGGTGTTAATAGTCGCCTCCGAATCCTAGGACCGAAACCTTCTAGGATAGGAACAACAAAGTCCCTTAAAGTTCTAGCATTGTCTAAGTCTCCCATAATTTATTGAGGGTTGACTACTTGGTTTCTTTGTCTTCGAATTTCCCTTAAGGTAAGCTCGATCTTAAGATCAAATGGTAAGAAATCCGTACTCCTCATGCATCTCATATAACGAAATCAAGTACCTGAGATTCACAAAAAAAAAAAAAAGAAAAAAGAAAAATTTTGAATTAAATCGAAACTAATAGATATTGGTATTAACAAGTAGTAAATAACCATACTCCCTTGCGATGGTGCCAAAAATTTCTTAGAGCTATTTCTAATACATAAAACACTACAAGTATATGGGTCGCAATAAGTAATATAGAGTAAGAAGGTGTCAATCCCACGAGGAGTACCTAATTTACAAAAACTAAGTAGAAATCAAAACTAGTTTCCAATTTATCCAAATGATAATATTCGATAGTTTTTGTAAGAATTAAAATGTAAATAGTAAAAGAAAGGAAAGGAAATTAAAAACTAAGCAACCAAAATAATTCTTAAAGCAATAGTAGGGAACCTAGAGATGCAATCTACCCTCTAACTCCTCTAACTACTAGTTTTCCTCATAAAACAATTATCTATGTAGAATTGACAACTATGAATCCTAAAGTATTCCCAAAATCCTTTCCAAGACATAAGTGAAAATGTCTAAATAAGATAATATGTTACTCCTAATATAAATTGATTAGACTCATTAAGTTTGTCATTATCATACAAATTTGCACAAGTTACATAAATATATTCCTATCCTATACAAACTTACCCTATATTAGGTGATCTTATGATGTTCTATCTATATCTAAACCTATAAACTCTTCCCAAGTTCATATAGATTTCACAATAATAATCTATTTAGTAGCCAAGTAAATAAATGCATTAAGCTCAAGATAAAATAATCAATTCAACCATGGATATCAAGAAGAACAATAAATGAAAACTAAATAGTTAGATTACATAAGAGGTTCAATTGCATCTCCAAAAATAGAGTTTAGCTCATGTTCATAAAAGAAAAAAACACGATAGATATAACAAAATATATACATATTTAAGTGTAGAAAATAAAAGAGAGAAAGACAAGAGTAAAAGGTAAGAAAAACTCTTTTTGAAGCTTGCCAATCTGATTTTCTCTTCTTGAATCCTCTTTCTTAATATTGTTTTCTTCCTTGGAGTAGCTCTAGAAACCCTTGGCTGGTAGGGTTTTCATCCCCCAGTCGTCCTTCCTCTTCAGATGAGTATAAGAGAGTTTATGAAGAAAAAGAAAACCGGCCATGATCCAAAAATTCTATAACATATCTACACTTTGTGGCACTATGGTGCCTAAGTTGGCACCGAGACACCAAGACGGTTGAAGAGCTAGCGCTACAGCATCAGACTATGGTGATACAGTACCATATTACTCAAGAGATAACACAGCGGTGCCATAGGTGTGTACTGCGGTGCCACACTATTAATATAACGGCACCGCGGTGCCACACCATTAATCCCGTGGTGCTATCGAGTGGCTCTGCAGGGCCCAGTTCTACTCAGTTTCTTTCATATTCTCGGCACTGCTACACACTATTAAGATGTTGTTCTCCTTTCAATGACTTCTCACCCGAAATATGCGTAAAAAACAATCAACAAAATAAAAAGAGCTTAAAGATGAGCAATTCTTAAGCTCGAAGATATAGTAAAGATAAGTGTAAAATACACTTATCAGTCAGTGTAGGCGACGTTAGCATGGCTTTTTAAGTGAAGACTCTAGATTCAGCCATGAAAATAATTTATTTCATCGGTATGAGGAGTCAAATATCATTCCAAAGAATACTTATCGATCAAGGCCTATTTCAATATCAGCTTTTTCAAGTTCCGAAAGAAACTCATTCTACTCAGCTAAGGTGCCGGTATCAAGCAATCCTAGTATACCAAGTAATTACTTCACACCCCACATAAAAATAGGGGGAAAAAACACTTTTATCGTTATAGATTTAACTTCCTATATAATTTCTTACTTTTGATTCTTATTCAATACTATATTACAAGTGATATCAATGAATATCACATTCTTGAAAATTGCTCGTGTATTTGTGAATATTGTAGTACATCCTTTTGGCTCAACAAGTCTGCTAAAAGACTTACCTACCAAAATATAATCTATATTGTAAAAATAGGAAAATAAAACTTCCTCTAAGAAAACATCCGCCTCCTATACTAAATCAATTTCTTAATTATTGTAGAGAGCTTTAAACATATTTTCAAAAATATATTAGAGCCTTTAATTCGATGTTTGCTTCACATTATTTAGAGCAAACATAGAACTAAACACAAGAAATTCAGACGGTTTATATATTTTTAAAATTAGGGGCCAAATATATCATCTTATGGAACCGTTATTACCAATAACTCATCCGAGATTTTTCCAACTATATATATGTTATACAAAAAATAAAATTGAAAATTGAATGTCAATATTTTCATTTGATAATGCATCAAAAGAAATGAAAAAAAATAATTATTGAAAATGTAATGAAAGTACTTCATGAAACTGAGATTAATAGGGCAATGACCCATAGATAACAATGAATACGAGTTACCCACTTCGAGTGATATAAGAGGTTTAATTGTTGGAGATATTAGTAAATATGAAGAAGGAAGAAACATTATAAATTAAGATAAAATAGACAACCTACAAAAAATAGACAACCTACAAATAGTCACAAAATTACATCTGTTTTATATAGTCCTACAATATTTTCTTTTATTTCCATACAGAGAAGATACTTATAGAGTCAATTTAAATTAGAATATAGATAGACTAGAAAAATGACCTTTAACAAATAGAATACCTATGGGAGCATTCTATTACTACAATTACAACAACGCGAAAATAAAAACAATATTTTATTCAAAAACGGGAGACTTTTTCAGCAATACATAGCTGATGCATATGTTTCTATTAAACAAGATCGATTAGATTACGTCAAAAAAAAAAAAACCAACATAATTTGAGATCTGAATTTTATCAAAGTATCCAAGATGCTATTACATGAGGGGATACACATGCTAGAGTAATTGGTAAAACAATTATTCTCCCGTCTAGCCATATAGAAAGTCTTAGATAGACAGTGTGGAAATCCTAATCTAATTGTAACATTCACATACAATCCTAAATGACCTAAAATTACACGTGCCCTAAACAATAATTTTTGTCCAAGACTTGAAGATAAACCAAATATAATTACAAGAATTTTTAAAATGAAATTAAATTAAGTTTTATTCACTATTAATTCCAATAAAATTTTCAAGGTAGTTATCATTAACTTACCTAATAAAATAAAATATACAAATAAAAGTACTAATTCCTATTTATAAATAAAACTAACATCTACGTCATTTCCTATATAGATTTATATGTAGTTGACTTTCAAAAGCATGGTCTTCCTCATTGTCATTTCTTAATTTGGTTATGCACCCATGAAAAATTATCTGAACTATCACAGATAGATAAATTTATCTCAGCCGAAATATTTGATCCTGAAAAAAAAAAACCCATAAGAATATAGCTTATAGAAGAATTCATGATATCGGACCATGTGGCATGGCCAAAACAAATGTTCCATATATGAAAAACTCAGTTTGTTCTAAAAAACTTCTTAAACAATTTTAAAATGATACAACCATCGTAGAAAATGGATTCGTCAACTACAAGCATAGAAATACAATTTTTGTGTGCAAAAAGAATGTATTAAATTGGACAACAGATTTGTCGTCTTTTATAATAAATAATAAAGAGTTATACTTAAAATTCCACACCCACAGAAATGTCAAAATATGTTCATAATCTATATTAATAAAATATTTATTTAAGTATTTAATAAAATATCCAGATAGAATAAAAGCAGTAATAGAAGATAACATATGTACAAAACAATCTGGACAAACTATTTATGAAGAAATAGAAGAAACAAAAAAAACTATAATACTATATAGAGGTGGCAAATCCCAGCCTGCCCATCACAGGCTTTAGGGGGTGACCGGGTCGGGTCGGGCCGGCCCGTACTCGGCCCGTTTTTTTTTTCTATTATTTGATTTTTTTTAACAACTTTTTTTAACCTATTAAATTTAAACTTTTTATTTGAATTTTCATTTAAAAAAATTGACAACATAAACTACATATGTTTTCTATTATTAAAAAATTAATAATAATTAAATACGATATTAAGAAAAATAATGAAACAAATAAATTTAAAATATTGAAATTTGATTTTATTGATGATCATTTATTACATTTCAAATTATTACTTGAAAAAACTAGTATATCATTAATTATGACTTTATGAGTTTATGACTCATCATCATCATTCATGTACAAGTTATTGAAATTTTCGGCCAATTCTTCATTACAAATACGAATAGTGTCTTGATTTCGTTTTGCCGCTTTTTCCCAATCTTTAACACATACTAACACCTCAATCATTTCAGGAGCTAACGAAGTCCTCCGCTCATCTACTATCATCTTAGTCATACTAAAAGCAGACTCTGAAGAAATCGTGGACACCGGAATTGTTAAAACATCACGGGCTAATTGTGAAAGCACCGAGAATCTTGGTTGACGCTTATACCACCATTCCAAAAGTTTGAAGTTCTCATCATTGGGGTCTATATCAGAGTCTAGCTCAATATATTGAGTAAGATCAGAGGATTATTGTGGATTTATTGGTGATAGTAGTTGACTTGAACTTGATGATGTTGATGATAAGCCACGACAACACCCTTGAGGACGAGAACCTACCATACTCCAAAAAGATTTATTTTTTGACTGTTCTTCAGTTTCTTGTGGAGGAGTGTGTTGTTGTTGATTACTGCCAAATTTAGCCTAATATATACTATACATTTCAAAAAATTTGTCACGAGTATTTGTATATTCAGTAGTATAGTCTATCTCGTAGAAATGTAGTCAATTAAATTAGAAAGACTATTTAATTTACTCCTAGGTTCTAAAATAAAAGCAAATGAATATAATAAAGGAATTGGAAACCAATATTTCAAAAATACTTTTTGCATACGTGTTATAATTGGTTCAAATATAGGGTCACATCTTGCCTTATAAAACATTTCAGCAATAAAAAAAATATGACGTAAAATAATTGAAGTAGGATAATAAATACCAGATAATGCAACAATAGCTTCATGAAAAACGTCTGAAAATTGTACAAATTTTTCACAAATTAACCAACCTTCATCTTTTAATACTAATGAACTTATTTTTGAATTGTAAAACATAGTAATTGGAATTTTATATGGTAAAGCATTTTTCAACATTAAATAAGTGGAATTCCACCTTACAGGCATGTCAACTTGGAATTTTCTTAGTTTTAATCTTTGAGCTACATAATATCTTTTAAATTCAGCAATGCGTGAATTAGAAGTATGAATATAAGCAATAGTAGATCGAATATTTTCAATATATACACTTATAACATCCATACCTGATTTGACGATAAGATTGATGATGTGACATGCACAACGTTGATGCAGTAAGAATCCTCTAGTGTATGAACTTACCAAATTGCTAAGTAATTTTATGGCCTTTGTATTTACGGTAGCATTATCTAAAGTGATAGAGATAATACGATTCGCTATGCCATATTCTTTACCAATATTTAGAATTCTATCTCTAATAATTTTAGCAGTATGTTTATTATCAACGACTCGAAAACCAATTATTCTTTTTTGCATTATCCATCTAGAATCTAAATAATGTGCAACTACACTTAAATAATCTTGTTTAGAATTAGCACCCCAAATATCAGATGTCAATGCAATACAAAAGTTTAATGAAGTTAATTCAGATATTAAATCTTTATGCATATTTTCATAAACTTTAATCAAATCACTCTTAGTAGTATTTCTAGAAACTCTTTGAAAGTTTGGATAATAAGATCTTCTAATATGATCTTCATAGCTATTGCAATCACCAAAACCTAATGGTAAATCTTTTATAGCAATTAAACGTGCTAGAGATTCCCTAGCTACTAAAGGATCATAGTTCCAAGAACTTACTGAACCATCCTTGTTGAGTTGAAGAGTTGATTGAGTAGACTCCTTGTCTTTTTTGTGTTTTTTGACACATGCATCACTATGTCTATTCAAATGAGCAGTCCTACTAGATGGTTTAGCAGTTAATAATTTCTTACAATATTTACATCTTGCCATTTTTGTCTTCTTACTATCAGCCTCTTCTTTGAATTCTGGATCCAAATGATCTCATACATTGGAAGTTGTCTTTGCACGTTTGGAGGTCGTGCTTGCACTCGGTGAACAATTATCTTAAAATTGTGAACAACTTCCACTAGTATTTGGATTAGTTTGTATTTCGGAGACTTGGTCACCCTCTTCAGCTATGCGAATTTGGTCGTCATCTAATTCCAAATTAATAGGGATATTTTTTGACATATCCATATCCTATATTAAAAATATAGATATTAAAATTATACACAACTATAAATAAATCGAAACTACAAATATAGATATTCTACCAACTTAATTGTGAACAACAACAAATTACAAATAAATTGAAATTTAAAATATAATATTCTAATAAACTTCTACTAACTTAATTGTAAACTACTACAAATTAATTGAAATTAAAAATTTAATATTGTAATAAACTTTCTAGTTTCTACTAACTTTATTGTAAACAACTATAAATTACAAATTAATTGAAAATATATTTAATAAATTTTCTACTACTAACTTAATTGTAAACTACTAAAAATTAAAAATTCATTGAAATTTAAAATATAATATTCTAATAAATTTTCTACAAACTACAAACTAATGAATTACTATCTTAATTGTAAAAAATTACAATTGAATTAAAATTAAAAACAAAGTCTTGTAGAACTACTAAGTTACAAACTACTTAACTAGTAACTACAAACTACTAACTATTATACTAGTAATAATAGTAAACAACTAAATTTACTATAAATTAAAAAGATAATTATGATAAATAAATTAAATCGTACCTTCAATTAAGTTTTATGAGTTGTGGAGTGTTTGCACTTTAGAGACTATAAAATATAATTACTAATAATTAGTAAATAGTAGTTAGATAAGAGAGAAAAAAATAAAATTGAGAATATAATTAGAGATTTAGAGAGAAAGAATGAGAAAATAACAGAGTATTTGAAAATTGTAAGTGTGAAAAAAGAGTGGAGAGTGTAGGGTATTTATAGTGTAAGAAAATATATATTTTTTTAATTTAAAGAAATAATTTAAAGTAAAAAAAAATTTGATATAAATCCAACGGTAACATTTGTTACTGTTGGAACAAAGGGCCCAGATGAGTTCTGGGCCCTTTACCTTTTTTTAAAAAAAATTTAAAGGCCCATACGAATATGGGCCAAAAAAAAAAAAATGGGCTGGGCCGCGAAACCCAGGCCTAGCTCGGCCTTACCCCTAGGGCCAGGCTTGGTCCGGGCCCTAAAAGTATCAGGCTGGCCTGCATGCCACTCTAACGAGCTACGGGCCGGCCAATTGGGCCTGGCCCGAATTGCCAGGTCTGATACTATATGAAGCTATATGGAGATTATATGAATATCTCATACATCACAAAAATCCAACAGTATAACGATTAATAGTTCCTTTACAACATATGCAAAATATAATATTTCATTTAAACCAACGTCTTGATAATATAATCAGACAATTAGAAATCCAGAAAATAACTTTGACAATAGATAAAAAAATAATAAAATTAATACAGAAACTAGACAACTTTCCTATTTACAATGCCCCACGAAATGGGGATGGAATAATAAAGATAAAATTTAGACTTCTAGAAACTCAAGATATTTAATTAGATAAACTTTTTATGTCTGTCCAAGTTCTAGAGAATTATATTATCTAAAATTATTATTAAATCATCAAAAAGGAGTAACAAGCTTTGAATTTATACGAACTATTAATATTATAATATATTCAATAAATCAAGCAGCATGTAATACATTAAGTTTATTAAGAGATGATAGAAAATTGAAAAAATCAATATTAGAATTCTCATTTTGGTCAACTCCACATCAATTACAATAATTATTTTCCATAATTTTATTATTTTGTAATGTAAATAATCCAACAACATTATTAGAGAATTATTAAAAACTTATGACCGAAGACATTCTATATAGAATCATAACCTTATTCAATGATCTAAACTTTCAAATTCTTGAAAATATATTATACAATTGTGTATTATATGAATTAGAAAAGTAATTAAATTTAAATTCATCAACTCTAATAAATTTTAATTTACCCCTACCAACTGGAACATTAATTGATGATTTAAATAACAAACTCTTACGAGAGGAATTAGATTACGATATTAATAAATTAAAAGAAGAAAAAAAAACTTATAAACACGAAGATACTAAAAAAACTTATTTATTGAATGTAATTATTACAAAAATCAAATCAAATAATAGAATCAATTTAGTTGTCACATCATCTGGAATAGTCTCATTATTATTACCTAAAGGTAGAACTACACATTCAATATTTCAAATACCCTTATGAACTGATAAATTTTCTATTTGTCATATCAAAAAAGAATTAGTTAGCAAGATTAATTGAAAAAAATATATCATTAATATTATGGGATGAAGTACCAATGAACAACAAGTACTGTTTCAAAATTTTAGCAAAACACTACAAGATTTAAAGGATAATTTTAATAGCCTTTTGGTCGAATGACAATTATACTAGGCTGTGATTTCAAGCAAATTTTACCTGTTGTATCTACTTGAACAAAAGAAGATATAATAAATATAAGCATAGATAATTCTTTTTTATAGATGTATTTTAAATTATTATCTCTAACAGAAAATAAGAGATTAAAAGAATCCATATTCAACAAAACATGAAAAGAAAGAAATTTCAGATTTTTCAAAATGGATATTAAATGTTAGAAATGGTATTGTAGAAGGAATAAAAGATCTTAAAAATGAAGATGCAATATGGATTAAAATACTGGAAAAATATATAATACAATACGAATAAAATCCAATTGAAAAAATTTCAGATACAATAACTTTAAAAACAAACTTTCATAATATCGATTATATACAACAAAAATAATAATAACTCCAAAGAATAGTATAGTTGATGATATAAACAAATATATATTATTATTAATACTAAACATATCAAAAATTTATTATAGTTATGATATAATAATAGCTTCAACTAAAAATATTTATGAACTTAATTTATTATATCCTCAAGAATTTTTATATATTTTATATTTTAACTACATACCACCACTTGAATTAAGTCATAAGATCGTAAAAAGTCTTTGTATCTTTCCCAAGCTTTATAAATTGTCTCTGCATCTTGTGGTTAAAAGTAACGATGTCGTTTCTCATCTTTGCTATTTTTTATGGTGGAAAAACTTTGATAAAATGCATTGGGCAAGAGAGTTTCATGTCGTGATGGTTCCAGACGATAGGGGCAATAATTGAAATCAATCAATAGGATTACGTGATGGAACAAGGTTTATCATCACATTATTAACAAATAGAATTATAGAATGTCAAATTATAAGTTCAAATAATAAAAGTAAAAAAGTATATATTCCAAACCATTGTAAAACATCCATCAAAACTAGTACACATCTACTCAAGCCATCATACAACCATGTATGCAATTATGATATCCGAAGTGTCCTGGTGGATCATTCGTAAGTCTAAACCACCTAAAGAGGTGCCATAAGTCCGATCTCCTAATGTGGGGTATCGTAAGTCCGATCACCCGATGCGGGGCATCGTAAGTCCGATCACCCGATATGGGGCATCGTAAGTCCGATCATCCAATGTAGAGCATCGTAAATGTGTAAATGTATGCAAATATTTTACAAATGACAAAATAAGGATATGTACCATTTCCACAAAATCTCAAAATAACCATGCAGTATTCTTTAATCAAACCTCTTCCAATCCTCAAAACTAAGTTCTCAAACCATTTTGGATTTTCTAAAAATTTCGGCATTACAACATCTATTTTTTATCAAAATCCAAAATTCCAATTTCCTGCAAAAATTAATTTAAAATAGTATATATGACACACCAACCAATGTGATGTGTCTCCTAGGCAGTTTATATCTCAAATCAGGCCAAAAATGGACATAAACACAATTTTTATAAATTATTTCACAGAATTTTTATATTTATTGAAAATATGTAAAATTCATAAATTAAATTAATTTTAGAATCAAGTAATCGAATCCCTACCTCAATCAAGCATCCAACTAGTGTTACAAAGCTATGGAGAAAGTTTGGCACCATTTGGGTGTCGTTTGGAAGAGCAGACGTCGTTTTCGAAACTTTGGTTCCTTGGTTTAAAAACTTGATTTTCAAACAGAGCTTCAATTAATGAAACGGACTTCACCACTGAATTCAGAGCACCCAAAAACCCTAGGTTAAACATATAATTTGCCAAATTTGGATGCGGGCCCCCACGGCACTCAAATAGAGGCAAATCTGAGCCGTCCGATCTCGTTTTTTAGATCCGTTTCAGAATATAGTCAATATATATCTCATTTTTCACCATTTTCAACGTAGATTGTAAAAATGATACTAGTTTTAAAATTTAACGGTCCGATCAAAAAGTCAATTTCAAAACTATTTTCAAACAAAACTATCTAACGAAATTAAAATCAAACGGAGGAAAATTGAGATACGATGTACCTACCATCAGATTGCTCGTGAGGAGACGAACCCACAGTGACCAGTTTCGCGACAAACAGTGGCCAGAATCGGCTCCGGCATGGAAAAGAATCCACGATGTTTTCTACGTTTTTCCGGCAATCGCCGGCTCCGACAAGGCTGGTTCTAGCGGCAGAGCTTGATCTGGTAGCTGGACATCGACGCCGGTCAGTGGTGCAGGGCAACGACGGCTGGAGATGGCTCAATGGAGCTTCGCCGAAAATCGGGTGTTGTGTTTGCTCCAGGGACCAAATCGCAAAAGAAAGAGAAAATGGGGGGATTTATGGGCAATTTTTGTAACTGTAGTGTCACGTGTCAACTTTTGTTAATTGGGCACTGTTTTTCTTATTTGCACTTGGACCCAGTTTTCTGAAAATCTTCTCAAAAATACCATTGAATAATTACATTTTGACCCCAATTTTCAAACTTTTCTTACATTTTTGCCCAAATGAACCTAGACCCAAATCTGTCCAAATTCTTTTTTTTGGGTCAAAAGACCAATTTACCCTTATAATTTTTATGGAATTTCACAGTCCCAACCTATCTAACACTATCCGGATGTCTAGAACCTTCTAGGACTTAGTAGTGCCATTTGGAGTATTCTAGCACGGCCAAGACGTCTCTTGATCATTCTAGAAGTGTTCATCACATTCTAGTGCCTTCCTCTATCCTTTTGGGTGAGCAGTATATATAGAGGATCTTAGAGTCATAAGCTACATTTGGATTTTGAGGAGCTAAATGAGCGGGGAATAACACTATCTCCCACTTAAGTTCACGATATCCCCATCGCGTCATTGACTTTGAACTACTCGATATGGTTTTTGAATTGCCATAAGACATCCTCATGCTCCTAGGTATTCTCGATAATTAGGAACACCACGTTGGCGAACCAAGTGATCGGCCAAGATACACTCCACCTCTATATCCAAAGAGGTTACTACCACAGTAGAAGCCCTTTTGGACTCACCCCTTGAAGGATCTTCCTCATCTCCATGTACGATTTTAGTATGCTGACATAGAAGATAAGAAAAATCTTTAACTTGAAAGGAAGTTGAAGCTTATAATTGACCTTACCCACGCACTTGAGTACCGGAAATAGACCCTTGTATTTGCACACCAGCCCTTTATGTACCTTTTTTAAGGATTTGAATTGTTGGGGCAATAGTTTGACAAGGAATAAATCCCTCTCTTGTAACTCAATGTGCCTCCTCTTTTTATTGGCTCACTTCTTCATTTTTTTTGAAGCTTTGTTCAAGTGAGCCCCAGCCAAATCCGCTTGCTCATGCCATACCTTAGCAAACTTGAATGTTGCGAGACTTTTTCCATTGTAATTTTTTGCTAAGGCATGTGGAGTTATAGGTTGTTGACCCATGACTATCATGAAGGGACATTTGCCCGTGGACTCGCTCCTTTAGAGGTTGAAAGAGAATTAAGCTACATCATTTAATTTTGCCCAGTATTTTTGGTTGGCACTTACAAAGTACCTTAAGTATAGCTCTAGTATGGCGTTCACCCTCTCTGTCTGGCCATCTCTTTGGGGGCGAAAGCTAGTAGAAAAGTTCAAGTCTAAACCCATCAACTTGAACAATTCAATACAAAACCTTTTAGTGAATTGGAGGTCACGATCACTTACGATGTTCGCCGGGACTCCTTAGAGCTTTATGACATACTTCATAAAGAGCCATATAGTCTCATCAGTAGGATAATCAGGTGAAGTAGGTATGAAAGTGGCATACTTACTGAAGCGATCAACTACCACTATAATACTGCCAAAGCCCTCCGACTTAGGCAAGCTAATGATGAAATCCATGAAAATACTCTCCCACAACCTCTTTGAAATTGGGAGAGGTTCCAACAATCTGCCTAGTGATTGTCGTTCCACCTTGTCTTGTTGGTACACAAGACAAGTTTGTACATAGGCCTTCATATCATTCCTCAGTTAAGGCCAATAGTAGATAGCTTTAATAAGAGCGAGAGTGTATTTCTGAACTGGGTGACCAACCCACAAAGAATCGTGGCACTCTTTGATAAGCTCTTTTCTTAAGTTCTCCTACTCTGGCATATAGAGTTAATTGCCTTTGGCATAGAGAAGTCCGTTGCTCAGCGAAAAATATCTCGTCTTTCCTTTCGCCACTAGGGGCAGCAAGTTCTTTACAAAAACATCGTGTTCTAGTCCTCCCTTGGTTTTCTCTATCAAGGTGCTATCGAGCCTTCCTACTTAGGGCATTTATCACCGTATTGGTCTTTCTAGGCTTGTATTCAAGCCTATAGTCGAATTCTGCCAAGAATTCTAGCCACTGAACTTGCTTGGGACTCAACTTTTTCTAAGTTTGAAAGTAGCTTGTGGCTATATTGTTAGTCATGATCATAAAGTAAGTACCCAACAAGTAGTGCCGCTATACCCGTAGGCAATGGATGATTGCAGTCATCTCTTTTTCTTACACCATGTAACGTCTCTCGATGTCATTGAGCTTTCGGCTTTTATAAGTAATTGGATGCCCTTCTTGTATTAGTATTCTGTCAATAGCAAAGTTAGAGGCATTCGTGTAAAGTTCATAAGCCTTAGAGTGGTCAGGCAAGCTGAGAACCGACTCCTCATTTACCGCTCGCTTCAAGTTTTCGAATAAGAATTGACACTCAGGTGTTCACTCCCAAGACTTTTTCTTCTTGAGCAGGTTATTAAGTAGCTCTGCTCTTGCTGAATAGGACTTAATGAACTGCCTATAGTGTTTCACAAGTCCAAGGAAAGATCTTAACTCCTGCACCTTATTAGGAAGTTCCCACTCTTAGATGGCTTGTATCTTAGCTTCATCCATCATAAGTTTCGTATCCTTTATCTTATGTCCTAAGAACAACACTTCCTCTTTGATGAAGGAGCACTTCTCCTTCTTGATGAATAGTTGGTTTTCCCTCAAGACCTCGAACACTTTCTTCAAATGTTCTAGGTGCTCTTCCATGGTCTTACTATAGATGACTATATCATCAAGATAGACTACCACGAACCGATCGAGGTAGGAATGGAATAACTTATTCATGAGGGTGTAGACAGTAACAGGTGTATTGGTAAGACTAAATAGTATGACTAAGAATTCAAAAGTACCGTATCTTGTCACGCACGTTGTTTTGGACTCGTCTCCCTCTGCTATACGCACTTGATAGTACCCCGAATATAAATCAAGCTTCGAGAACTATCTAGCACTCCCAAGTTGATCGAACAAATCGGCAATAAGTGGAATGAGGTAGTTGTTCTTCACCGTCACCTTGTTAAGAGCCTGATAGTTAATGCACATCTTTTGTGAGCCTTTTTTTTTCTAGGAGAACACCGAGGCACCGAAGGGAGCATTGGAAAGCCTGATAAATCCCGCATCAAGCAACTCATTTAGTTGTTTCTGGAGTTTTGCTAATTCCAAAGGGTCCATTCAATAGAGACTCATTACAGGTGGCCTTATACCTGGCTCAAGCTTGATTTCATGATCCACATCCCTCATAGGTGGAAGTTTCTTAGGCAGGGCATTAGGCATCACATCTTGGAATTCTTCCAAGAAAGCTTGCACCTTCATAGGCAAGTCACTTTGAGGTTTCAACTCTTCATCATCGTGCTCCTTTAGGATGGCTAAGTAACTCTCCTCCTCCCTTCTCAAGGCCTTCTTGAATTAAAGTGTAGAGAGTACTTTATTTTTCATTTTCGTGGACCGCTTTGTTGGTACCACATAAGCCTTTTCACCATCTATGATGTACATAGAGTTAGTAAAAAGAATTGGGAATACCTGCACTGTATCAAGGTACTCTAAACCAAGCACCACCACAAAGTCATCCATTGGCACTACTAATAGGTCAAGTTAACCAACCTATGTACCCAGGCTAGCCTTGACACTATGAGCAAGGCCATGGATGGGGGGCGTGCCGGTGAATTTACTACCTTGAGAGAGCCTCTTCCATTGGATACCACTAAGTCCAACCACCTAGCTTCCTCAATAGAGATGAAGTTATAGGATACACCTGTGTAAACCAAAGCTTTAGTGGCCTTGCCATTGATTGTTATATCCACAAAGAATAGGCCTTTAGCTTGTGACTTTGGGGCCGATTGTAAGGCGTTAAGGAGTTGCAATGAACCAACATGTGCACGACCATCTTCCATATCACCTCTTTCTTGGCTTGGCTCGAAGGCGATCAAGGCGTTGAGAGCATTCTTCTTAGGACACTCGTGTGCCCAATGTTGCCTATCACAAAGGAAGCACTTGACTCTTGCCTTGGAGAAGTCACGATCTTCTTTCTCCTTACCCTTTTCCTTGTGCTTATAGGAGAAACTATCTTTGATCCATTTTCGTCCTTTTGCTTACTCTCCTCTACTCTTTGCTCTACCACCTTTCTTGCCTTTGGCTTTAGAAGGGTCCTTGTTAGTAGAGTAATCAATTAGGCTCTCGGCTACAGTAATAGCATCGGCTAAGTCCTAGACACCACAGCGCTTAAGCTCTAACTTGGCCCAATTCTGAAGACTATCCATGAATAAGAACAAGGTATCTTTATCCGAAGTGTCAAGGACTTCGAGCAAGAGTGTGGTAAACTCTTTCATGTAGTCTCTAACACTACCAGATTATTTGAGGTGGCGAAGACGGTCTCTTGCCTCCTCTTCGGCATTCTCGGGTAAAAATTACCTCTTAAACTTTCTCTTGAAATCATTAAAGGTGACTATGGTGCACACCCGTCATTGCATCTCTCTGTGTCTTCGCCTCCACTATAGCATGGTAATATCGGTTAGATACAAAGCAGAACTATGAATTTTACCGGCATCGTCCGCCACACCAACAGCCTCAAAGTATGGCTTGAGTCCCCATAGGAAGTTCTCAACTTCCCGAGCATTTCAAGTACCATTGAAGGCCTTTGGTTTAGGCACCGTGATCTTTCTTGCCTCAATAGTTGTTGTGGTGGTCACCCCCGTGGCCACTGCTCGCTTATATAAAATAAGATCACCACCCATCTCATCTACTCTAAGTAAAACTCTAGTGAGTTCTCTTTGGAAGAGATCTCGTATCTTGGCAATCTCCGAATGAAGGGACTCGATCTCGCGCCTTAAGTCAACCTCTAGTCCACCAAGTACATCTTTGATGCCACTGTGGATCTCCATATCCACGGTCTCCAAACCGTCGTAACGGTCATCTAGATCATCGACTCGCTCGCCCAACGTACTCAATTGGACTCTAGTCGGGACACTCTAGCCTCCAAGCTAGTCACCACGTCCCTTGACTTGCTGCAGGTAGCATCCTTCATCACGCCCACGTTCAGAAGCACCAACTTCAACAGGGTCAGGAGTTGCAGCTATAGTCTTCATATAGATAATGGAACCACCGAGATATAACGAGCAACCAAAGCTATAATGCCATGTTGTCACGATCTTAGCCTCAAACTAGATAATCGTACGACACTTTACACAGTCTATCATACTAAATCATCCTACTAACACTCAAGAAAGGAATTTAGAATAAGATATGAGAAAAAGTGGCAAATAATAAGAGAGTTTGAGTGAATGAATATTTTGTATTACTCTTAGAATGCTTATAATTCTCACAAATGAGACTTGTTTATAAATGAACTCAAGAGGTCTTAGGGGTCCTTTATATAGGTAAAGCCTAAACCAACTAAAGATTATGATTGTGGCAAATGGCATGATCTTACCAAGGGTCTAGAATATTCTTAAATAAATTAGTAATATCTACAAAGATATTTTAATGGAGAAATGTAGAGCAAGCATGGGCTAGATTTTCCAAGAGATTCACCTATTATCTTAGCTCTTCTACGCTATTCTAAGAATTTTTAGGACCATTCCAATTTATCTAATACTATTCGACCTTGTCTAAAATATTCTAAAACTTAGTAATGTCATCTGGAGTCTTCTAATACAATGAAAACCTCTTTTGATTATTCTAAAAGTATCCGCCACGTTTTAGTACCTTCCTATATCCTATTAGTTTAACAATATTATATAAAAGATCTTAAAACCAATAATATTTATCCATTCATATAAGATGTATTCTAATTTGTTCGAGTGAATGTATCACCGTCACAAATTTGCTTTTCTTCTCTCTCACTTCTCTAACGTTTTTAATCAAACTCTGATACAAGGCGTGGAATCTAATGCGTCGTAATGCCGTGAGTTCGGCACTTATCTCTGCATTGATTCAATTGTTGAAAGGCTGAAATTATAAAGCTGAGGAGCACTTTGTCAAAAGCAAACAAGCCAGGTGTAGACAAGTTGAAAACACAGGATTAGACACGCTGGAGAGAGAAAAGGAAAAGCTAGCTGACTGCGGGCCCCACTTATCGCATGCTACTCCACCTCACTCTTCTCTGCCTTGCGTGAACTACACGCGCATATCCTGATGATACTGAGCTCAATCTGACGGTGTAGATCGCGCTTGAAGCTCTTTCCTTACTCGCACGATTGGATCTTCGTTTTAACCGAATTTTTTTTTTCTTTTCTTAATTCAAAACCAAACTAATCAAATTAAAAACCTAATTAAAATATAAATAACAAATTAAATGAAAACAAAGTACCTAATTGAACTAAAGCAAAATAAATAAATTAAATTAAATACCTAAATAAGATTAAATAAAGCAAAACTAAACTTAAATATTTAAAACCTAACTCAACACAAAATAACAAAAAAATTATTTAAAAACTAAACTAAAAATTTTTAAAGACACATTTTAAATAAATAAAAGAGTATAAATAACACTAATTTTATAAAATTATCAATGTCGAATAGGAAACATATATATTGCAAGTATATCCGCAATAATATATTATATGAACATAGACATACTAGAAACTAACCCATTAAAAAGAAGGTAAGAATTATCTTTTATACTTCCTTAAAATAATAATAAAAAAAAAAAGCTTATTGTATTTATCTTAATTGAATATTAATTTTTTTTATTAATTTATTATTTAGGTTTTAACACACAACACATCATATTGAATTCCTTCTAACTCCTATTTTAAGAAAAAAAAAACAACTACTAAAGCAACAAAAATTACTGAACAGAAAAATAATCATAGAATTAAACGAACAAGATCAACTGATTCAACAGGTTAACATAAATATAATAATATGAATAAAAATATCATTCTAGATTATAACTTAAACTAATATCAAATTTTTTACCCTCAGATAATCAAATTCACAGTGAAAGTGTTTATATTTAAATTTGAAACACAACAAAGTTATTATTACAATTTCTGCCATCAATGTTCAAGACAAATTTGTAAAATAAGAACTGGGTAATGGTGTGATATGCACGGTCAACTGACATCAATCCCAACTCCATGGTACAACATATAATCAAATAATTTATATGAATAATTTTTAATCAATTCACTTATTAAAAAAAAAAGAAAATAATAGTTTAAAATACCAATTATTAATTAAAATATTTCTGCTTTTATATTAAATTCTTCTTTCACATCATTGCTTTAACTAGTATAAATTAAATACTAGAATTCAAGATGAAATAAGATTCACTGTCATCACAATATTTAGGAAAGCAACCCAAGTTTTGATTTAAAAAAAAAAGTCATACTTGATATTAACAATGCAAGAAGGCTACACTGATCTAACAATATTACCACAAATAATTGAGCAATTATGCGGATAAATAAGAATATTTCAAGTTTATTTCAGAATTATGGGAGCTTTAATTGATACAATCGTGTTACAAATATATGATGGCAATAAATCCACCACATTGTAACTTCCAACATCACCAACCATTGCAGAAATAGAAGTAACACTAGCCATACTGCTTGATCCAAAAAAAATTATGGAAAGGTAAAATACTACTATCCATTTACACTTAATTTTAAAACATATATAATATATTATCCATCATTTAAATAATATATATTTACATTTCAAATCAGAAACAACATCGATAGAAGCATCAAAGAAGCAAAAATTAATTAAGTAATTAATTTAATTATATTCAAAAGCAAATACTCCATACCTTAACAACAAAAATTTATCATTTTCCTTTAAAAAAAATAATTTAATCTAATTCTTTTTTCTATTCTAATTTTTTTTTTCTCTAATTACAATGAAGAGGAGCAACGAAAGAAATGAAAGCAAAAACTGTGAAATTAATTACCAACCTATTTTAGTATAAAAATATTTTGTAATATTCTGAATAACATTTTATTATATCTTTGGCAAATACCATTATATTATAAGAAATTAGTAACTGTTATAAATAATATAACAATTATTTTATTAGTAACTTATTATACTTCTATGTAATTCGCAACATACACGGTAGTTAAAAAACTCGTTTCTTTCTAAATATGGATTGTATCATACATAGACAATGACAAACAACAGCTTCAATGTGAAATCACAAAGAAATATGTAAATATTATTAAACAACTGAAAATACCAAGAGAGAAAATTAAATATGTAACTGTTTCTTGATAGAGAAATTTTGTCACACAGAACTAATATAGATGGTTCTATTTATTGTTCTTGTAGTATTTAGTGCTAGGATGCCAAGTTTGTGGTTAGGAAAGAATGCCAAGTTTGTGGTTAGGAAAGAATGCCAAGTTTGTGGTTAGGAAAGAGTTACCTACCTACCTACAATTTTCGCAATTAAGTTTCCGACGAGACTTTTAAGAGAAACTTATCCATACATAATCTAACAAACAAGTAAATAAATCAATCAACAAAAAAAAACTAAGGAAAAGTATTTGAACGTTTAAACCAGTTCTTATATTCTAAAGACTCAACGTTAATATGTTAATTCTGAACGAATCTAACTGTGAACAATTTCCTGTCAATATTTACTTTCCTCATTTATTAACTCGTGGATGAGAACATGATTGGTATCAAATCAAATTATGGAATCAGATTATGCACAAGAAGTTAAAATTGTACTCTATGAATATGATCTCACTTAGTTAGCTTGTTTACACAAGAATGAAAGTAAATGATTTAAATTTGAATCAAATCTTGGATTTTAAGAAATCAATATCAACAGATTAACACCGATATTGGCGAATTCGTAAGGATCGAATACGGCCAATACCACAAATCCATCCATATTCATTCTACCAACCATTTTGAAAAGGTTCTACCGTTCTTTCCATTTCTTTTCTAAATCCGAACGAGGCAAACTCTTTGGAAGCCTTCCTTTAGGTTCAATGGCTAGCTCATATACTCATTTAGTGTAATCAAATTTTTTTTTCCATGATGTTTTTAATGATTTTTCCTAAATCTAACACATTAATCCCCACTTTTCCATATTAACTTCATCAATTCAAATTCATTGCATGCCAACACATAATTCCTACATAAACAAAATAATTAAATTAGCTCAATTGCTAATTTAAATTATTACAACTAAGGAGTTCTAAATAAATTGTGAATTTTCAAAAAAAAAAATTCACATCTTGTCAATATAAACGCAATTGTGTCGACATTACGTAATAAATTTTAACATGAAAATTTTCCAAATTAGATCAAAACCTATTAAAACTAAGAAGAAAGTCGTAAATCAATTGAACATGACAAAGTTTGATTTATTCTTTAAAACTCTAGCTTCTCGTTGCTGTTTTTATTAAAAGAAAAAAAATTCTTCAAATCATTTTTATGTAAACATTTCCAAATTATTGGCATGCATCTTTCCATTATCTCTTTTTCAGTTGTCCGTAAAGGCAAATCTTTGATCTTGTGATAAATCTCGTTGGACTAAAATCGTATACATCATGCATTTTTCTAATAAGTACGTCAACTTACTTTCACTGACAATTTTGATTCGACTATGGTTCCATCTTGTAAGTTCCCTAATTTTGTTGACTTTTCTGATGAAAATCAAAAGGGACCATTCCCTAGGTTTCTTGAAAAAGGCTACCTCTTTTTTTTTTGTTTCTTTTGGGGGGAGGGGGGGAAGAGTTCCCTTAGAAAAAGAATATTTGACTGATATGATGTAACTAGTCTTGGCAATTCGTGCCAGCCCATTGCCCAGTAGAGTGACTCGCGGGCGGCCTAGTAGTTTTAGAGTCTGGGATTCCCAGTCCGGCCCAGTCCCAATTTTTTGGGCTCAGAATTATTTGGACCCTTAATCTTTTTGTAAAAATAATTGTTTTGGGCCTAGACTCGTCTGGCTCTTTGTCCATAAATTTCTAAGGTCTTATATTTTTACTGTTGGGTCTTTTTTTTTTTTTTTTTTTAAAGTTTAAACTATTTTTTTTTTTAAAAATATTTTCTTATACTATAAATATCTTATATTTTCCACTCTTTTTTCACACTTATAAGTTACAATTTTAAAATAATTTCTTATTCTCTCATTCTTTCTCTCTAAATCTTTAATTATATTCTCTATTTTATCTTTTTCTTTCTTATCTAATTACTATTTACTAATTATTAGTAATTATATTTTATTGTCTCCAAACTCTCCACAACTCATAAAGCTTAATTCAATGTACGATTTAACTTATTTATCACACTTATCTTTTTAATTTCTTTAATTTGTAGTATATTTAATTGTTTACTATTATTACTAGTATAATAGTTAGTAGTTTGTAGTTACTAGTTAGTAACTTAGTAGTTCTGCAAGATTTTGTTTTTAATTTCAATTTAATTGTAATTATTTACAATTAAGATAGTAGTTTATTAGTTTGTATTTTGTAGTTTGTAGAAAGGCTATTCTATATTTTTTCTATTAATTTGTAATTTATAGTTGCTAACAATTAAGTTAGTAGAAACTAGAAAGTTTGTTAGAGTATTATATTTTTAATTTCAATTTTTTTTGTAATTTGTAGTAGTTTACAATTAAGTTAGAAGAAAGTTTATTAGAATATTTTAAATTTCAATTAATTTGTAATTTATAGTTGTTTAAAATTAAGTTAGTAGAAAATTTATTAGAATATTTTTAATTTTAATTAATTAGTAATTTTTAATATAGGATATAGATATATCAAAAAATATCTCTATTGATTTGAAAATAAATGGTGACCAAATACGCATAGTTGAAGAGGGTGAACAAGTCCCTGAAATGTAAACTAATCTAAATACTAGTAGAAGTTGTTCACAATTTCAAGATTGTTATTCGCCGAGTGCACGCACGACCTCTAAATGTACAAGGATAACTTCCAATATATAGGATCATTTTGATCCGGAATTCAAAGATGAGGCAGATAGTAAGAAAACAAAAATAGCGAGATGTAAATACTATAAGAAATTATTAACTATTAAACTATCTAGCAGGACTACTCATTTGAATAGACATAGTGATGCATGTATTAAAAAAACAAAAAAGACAAAGAGCTCACTCAATCAGCACTTCAATTCAATAAGGATGATTCGATAAGTTATTGGAACTATGATTCTTTAGTAGCCAAGGAGTCTTTAGCACATTTATGTACTATAAAAGATTTACCATTACGATTTGGTGATTGTAATAGCTATGAAGATTATATTAGAAGATCCTATTATCCAAACTTTAAAAGAGTTTCTAGACATACCACTTGGAGTGATTTGATTAAAGTTTATGAAAATATATGTAAAGAATTAATATCTGAATTAATTTTATTAAACTTTTATATTACATTGACATCTGATATTTTTGGTGCTAATTCCAAACAAGATTATTTAAGTGTAGTTATACATTATTTAGACTCAAGATGGATAATCACAAAAAGAATAATTGGTTTTTGAGTCGTTAATAATAAATATAATGCTAAAATTATTAGAGATATATTTTTAAATATTGTTGAAAAATATGGCATAACGAACCGCATTATCTCTATCACTTTAGATAATACTACTGTAAACACAAAGGTCATAAAATTACTTAGCAATTTGATAAGTTCATACTTTGAAAGATTTTTATTGCATCAACATTGTGCATATCACATCATCAATCTTATTATCAAATTAGGTACGGATGTTATAAGTGTATATATTGAAAATATTCGATCTGTTATTGCTCATATTCATGCTTTTAATCTATGCATTGCTGAATTTAAAAGATATTGTATAGTTCAAAGATTAAAACTAGGAAAATTCTAAATTGACATACCTGTAAGGTGGAATTCCACTTATTTAATGTTGAAAAATATATTACCATATAAAATTCTAATTACTATCTTTTACAATTCAAAAATAGGTTCATTAGTATTGAAAGATGAATATTGGTTTATTTGTACAAAATTTGTACACTTTTTAGACTTTTTTATGAAGCTACTATTACTTTATTTGGTATTTATTATCTTACTTCTCCAATTATAAAATCATATCTTTTTTATTGCTGAAATATTTTATAAAGAAAGATGTGACCCTATATTTGAACCAATTATAACACGTATGTAAAAAATATTTTTGAAATATTGAATTCTAATTTCTTTATTTTATTCATTTGTTTTTATTTTAGATCCTAGGGATAAGTTAAATGGTTTTTCTAATTTAATCAGCTGCATTTCTACATATTTTGAGATAGATTATAATTCTAAATATACAAATGCTCATAATAGGTTTTTTGAAGTGTATAATATATATGAGGCTAAGTTTGGCAGTAATCAACAACAATATACTCCATAACAAACTGAAGAACAATCAAAGAATAAGTCTTTTTGGAGTCTGATAGGTTTTCGTTCTCAAGGGCATGGTTATGACTTATCATCAACATCATCAATTTCAAGTCAATCACTTTCACCACTGAATCCACAACAATTCTCTGAGCTTAACCAGTATATTGAGCTAGACTCTGATATCGACCCCGATGATGAGAACTTCAAAATTTTGGACTGGTGGCAAAAGCGTCGACCAGGATTCCCGATACTTTCACAATTGGCCCGTCATGTTTTAACAATTTCAGTGCCTACGATTTCTTCAGAGTCTGGTTTTAGTACGACTAAAATGATAGTAGATGAGCGGAAGACTTCGTTGGCTTCTAAAATGGTTAAGGTTCTAGCATGTGTTAAAAATTGAGAAAAAACGGCAAAGTGAAATCAAGACACTATTCATATTTGAAACGAAGAATTAGCCGAAATTGCAATAAGTTGTACAAGAACGATAATGATGAGTCATAAACTCATAATTAATGATATACTAATATTTTTAAGTAATAATTTGATTGTAATAAATGATCATCAATAAAATCAAATATCAGTATTTCAAATTTATTTGTTTCTTTATTTTTTTTAACATTTTTATTATAATTCTAAATAATTTTCTTAATAGTTTTATTCATAAACTTTTTTTAATCAACTATTCAATTTTAACTTATATGATATATCCTATTTAATTATTATTAATTTTTTAATGATAGAAAAATAATAACATATTTAGTTTATGTTATCAATTTTTTAAAATAAAAATTCAATTAAAAAGTTTAAACTTAATATATTTAAAAAAAATTGTAAAAAAAAAAATCAAGTAGTAGCAAGGAAAAGGTCGAGAACAGGCCATCCCGTTTCAGTCAATTTCAGGCACGGGCTGGTCTGGCTCGATCTTGGCTCGTTAAAAAGCCTGGCGAGCCAACTGGCCCTGACTAGGTCCTATTTTAATTTTTACGGCTTGAACTGGCCTGGCCCGCCATTTTAGACTAGTCGGCATAGCCTAGTCCACTCTCCCCCTCAAGCCCTTCATTAGTAAGTCGGGCCGGCTCGCCCATTTTGTTGGAGCAGAGATGTCAAATCAGTTAGGCCCATTTGGCACTAGAGTACGGCACGCAAGAATTCGTACTGAGTGCCCAACATGAGATAATTTTGGATTGTGCCAAGCACAACACGAGATATTAAGCCATGCCGGACTTTAATTTTTGGGCACTATAGGTTAATATAGCACGATACGACCTTAGGCACGAACATGATACAGGCATGACACAACCCAAAAAGTACGACTCTAAATATTTTTAAAAATATTTATTTTTATTTGTTATTTATATCTATAAATTTTATATATTTTTTTGGTTTCTACTTATTAATAAACTCACTTTTTTTATTTTTTTAAATAATTTTTTATTAATGATTTTTAATTGAATATTTTTTTTTTCAAATAATTATGGGTATATTATTGTGACATCCCCCGATCCCACATGCGTACGTAAGGATATTCGTAAAAATATTTAGTGAGATCGGGAGACGCCACTCGACTTAGAACTGATAAAATCGGGAAAATTAAAACATTTTAAACTTTATGGGATAAAACGGGAAATTCCACTCATAATTATACGTAGTCTAATATATACATATATAGGTACTCACGAAGTGGACCTCTCATAAAATATACATAATGTACATACACACACAAAATAGGTACAAAATTGTCTCTCAGGAAACCACAGCGTCAAAATGCCCATATACACAAGCCGCGGTCAGA
>JXTB01000164.1:345679-370876 GCA_002914805.1 Parasponia andersonii
AAAGTGATACTAGTTGCTTGATATGTCTATTATGCAATATGAATATGTTTATTATTAGCTTATTATGTATGTGAGAATCTTGGGCATCACAATTATATATTTTGATTATTATTTTAAATCAAAATATAATTATTTAACTAAATATTTTTAAAAAATTCATCAAATATTGCATGTCGCAACAATTTAATTAGTCGATGAGTACAAAGATATATTAGCATGTTACTTTTGGCATAATAAGGACTTGGCACAAACACGAGTGTGAAATGTGTATATACATATTGGCCATACTAGGTCTAGAATTTTATAACTTGAGCCACCGTACACGCGATATAATATTTTATTGAATCCTGCTAAACACCACATAAAGCATAAATTGGCTGATCTTTCACGAACTTGACATCTCTGAGCTGGAAATCTCAACTTGCAACAACTTTTCCAATGAGTCACGTGGCGCCCTTTGGTGGTACTCGTGGATCGCTTTGCAACCACACAAAATTTTTATTCGGATGGACCAAGTCAATAAGATTGCGACTTCACCGGTCTTCAGTCAAAGATGTTATTGTCGTTGGATCCACTACAAAACTTTGACATTATATGATATTAATTACATGGATGCATAAGATCCTGATCGATTTTGTCCAACCGAGACGTTAGTAATCTTCTACTGAAATAATTTTAATGATTATAGGCCACTGATTAGTAACAAGGCGAGATACCTGTTAAATAATGAGAATTTTTTTTGTTTTCTTTAAAAGAATCGTGTTGTACTTTTATTTAATCATAACAAAAGCGTTTGTCAATTTAGACTAGTTTAGTTAGTTTAATATTTAAGAAATATGCATGTGAGTTTGGAAAGTCAACGATTCAAACCTTAATAAATGTGTGTTATTTTTTTTTAAATTTTTAGTAAATAATAATAATTAGCTACACCCCACTTTTAAGAAAATAAATCATACGAAAGTGTCGTGTACAATAAATAATGAATTCTTACTTAATGATAGTACTATACATTACAATACGCAAATGATCATCAATGCGAGTCAATACTAATCAGTCCAATTTGCCTCCAATTAATTAATAATGAAATGTGAAATGTTCACAAATTGATTAGATTTCATTTTGGGGTGAATTTGTGAAAAATATTCACAATGATTTAAAATATTTTCTTAATTGCGCGGTTAGGAATAATTAAATTAACTACTTTGTGCGGTGGACTAAAGTTTTATCAATGAATAGTATTTGTTCTTTAAATAAAATGAATAAAAGTATAGAAAAAAATATGTGGTGAATAAAATAATTTACTTTAATTTTAATTGAAAAAAAAACTTCAATATATAGTAGAATTACCCTAAATTTGGTTATTTTTTGCTATTGATATGAATTTTGCCCCTCATTTTTTATTTCTTACTCAAATATCACCTACATAGCAAAACGGTTCATCTTTCACCCCAAGGCTAGCACCATTAAAAAACTAACGAAAACTCAGAAACAAATAGCAATTTTACTCCGTGGCATTTTTTCGTTCTTATATGAATTTGCCCCTCCCCTAATACTTGTTTTTACTCAGTGTCTTCAAAGTGATGAAATTGTTTCTCTTTGCGCTCTCTGGCACATGACGCTGTCGGAAATTGATTACGTGGTCTTCCACTAGCCTACATAAATGGTTGGGCAAAAATCAGTTAAGTATATATAAATGAGTTTCTAAATATTCTTACTAGTTTATGTGAATGATTAGTCGAAATTGGGTCGCAAATTTTGGTTCGTGGAATTTGGGAAAATGTTGGTATTGTGGGACCGTTTCTAAAATATACACCACGTAGACGATTAAGTGGCAGAATAGGTCACAAGCAGGATACACCGTCCGACACGTATTCAGAGTGACTGATTAAAAGCCACGCAAGTCGCACGTGGTACCGCATAAGACCATGGGCTGTCCGAGGCTAGGGCCGAACCCATCCCAGACCCTGAATAGATTCGGCCCAGTCTGATTCTTACCTCGACAGCTAGGGGTCAGGAGCTTCAAGGGTCTTCCGCCAGAGTACTGTGGAAAGCAGCTCGACGCTCCAGACCCAGACAGAGCTTTTAATGCGATCCTGGGTAGGTGCGCGCATTGGGCAAGTCGTCCTGACAGAGTGGTGGCTTGTCAAAATCTCACCCCTGACAGGCTGGAGTCGTAGAGGACGGCGGAAAACAGGCCGCGACGATGCAAAGGAGGTCACGGTAATCACGACCCGTGATTTCTGGAGTAAGTCATGATGGAAAAAGGTACTCGATCCTAGGATTGAGAGTCAGAAAGTTCTCAGTTCCAGGATTATACATGTAAGTCTTGTTTCCTCCCTAAAGAAAAAAAAAAAAGAGAAGAGACAATATAGAATACAAAAAAAATGTTTACAAAGAAAAACTAAATCCTTGCTGTTCAATATCATGGATAAATCACTGACTTAAGCATCGGAGAGTCTTTGCAGGTGGCCACTCCTACCTCTCTGTCTCAGCTCGAAGCTAAAGACATTCAGGCCGTAGAAAACTATGCAAGACCTCGACCGGTTGGAGCAATTTGCAAGCGAGTCTCCAAGAGAATACTTGTCGCGTTTCCTGGAGGTGATGTCCTCGGTGCACAACGCCGACTCGGTGTAAGTAACGAGCTTGTTCGTCAGGGGCTTACAGCCAGGGTCGATGCTATTGAATCATCTGCTATTGAATTTGCCATACGACATGGCAGATATCCAGGCAAAGTCAGAGAGGGTATTTAGGATGCTGGAAAGCCACCAGAAAGCGTCCAAGGCCTCCGCCACAATAACAACGACACCGGCGCAAACCTCGGTCCCGCAAGGAATGAAGAGGCCTGCGTCACCCAAGGGGCCATCTCCGAAGTAGGAAGCCCCAGCTCGAGGCGATCAAGAAAATGGTAAGAGGAGGAAGACGTTTAAGGATCCTCTGCCAAAATATGAGCTCAACACGCCGATCGACGTGATCTACCTCTAGAACAAGGACAAAGACATTTTCGCCCAAGTCCAGTGTTCCTGAGCATATGAAAAATAGGAGCAGGTACTGCTAATTTTATAGAGATCACAAGTATGATACCGTCAACTATCGCAGCCTCTATGCACAGGTTATGATAGCAATCCAAGCTGGAAAGTTGAAACAGTACGTAAAGACGGGCAGAATCAGTCGAAGGAAGACGCCGTCAGACCTGAGAAGGGAAAGCAGACCTAAGCCTCCGGGTCAGGAGAACAAACTCTGAGGATAGTTCCAATGATCATAGGTAGACCAAAGCCGACCCAGAGTCAGGAGGATAAGGAAAAGTACCGAAAGAGGACCGAGGATAAGGTGAAGCGCCTGAGGGGGATGGGCCATTCCGTGAACCACATGACGACGAAAGAAAGCTACGCCTCAGCCGCCCCCATCACCTTCACCTAGCAAGACTTGATTACGGTGCGTCTGCCTCATGATGACCCCTTAGTGATTAAGCTGCAGATTGGTTCCGCATTGGTCAAGAGGGTCCTAATCGACGGCAGAAGCAGCGTCGATATCCTGTTCCTTAGCACGTTCAAGAGCATGGGCCTAGATCGAAATGCACTCAAGCCAACCTGTCAGCCGCTGTTCGCCTTCAATGGCGCTAGGGTCAGCCCCTTAGGCATCGTGACTCTGAAGGTCTGCGCCACAGAAAGATGCCTGGCTATGGATTTCATCATCATCGACTGCCAGTCTTCCTTCAACGTCATCATGGGGATAGGGTGGATCCACACCATGCATAGGGTCGCCTCTACCCTCCACCAGGTCTTGAGATGTCTATCAAAGGACGGCACTTACACGATAGACGTTAAAGGAGACCAGGCCTCCGCGAAGAAATGTTTTTCAATCGCCCTCGGTGAGCCCAAAGCGAACACGAGCGCCTTGACAGGGGACAGATAGCAATCAAAGGACCGCATGCTGGCGTACATGAAGCGGATCGAAGAGGAGTCCGACGGGCCATAATCCACCATAGAGGAGCTGGTGGTGGTCCTTTTGAAAGAGGCAAAGCTAGGGAAGGTAGTCTTAATCGGGGCCCTGCTGCCTGAGGAAGAAAAGAGTGAACTGTTAGGATTCCTTAGGCAGAATGAAGATGTCTTCGCATGGTCCCACGACGACATGCCCGGGATAGACCCCGCACATGCCTGCCACCGATTGAATGCAGACCACCTAACTTCCCTCCGGTCAGACAGAGGCCCCGAAGGTTCACGCTAGAGAAAAATAGGGCGATTAATAAGAAGGTAGAGACGCTACTGGAGAACGACCTGATCATGGAATGCGTATACCTGTGCTGGGTCTCCAACCCGGTGGTGGTGAAGAAGAAAAACAGCGACGACCGCACTTGCATAGACTTCACCAACCTCAACAAGGCCTGCCCGAAGGATAGCTTCCCCTTGCCAAAGATTGACCAAATGGTCGATGCTACGGCTAGCTTTAATAGGATGAGCTTCTTGGACACCTACTCTGGATACGACCAGATTCCTCTATACGAGGAAGACCAGATCCACACGGTATTTATCACGGAGTGAGGTCTGTACTATTATAGGCGCATGCCTTTCGGCTTGAAGAATGCAGGGGTGACCTACCAAAGGCTCATGAACAAAATGTTCGCTGGGCTGCTCAGGAAGACAATGGAAATCTACATCGACGATATGGTCGTAAAAAACAAGGAGGCCTTGGACCATCTGGGACACCTAGATGAATATTTTCAAATCTTGATGCAATACCAGATGCATCTGAACCCCAAGAAGTGCGCGTTTAGGGTGTCTTCTGGCCAGTTCCTCGGACACATCATGAGCAGAAGGGGCATCGAGGCCAATCCGACCCAGTTTTCCTCTATCACAGATGAGAAAAGACCCTCGATCATTCGAGAGGTCCAGCGCTTGACTGGGAAGATAGCCATCCTCAGCTGTTTTGTCTCCAAGATGTCCAACCGATGTAAGCCCTTCTTCTAGTGCATAAAGAAAAGCCCCACGGTCGTCTGGGGGGAGGAGCAGGACAGAGCACTGATAAAGCTCAAGTTGTACTTAAGTCATCCACCTATCCTAGCTTCCCAAGCAGAAGGGCAGTGCCTGTACGTGTATTTGGCGGTGTCTGAAGTAGTGATCAGTGCCGTACTATTCTTCGAGGAAGACAGCAAGCAAAAGCTTGTGTTTTACACGAGCCGCATGCTCCTAGATGTCGAAACATGATATAGTATGGTAGAGAGACTGGTCCTTGATTTAGTCAATGATAAGAAAAGACTCAAGCAATACTTCGAAGTGCACCTGGTAATGGTGTATACAGATTTCCACATCTGGCAAATCTTGGCCAAGCCAGACCTGTCGGAATGACTAACCAAGTGGGCCATCGAGCTGGGGATATACGACATCGAATATCGGCCTCGAATAGCGAAGAAAGGGCAAGTCATGGTGGACTTCTTGGTGGAAATCCAGTCCTTCGGTGAGCCGCATGACCCGTTACAAATGTCCCCGCCTCACACCCCTTTAGCCTGGACCCTCTACACTGACGGATCCACGAACGCCTCGGGGTCAGCTATCAGGATAGTCTTGCAGACCCCGGCAGGACTCAGGGTAGAGAAAGCTTTGAGGCTCAGTTTCCATGCGACGAACAATGAGGTAGAGTACGAGGCGCTACTGCAGGGCCTTGAATTAGCTCTGCACTTCGGAGTGGAGGACATCGTGGTAAAAACTGACTCGCAGCTGATGGTGGGTTAGGTCAGGAAAGACTTCGAAGTAAAAAAGCCAAGGTTGCATAGGTACTTTTCCTAGGTAATGGGGGCGAAAGCCCGTATTAGAGGTTTGATATTGGACAAATACACAGGGAGATGAACCAAAAGGCCGATGAATTAGCTAAAAGTGCATCAATAGGGGGAGCAACCGAGCATACGGAGATTCTGCCAGAGGGCGAAAATACAAAAGGCCCCTTAGAGGCCCCCACGCGCCACGTATTTGCGGCCGACTCCGAGGATGAGGGTTGGATGAGACCCATCACCCAATATCTGGTGTCGAGGAACCTGCCCATAGACCCGCAAAAAGCGAGGTCGATCAGACTGAAGGCTACCTGGTATTCTATGGTGGCGGACCAACTGTATAGGAGATCAACGATGGGACCAATGCTGAGGTGCATAGGCCCTGTCGAGGCGCAGAAACTGATGGAGAAAATCCATGAAGGAGTATATGGCAACCACTCTGGTGGGCTCAGCCTCGCCCATAAGGCCTTGACTACCGGATACTTCTGGCTATACATGATGACCGATGCGGCCCAGTTTGTCAAGAAATGTGACAATTGCCAAAGGTTTGCCCCTGTGAAGTGCCAACCTGTGGAGGAACTCCATTCGAACATAACTCCTTGGCCTTTCGCTAAATGGGGCCTGGACATCATCGGAGAACTCCTCAGAAGTCCAAGGGGATGTCCTACTGGCCACTGATTATTTCACCAAATGGGTAGAAGCTGAAGCCTATGTAACCGTCAACAAGGCAGACACGATTAACTTCATTTTGAAAAATATAATCTACTGGTACGGGATCCCGAGAGAGATACACGCCGATCACGGCACGCAGTTTCAGAACGCGAAGCTAAAGGAGCTGTGTGAGTTGTATGATATAAGGCTTCTTATCCATAAATTACCCTAAGGGGAACGGCCAAGCAGAAGCAACGAACAAGGCCATATTCAGCAATATAAAAAAGAACTTGCAGGAGGCCAAAAAGGGGTGGTTAGAAGAGCTACCAGCCGTCATGTGGGCCAATCGAACCACGGAGCCGAGATCAATGGGAAGAACACCATTTGCCATGGTCTACGGGTCAGAAGCTATGATCCCGATAGAGACTGGCCTCCCGACCCTTCGCTCCGAAGTGGTGAGAGACACCTCATTGAACGAGCAGCAGCTAAGCCGCAACACTGAACTCCTGAAAGAAACAAGGGGCATGGCCCTGGTCCACCTGGCCTCGTACCATCAGCAGGCTAGGTCCTACTATGCAAGGAAGGTTAGCGCTCGTCGATTTAACGCCGGTGATTGGGTCATGAAGGTCAGAACGGGGAATTCCTCAAAACTAGACTTTAACTGGGTCGGGCCTTACGAGGTAATAAAGGCGCTTGACAATGGTGCATATGTCTTGAAAGAACTCAAGATCGGGAAGAGCCTGCCAAACATGTGGAGCGCCCAACACCTGAAGAAGTATTACGTATGAGATGTATGTAAATGCTGTAAGACACATGTGAATGCTTGTATTATTAAACAGCTTGATTCCAAAACAGGTGAGGGTTCCCGCTCCACGTATTTATGCTTTGGATTGCTATGTAAAAGGGTCTGCCCACAGTGCCAGACCCCACGGGCCATTCGCGCAAAAGATCATATGGTGAGGATCACGTCGCTTGCTGACGACCCGAGAAAATGTACGAAGAGGAAAGAGCTGTGCAACCAAAAACTTGCCAGCAGACCTCATAAAAATCGTACTGCAGGGATCACGTCGCTTGCCGATGATCCGAGAAAACGTACGAAGAGGAAAGAGCTGCGCAACCAAAAACTTGCCAGCAGACCTCATAAAAATCGTACAGCGGGGATCACGTCGCTTGCCGACGACCCGAGAGAACTTACGAAGAGGAAAAAGCTATGCAACCAAAAACTTGCCAGCAGTAGTTTATTTTTAGTATGACACCCCTAGTGCAGCCAACGGTTGTTGGGCTCTTTTACATGCTTTTCCTTTCTCGATGCGTCGGTTTTTGAACGGTACAGACCCCATAAAAATCAAACTGCGGGGATCACATCGCTTGCCGATGACCCGAGAAAACATACGAAGAGGAAAGAGCTGCGCAACCAAAAACTTGCCAGCAGACCTCATAAAAATCGTACTGCGGGGATCACGTCGCTTGCCAACGACCCGAGAGAACATACGAAGAGGAAAGAGCTACGCAACCAAAAACTTGCCAACAGACCTCATAAATATCGTACTACGGGGATCACGTCGCTTGTTGACGACCCGAGAATACGTACGAAGAGAAAGAGCAGTGCAACCAAAAACTTGCCAGCAGACCTTATAAAAATCGTACTGCAGGGATTACATCGCTTGCCGATGACCCGAGAGAACATACGAAGAGGAAAGAGCTGTGCAACACAAAACTTACCAGCAGACCTCATAAAAATCGTACTACGGGGATTACGTCGCTTGCCGATGACCCGAGAAAACGTATGAAGTGGAAAGAGCTGTGCAACCAAAAACTTGCCAACAAACCTCATAAAAATCGTACTGCGGGGATCACGTTACTTACCGATGACCCGAGAAAATGTACAAGGAGGAAAGAGCTGTGCAACGAAAAACTTGCCAGCAGACCACAAAAACGATCATACTATGGGGATCACGTTGCTTGTCGACGACCCAAGAAAACGTATGAAGGGGAAAGAGCTGCGCAACAAAAAACTTGCCAGCAGACCTCGAGGACGGTCGTACTTTGGGAATCACATCGCTTGTCGACAACCCGAGAAAAAGTACGAAGAGGAAAGAGCTGCGCAACCAAAAACTTGCCAGCAGATCAAATAAAAATCATACTGTGGGGATCACGTCGGTTGCCAACAACCCGAGAAAATGTACGAAAAGAAAAGAGCTACGCAGCCAAAAACTTGCCAGCAGACCCCATAAAAATCAAACTGCGGGGATCACATCGCTTACCGATAACCCGAGAAAACATACGAAGAGGAAAGAGCTGCGCAACCAAAAACTTACCAGCAGACCTCATAAAAATCGTACTGCGGGGATCACGTCGCTTGCCAACGACCCGAGAGAACATACGAAGAGGAAAGAGCTACGCAACCAAAAATTTGCCAACAGACCTCATAAATATCGTACTACGGGGATCACGTCGGTTGTTGACGACCCGAGAATATGTACGAAGAGAAAGAGTAGTGCAACCAAAAACTTGCCAGTAGACCTTATAAAAATCGTACTGCAGGGATTACGTCGCTTGCCGACGAGCCGAGAGAACATACGAAGAGGAAAGAGATGTGCAACACTAAACTTACCAGCAGACCTCATAAAAATCGTACTACGGGGATCACGTCGCTTGCCGACGACCCGAGAAAATGTACGAAGTGGAAAGAGCTGTGCAACCAAAAACTTGCCAGCAAACCTCATAAAAATCGTACTACGGGGATCACGTTACTTACCGACGACCCGAGAAAATGTACAAAGAGGAAAGAGCTGTGCAACCAAAAACTTGCCAGCAGACCTCAAAAACGATCGTACTATGGGGATCACGTTGCTTGTCGACGACCCAAGAAAACGTACGAAGAGGAAAGAGCTGCGCAACAAAAAACTTGCCAGCAGACCTCGAAGACGGTCGTACTTTGGGGATCACATCGCTTGTCGACAACCCGAGAAAATGTACGAAGAGGAAAGAGCTGCGCAACCAAAACTTGCCAGCAAACCTCATAAAAATCGTAATGCGGGGATCACGTCGCTTGCCGACGATCCGAGAAAATGTACGAAGAGGAAAGAGCTGCGCAACCAAAAATTTGCCAGCAGACCTCAGTAAGGATCACACTATGGGAATCACATCATGCAATAGAATGCTTGCTGATGGCCCGAGAAAACGCACGAAGAGGATCGGGCTGCACAGTCAAATGCTTGCCAGTAGACCTCGGTAAGGGTCGCGCTATGGGAATCACCTCGCACAATAAAATAATTGTCGATGGCCCGAGAAAACGCGCGAAGAGGAAAGAGCTGCGCAACCAAAAACTTGCCAGCATACCTCATAAAAATCGTACTGCAGGGATCACATTGCTTGCCGATAACTCGAGAAAATGTACGAAGAGGAAAGAGCTGCGCAACCAAAAACTTGCCAGCAGACCTCATAAAAATCGTACTGCTGGGATCACGTCACTTGCCGATGACCCGAGAGAACGTACGAAGAGGAAAGAGCTGCGCAACTAAAAACTTGTCAGCAGACCTCATAAAAATTGTACTGTGGGGATCACGTCGCTTGCCGACGACCCGAGAAAACGTACGAAAAGGAAAGATCTGCGCAACCAAAAACTTGCCAGCATACCTCATAAAAATCGTACTGCGGGGATCACGTTGCTTGCCGACGACCCGCGAAAATGTATGAAGAGAAAAGAGTTGCGTAACCAAAAACTTGCTAGCATGTTTCATCAAAGATCATACTGCAGGGATCACATCGCTTGCCGATGATCCGAGAAAACTTACTAAGAGAAAAGAGCTGCGCAACCAAAAACTTACGAGTAGACCTCGGTAATGATCGCACTATAGGAATCACATCGTACAATAGAATGCTTGCCGATGGCCCGGGAAAATGTACGAAGAGGATCGGGCTGCGCAATCAAATGCTTGCCAGTAGACCTCGGTAAGGGTCGTGCTATGGGAATCATCTCGCGCAATAAAATTATTGCCGATGGCCTGAGAAAATGAGCAGAGGGGATTGAGCTGTGCAATAAAATATTTGCCAGTGGACCTCGCCAAGAATTGAACCATAGGGATCACGTCGCTTGTCGACAACCTCAAGGGGCACCTTAGCTACACACAAGCCAAAGGCAAACAGGACTAGGGTCTACCCGTTGGAAGTAGCACTTAAGCTAAGTGTGGGCAAAAGGAAAAAGGGGTCAAGGTCTACCCATTGGAAGAAACCCTCCCTAAAGAGCGCCTTAGCTAAGCACAGGCAGGAAGTGAACGGAACTAAGACCTACCTGTTGGAAGTAGGTTCGAGCAAGACTAAGTGCGAAAGCAGAAATTACAACCAAATTCTGTTTATTATTGCTTAGGTTACAAGATGCGTGGTCAGCACAGATGCGGACCCAGTCTCTCTATTTGTAAGGAGCAGGTCTCAGGCGGACTTGCAAGGACACATCAGAGTGGTAACGTCTTGTTCGCTCCCGAAAAGACCCAGGCCTCCTCCTCTGAAGCGACGGGTCCAAACAGTTGTCGACCAATCCTTAGAGCTGGTTCCTGGCGTATTCCCATTTAGGGACGGAGAAGTCTAGCTATACGCACGGATCATATTCTGCTAAGAAGAGTCATAACAAAAGTTACACATCCTTAAAGTCGGGCGAGCTGGAATCCACATCCTGATCTCCGGAACTGACCTCGTCGGTCGTAGCATGATGGGAATTCGCTAATAACTCCGCATCATATACGATTAGACCAGATCCGGAGGCTGGGCAAATTGCTGACAGAGGAATGGCGTCGTATACGATGCCTGACCTTGACCACGGATGCAAGCAGCAAAAATAATATAATAATGAATATAATAGATCACATAGAATAAGCATGAGAAGAATACGCCGTTTTATTATTTAAACAGTTGCTTGCAACATGGGTCAGCTCTACAGAGAATGGTCAGCACTTTACAAATGTACATAAGGGGGAGAGTCCCTAGTTACCTCCGGAGAGGGAAGCGACACCGGCTTCGAAGCTTGGGCCAGCTGCAGCGGAATCAGAATCGTCGTTGGACAAGATGACCACGCTTGACCCTCTGCCCGTCAAGGCGCCCTCGCCAGGCTGATCCCCAGAGAACCCTGCAGCTTGTTCTGGCGAACCCGGAGCATGGACGGTCTCCTTGGCGACAGAAGCAGATGTAGAGGGTCCATTTTTATCTTTGTCGAGCATCTTTAACACATCAGTAGGGTATACGATATTAATCTCGTCTCCTCCTAACTACTGTATGTAGTACCTGACAGAATAATGGTCTCTCTCGATGCCTTTCTATTCATCGAACTAGTCTGGCGTTACCACCTCTGCGTGGCCTTCGAACTCTCTGTTCTCCCAGTCAGACCTGTAGTTCTCCGCAAAAAAGACATCCACCTGCCTCTGGTACCTTGTCTTCAGCTTCTCCACGTCCGCCAGTCTATCCCTCAGAGTAGCTAGCCTCAGCTCCACTTGCCGCTAAGATAAGTCGATCAAAATATTGTTAACATCGGCGAGATCTTTGCCACATTTGCGAGACAACTCGACATGAGCCTCCATCAGTTTTTTTGTGATCCAAATATAGATGTCGGATTACCTCGTTGGACCGGTCGGGCCTATGCTGCAAAGAATAGGCCTCAAGTTTGGCTTTCGCCTGGGCTTTCCTCCTGGGCCTCGTCGATGGCTCTGTCACGAGCGATGAAAGCCAGACCCATCTCCGCCCCCGCATTCTGTAGTTCCTGCTCCTTGGCCTCGAGCTCGGCCTGGGTCAGCCCGGCAGCCTCGGTTTGGACCAACCTGGTGGTCTCTACCTCGGCCAACGCGGCAACCAGCTCCTTGAGTATGGCCCTTTCGACGCTCAAAGCGTGGGCCACTGCGCTGCTGACCCTAGCCTCGTCCAGGCTCCGGTACAAGTCAAAATCAGCCCTCAATGTGGTGAGGGTGGCCACGCTCTGCTCGGCCATCATGGCACGGTCGTTCATCTGCCTGGTTAACTCGCTAATGCGAGATAAGTAGAAGGACTAGACGACAGCTTGCTACAAAGCGCGAGAAAGAGGAGTTAGTGGTCAGAGAGAACGCTAAGGACCTGTTGCTTACAGTAAGACGAAACAAACCTGAGTGATGCTGCGGCTGGCCACAAGCTCTACATTCTCTGGGGAGAGCACCTCCAGCTCAGGCTCTGTAGCCGTACCCTCTCCCTGGGCATTGTCCGCTTCTGAAGAACGCGATTCCACCCCGCCGACCGCGAGGGCACCTTCACCCCCCACCGGATGCGCTCCAGCGACTTCTTTTGACACCCCCGGAGTGGCAAATGTGGTGGCGGTGGAGAGTGAGGTGTCACCGGCCACACCCTCGACAGAAGAAGCTACGATGACCGCTACTGCGTCAGCAGCTTCAGCTGCCACCTTCGCCGAAGGAACACCCTGGTGTGATTTTTCGGTCTTGTCTTGACCAGCATCCTTAGACACGCCGCCTCGCATGGACCTCCTCCTCCTCATGAGAGTCAAAGTAGCCCCGTCGTCGTTGCTGTCGGAAGCAAGGGCGGTTCTGCCTCTCTTCCCCGCTGGGCTCCCCTCCCCCTTGGACAAATCGGGTTTGCGATCTCGCTTCGTGGCGATCGGGGAAAGGGAAGACAGCCGAGACTTCAACCTCGGAGCTCCTTCGCTGAGCTCA
This sequence comes from Parasponia andersonii, assembly GCA_002914805.1. Taxonomy (NCBI): domain Eukaryota; kingdom Viridiplantae; phylum Streptophyta; class Magnoliopsida; order Rosales; family Cannabaceae; genus Trema; species Trema andersonii. The sequence goes on from JXTB01000164.1 coordinate 358,775, forward strand.
GCAATCTCTCCACGGGAGCGGGCGGCAACGGACCCCGCTCCCGCCTTCGAGCCAGAGCTTAGGGCAGAAGAGGTCGGCGTAGAAGGCTCACTGGGTAGGCTGGAGGGCGCCCCTTTGCGATGCACAACCTTTATAGTCGGCGCCTCCCGGAGCACGAGCCTGCCTGCCTCGGGAGTCAGCACTACCGGCGTTTCATCCTCGGTCACGAACAGACCCTCCAGGTCATTATCTAAGCCTGTTCTTAGGATGAAAACTCCTGAGGCCTCGTCATCCGAGGACACCACCAATCTCCAACCAGTGGGGAACTTGGTGTGATCCTTGTGTACAGCGATCTTCCCCTTGACCGGGGAGGGATCTGCTGAAGGGCCTGAGTCCGAACTTACAAAGAGCATGCAGCATGGTTAAAACGCAGCTATGACCTGATCGACGGAGCCCCAAGATACAAAAATGAACTCACTCTTAGCCCTCTTAGAGGTTGTGGTTTCTTCCCTACGGAGCCTGGCACACTCCTCGACCACGAGCTTCACCGCCTTTTCGAGCTCATGGCTGGTCAGCACCACCAAGTTATTGAGACCCGCGAACTGGCTTAAGGCCGTGATCTGATAGCCCACCATGGCGATGCGACCCTGCTCATCCCAGCGGAATCGGTTCAGGGTGGAGGCGTCAAGCTGGCTCTGAAGGTGCTTGGTGATGACCCACGTGTCTAGTGGGAAGAGGAGGCATGAGACCATCCTTGGCATCATGTTCATCACCTGGGGATTCAGGACAGCCTGGATGTGTCGACAATCCCCGGACGGCCCGAAGAGGATGATTCCCTCCAGCTCCTAGACCCGACCCACCGATAGCTGAGGCTCGAACTTGCTTTCCTATGTAAAAGCTACACAAAGCAAAATGTCATGAGTAAAAACGGACGAAATATGCATGGACCCAAAATTCACGACCCAGTTTTTACTTAATAGAAAGAACGAGGAGATTTGAAAACACTCTCCATTCACCCAGGGAGAGCACCACGCTCCTCCGACGGCGTATATCTAGGAATGAAAATCCCACTGCTTGTCCGACCTCGGCAAGCCCCAGAAGATGTGGTGCCCCGGGAGCAGTTAGAGATAGAAAGTGGGGTAAGAGCCCTTTTTGGGGATGAAGATAAGCTTATAAGCATAGAAAACCACTTCTAGGTCAATATGCGTGTTGAGGAGGACGGACAAGGCAGAAAGCCCTATCAAGATCATGATTCCATTAACATTGAGCTGCATCGGATGAATCCCCGTAAGGCTAAAGAACTGGTAGACCAAGGGAGGAAGAGGAAACCGTAACCACTCCAGATGCCTCCTCCCCAGGACGATGGAGCCTTCCGGAGGAGAAGGGTAAAGGTACCAGTCCGCCGGGCCGTCGACCCTCTCTAAAGTGACTTTGCTGAGGAAGCAGAGCTATCTCCTCAATGACCCTAATTCAGAATCCGCAACAGGGCGAAGTTTCTGACTCAGATTCAGGGCCATCGTGTTAGGTACAATCGAAGAAGACGAAAGGTTCTGGAAAAAGGGAGATGCGGAAACCCTAAGATTTGAGAAAGGTGGAATACTTGGAGATTTTGGTAAAGTAAGAAATGAGCATAAATGTGGCTTTTATAGAGGGGAAGCTGAAGAGTTTTTCCTGGAGAAGAGCAGGGTAAGGAAGACGGAGGCGTTAGAATTTCAAAAATTTGAAAAAATTGTGACACGGGATGACATGCCTCAACGTCGGCAATTGGGAAGGAGTGACGGTGGGGAACCACGTGTATCCCTCAAATTGGAGGACCGGAGAAACGATTTCCCCACTTGATTGATACGAATCCATCAAATAGAGAAATGGGGGCAGTTGTGGGACCCGTTCCTAAAACATACACCACGTAGACGATTAAGTGGCAGAACAGGTCACAAGCGGGGCACACCATCCGACACATGTCCAGAGTGACTGATTAAAGGCCATGCGAGTCACACGTGGTATCGCATAGGCCCATGGGTTGTCCGAGGCCAGGGCCGAACCCATCCCAGACCCTGGATGGATTCGGCCCAGTCTGATTCTTACGTCGACAGTTGGGGATCGAGAGCCTCAAGGGTCTTCCGTCAGAGTACTGTGGGAAGCAGCTCACCGCTCCAAACCCAGACAGAGCATTTAATGTGATCCTGTGTAGGTGCGTGCATTGGACAAGTTGTCCTGATAGAGTGGCGGCTTGTCAAAATCTCATCCCTGACAAGCTGAAGTCGTAAGGGATGACGGAATACAGGCCGCGACAATGCAAGGGAGGTCACGGTAATCACGACCCGTGATTTTTGGAGTAAGTCATGATAGAAAAAGGTACTCGATCCTGGGATTAAGAGCCAGAAAGTTCCCAGTTCCAGGATTATACATATAAGCCTTGTTTCTTCTCTAAAGAGGAAAAAAAAAAAAAAAAGAGAAGAGACAATACAGAATACAAAAAAAACATTTACAGAGAAAAACTAAATCATTGCTGTTCAATCTCAGGGATAAATCACTGACTTAAGCATCGGAGAGTCTTTGCAGATGGCCACTCCCGTCTCTGTGTCTCATCCCGATGCTAAAAACATTCCGGGATAGCAAAGATATGTGGACAGTTGGTAGATACCTCGTCAGCAGTTCAGAGACACGTGGACGGCTTGTGACAACAGCACCAACAGGTATATCCAATTTTTAGATTTTTTTTTTCGTTAAATGGAAGTGAACGAAAGTTTGTTATTATTTCTTTCACATGAGTTTGTGAAAAATCTATTTGAATTTATTTCAACATATATGGTAAAATAAAACAAAACAAAAATAGGCATAAAATAGTCATGATAAACTACTTTTAAAAAAAAAAAACATTTGTTGTGACTTAATTCTCACCCCATCTCATTAAAAATAATAGACTTTTACTTATACACCTAATGTGACTTAAACCTAAAATCAAGATCTTAAATAATAAATATTCTTACTATTTGAATCAACTAGGTTTGTGATAACTATTAGGTCAACAAATAGCTACATAATCAATTTCTGTCAATTTTCGAATGAAATATTGGAGTTTTTGCTGGGTAAAGAGCAATTTTGCTATTTAATTAAGTGATACTAATAAAAAGTTTAGGGGGGCCAAATAAAAAGTCGTCAAGGGGAGCCAAATTTATACTAAAAGCAAAAGTCAATTATGGGAAGGGAGGTTTCGTTAGTTTTTTAATGGGGTTAGTCTTGGGGTGAAAGAGTAATAATTTTGTCATTTACATGACACATGGGAGAAAGGAGTCAAATTTATACTAAAATAAAATATCAAGGGATATAATGTTAGAATATTTGGCAAATTGGAAGAAGAGAGAAGAGTTCAAATTCTAGTTAAGGTAATTTATGTATAAATTTCATAATAGTCTTTTTTTTTTTTTTTTTAAGTAGAATGTTATTTTGCCTAATTATAAATTTATGCTGAAGTGTCCTATCAAAAGGTGATAAGTATGACAATTATATATATTCAATATTTTAACATTTAAGATGAGCATATACGGTGAAATAAACGTGGTTTGAGTAAAAGGCAAACGTTGATCTGCGCAGCATTGCATAGAGGAGAAAAATATGAATCCGAATGCCACCACCAAAAAAACAAAGGGCTCTTAGCAAAACCATTGAATTTTGGACTTCATTTAACTAAAAGTTAGTTACTCAAATACTATAACAAAATAGCTGGTAAAAATCAATGAATATATTAAGTATAAAATCTGATTTATACATAAACTAAACTCGTCGGTACTTAAACTACAACTCGTGTGCCAGTTATTATACTATTTGTAAAGCAATTGAGATATAAAAAGAAGAAAATTGACGTTGATTAAATAGAGTAAATAAAGGTATCCCCTTTTAAATTCTTGGAAAGGAAAAGAAAAAAAAAATCAAATCAAATCAAATCAAATCAAATCGTACATTGTGTGATTTTAAGTGAGAATTTTGAACCCTAATAGCGGGTGAATGATGTACTATAAAGTAAATATTGCACCAAAATGCAGGAATAACGTGGTCTTTTTGGTTCCATACACCACCTGTATTAGTATTTTATTGCATGATTAATTGATTACTCCAAATGTTTGTATGATGGACTCTATCGGAATCATAAAAGTACTTTGGATTATTTTATACTCGTTTGTCGGCTTGAATATTGCTCGTAGAAGCCAACGCAAACAATCACATAAAGCACTAAAGCACTCAATCGTCTAGATGCGATCTTTCTGCAGTACCACATACAGATAATGTTGACATATTGGTCAGTTAGAATCAGATACTCGCATCCATGAAATCATGAAAATCAGATTCAAAACGTTTACTTCTTTGAATTGGAGTACTTAATTTAATGTATACGTTAGAGGTGTATCTTTGATTTAATATTTGAATTTCTAAGATATAGGCTTAAATATCTGTAATGTATCTAAACCTCTGGTCTGGAGGCCTTGGATGCGACTACACGTATACAGATAAACAATTAATGAATTTCACAGACGCATTTCATAATATTTTTATCAAATCTTGTTAACTTGTAGCAATTGTTGCCCATGTGATAGACTGCCTTCATAAATGAGCAAGTAGATTATGATGAGATGGAAATACGTAGCTGGTTATGCTGCCCATACCATACTCAAGTGTATTTAATATTAATGGTTATAATGATACGGTTATCCTGCCCTTATTAATAATGATCAAAATGATGGTGAAAACAAATATCTATTAGATTGGTGCCTAATTAATATATGTGAAGACTATAAAATGTACTGTTCGGGGGGTGAAAAATATTAGTTGTATTATAAAGTGACAAAGAAATACCATTCCTATATGTGTCTTTTATATAATAATGTGGAGAATGGAACATTCTTTTATTTTTAATCAAAAATTTAAAATTAATATGACATGATTTTAGATTAGTGAATTTAAAGTGAGACTATATTATTTAAAGATTGTGTGATTAAAATCATATCACATTAATTAATATAAACTTTTAGTACAAACATGAGTGTCCTGGTAATACTCATAAAAAAAAAACAATACTCATGGGGGTTATCTATTATTTGGGATCCCGATCTTAGATTCGAGTCACATCAGAGATAAACGCGAAAACTTATGATCTCTAATATGATGGGATAGGATAATGATTGGATAATAATAGACATTTTTTTTAATTTACAATAAATAAAGGTCGATAATTAAGTCTCATTTTTAAATAATAATACTAATAATAATACTTGTACATTGTTAAACATTAATTATGCAATTTTGATAAAAGTATCCCTTTGAATTTTAAAGTCCAAGCAAATCCATTAAAATTAGTAACGAAAGGAAGGAAATTTTTTATCTAAACAAAGAAAAAGGCTCTTATTTTCCTATTACCCAAACAATCCATTTATGTTTTTTTTTTATTTTTTTGAGAAACCATTTATGTTTTAATTTCATATCAAATTTCCAAAATCATTATTCTCACGGGTTATAATTTTTGACACTATTTTAAAACTCGTGGTGAACTATATGCCAACATATAACTTATTATTTATTTGAAAAAAAAACATCTTCTTTTAATGAAAAATAGGTTGCCCAAGATTGCTTTTGATCCTTTCTACTGTGTGCGCACAAATCACTAAGAACTTTACCCCGGTTGAATAATTTTGACCAGTCACACATTAGTTTTCGAACCTACTTGAAATTTTTTTATCCAAAATCGAGTTCAAAATTAGAGACACTAATGTGGCCGGGCTACAAACTTGACCATGGTGACTTGACGTTATCAAACCATTTCAACGAGGGTTGAAAATCCAAATCTGGAAAAATTGAAATGTTATCTTTTCTGTTTCTTTTTCTTCCAAACTTGTTTCTTTGAGTGAAGTTTCAATAATTGAAGAGAATGCGTTGGCTTGTTTCAATAATTGAAGGGTACTTTCAGAAAAGCAATAGAAAACATCGAGGGCATAAAGATGCAGGTAAAATCAATTTAAATAAGGGTGACTACTATGCAGCCACATGTTTTTCCTCTTCTCACCCATTTTTTAAAGATCCTCCTCAAATTTTAAAATTTGAAATTCTTTCTTCTCGCCTTTTTTTTTTTTTATAGAGGTCTTCTCAATCCTTTTAAATCTTATTCATTAGTGAAACATTTTTTAAAAAAATTATTTACCCACTCGTCTACTATTGTGACATCAATTAGATTTTGCAAGGTTACCTCTTTGTTTTCTTCTTCCTTTTTCTTTCTCATCTTCTTCGAGCTTGTGATGTAGATCAAAATAATTTTAACAAAAACATCAATTTTTTTCTTTTTATTTTAAACAAAAAAAATATGATTGAAACTATGTTAATTAATATGTGGTTTGACAACAAATTAGGTTCCATTCCAATTAATACAAATCATAAAATGAGATGTTAACTTATTAATATTAGAAGAGAAAGTTTATATAAAAATTAGATGTTTTGAGGGGAAGAAATATAGGAAGTAGAGTTTTTAATTTTTCTTTTTCCCTATGGGTGTTGAATCTACGCATTTATGTCATTTAAAGTATGGGTACTTTTGTCAAAGAAAAATTAATTAGCAGATCTGGAGAGAGAAAAGTACCACCCTTGAAATAATTGAACAACACTGGACCACGTGATGTAGTTAGATGTCTACAGCTTTGTATTAGGTGTAACAATTTTTTTGTATTAATTGTGTTCCATTAAGTGTGACCAATTAAGCATAAGTGACTTGTAATAAAGTTGGTTACATTAGCTGGTGCATGATGGACTATACGTAGAATGATCGAGTCGCTGGACGATACTGAGACATAGAAAGAGAATGATAGGAGAATCGTCTGAAAACCTATTGGTTGAAGCCTGAAGGCCACGTGGTTTGGTTTGGACTTGATATACTATGGTTGAGAACCGTAATTATCTAATTACAGTAATGACTAGAAAAAACTATTGTTTTATAAGTGTTGTTTTTTTTTAATCGATTTAAATAAATAATTTATTAATTTTAAAAAATAGTATAAGTTTAATATTTGTACTTTTTTCTCCTTGGATACATGTATCAAATATAATAATTAAAACTAGATATAATCAAAGTTAACGCGTGCATAAAAAAAAATCTAAGCGTTAATAAACGTTAATATGTATATAGGTTAATATATATATATATATATATATATATATATATATATATATTGTTTGTACATAAATAAAAGCCATTAAAAAGTTAAGAAATAGATATATATATATAATAAATGTAGTTTTAAAATTTAAAATTTTATAAGATATTGTATTTCAATATGTTTTATGTATATTGAACATAATATCAATAAACAGCCATTGGTTTTACTTTTAGAATCCAAATCATTATAAAAGGATGCCAAATTATATATTGGATGTGTTGTATGCATTCCAAAAATAAAAGAATGATACCAAGTTTAATTTAAGTATAAATAATAAACAAATAATTTTAAATATATTTTACGTATCTAAAAAAAACTCATTAAGAATGTTTATGTGTTATTTTGTATCTAATCAATTATTAATTAATATGATCAATGGGCTCCAAAGAGACTAAAAGAAAATTATCATAATTTAGTCTATTAGGTAGAGTTGTAACAAAAAAATTTTATTATTTAACTAAGTTTATTAATTTATCAAACATTAGGTTTTAGTGTACCTTTTGCAGGCGGAGTATAACTCACGCTGTGGTTGGCACTAGTTTCGATTTAGGATAATTATTTTAGGTTTTGTAATTTTTATTTTTTGGAGGTAACATGATAATCTAATTACCTCGGCCATTTTATCATGAGGCAATTGGTGATCGCAAGATTAAATAATTTAAAAAATTAGAGATGCACACTAACGATGGGAAAAACGTGCTTGATGGAATATAAAAATTTTCTCAAACTTTATTTTCATGTTCGTAATCATCTCATAGCATATCGTAACTGTTGGAGCGGTTTCTCACAAGTCGTCCACGTGTCTCTTACTGCTGACACTGGATTCTCCAACTGTTCACGTTTCCTTACTGTCTCAGAGCTCTCTGAACTCCAAGCAGGATCGAAGAGGCGGGGGTGGCTACCTGCAAAGACTCTCCGATGCTTAAGTCAGTGGTTTATCTTTGTGTTTTGTAGCAAAGAGAAATATTTCAATATGAATATCTATATCTTTTTCTATGGATCTCTGTCTATTTTTTCGTTGCTCACAGACTATTTTATATATATCAGTTTTGTTGTATGGACCTGCCCCTCTCGGGAATGCATGGCTTCAATATATGTAGTCCTGAGATAGTGAAATTGTTCGTTTTTTTTCTCAGGAATGAGTACCTTTCACCTTAAGATCTTTTTCTAACAGTCACGGGCCGAGATTTCTGTGATCTCCTCTGTGCTACCGTAGCCTGATTTTCGCCGCCTCCTATGGTTTCAATCTGTCGGGAGTAAGACTTGGGCAAATCGCCGTTCTGTCAGGACGGCTTGTCCCTGCGCACACACCTACCCAGAATCGCATTAAATGCTCTATATGGGTCTGGAGCCATGGGTTGCTTTCCGTTATATTCAGTCTGAAGACCCTTGGAGCTTCTAACCTCCAGCTGTCGATAATGGACTCGGCCCTAAGCTTGGGCGGCCCAACGGCCGAAATGGACTCGGCCCTAAGCCTGGGTGGCCTAATGGCCGATTGCGAGATCACGTGCGATCCGCATGGCTTAAGGTTCGGGAATGGGTCCCACAACTGCCCCCATTTCCCTACTTGATGGATTCGCATCTATCAAGTGGGGACACCGTCTCTTCACTTCTCCTATCTGAGGAACGCACGTGGTTCCCTCTTCCCGATGCGGAGGTACGCCATCTCTCGTCATGAGATCTGTTTGAATTTTGAAGTTTTGACTGTTCGATTTCTTTTACTCTCTCCTCTTTCAGAAGAACTTTTCGGCTTCCCCCCTTTAAAAACCGTAACTGTGTTTATCTGCCGTTTTACCAAAATTTTCAATCACCCTATCTCACAACACCCCAAGGTTTCTGCTTCCTTCTCTTCCGAAAACTTTTAATCTCCCCGTCGTCTTTCAGAACAATGGTTTCGAATCAAAATCAGGAGTTGCAATCTGTTACAGATTCAGAGTTAGACTCATTGAGGAGGCAACTCTGCTTCCCCGGAGGGGTGACGCTTCAACGAGTCAAAGGCCCCGCAGACTGGTACCTTCGACCCTGCGCCCCTGAGGGTTCCATCGTTCTAGGCAGGAAGCACCTGGACTGCCTGCGATTCCCTCTTCCCTCTCTAGTCCATCAATTTTTTGCCCTGATGGGGATCCACCCGATGCAACTGAATGCAAACGGGATTATGATTCTGATGGGGCTCTCTGCCCTATCAGTCATCTATAACATGCATATCGACCTGGAGGTGGTCTTCTATACTTATAAACTTGTTCTCATTCCCAAGAAAGGATCCTACCCCACCTTCTATCTCCAGTCGCTGCCTGGGCGCCACATCTTTTGGGGATTGCCGCGGTCAGACAAACAGTGGGACTCTCACGCCAGGCTTTATGCCTTTGGAGGGGCGTGGTGCTCCCCTTGGGTGAACGGAGAATATTTCCAAGTCCCCTCAGTCTTCCTGCAGAGTAAGCATCGGACTATGATCTTTGGGTCTGAGTTCTCTTATGATTTTATTGCTCATGTTACTTTGCCCTGTGCAGCCTCAGTAGAAGAAAGCAGGTTTGAGCCGCACTTGTCGGTTGGGCAGCTCAAAAGTCTGGAGGGGATCATTATCTTCAGCTCCCCGGGGGAATGCCGACATATACAAGCCGTCCTCAACCCCCTGACGATGAACCTGATGCCCAGGATGGTCTCATACCTCCCCTTTCCTTTGGACACCTGGGTCATCACCAAGCATTTGAGGAGCCAGTTCAACGCCCCCGCCCTGAACCGATTTTGCCGGGAAGAAAGTGACCGGATCACCATGGTGAGTCGGCAGGTTGCGGCCTCAAGCCAGCTGGCGGGCACCAACGACCTGGTGGCACCGTCCAATCACGAACTCGAGGAGGCCGTGAGGCTTGTGGCCGCAGAGTGCGTCAGGCTCCGCCAGGAGGAAAACGCCGCCCCCAAAAGGGTTAGGGGTAAGTCTATTTTTAACTCTTTGCATCTTTGTGGGTTGGGCCGTGACCGCAGATTAACTTCGTCGTTTATTTTCTGTAGGTTCTGAGACGGGCCCGTTAGCTGGCCCTTCTCCCATCAAAGGAAGAGCAGCAGCGTCGAAAGCTCCAGCTAAGGCATCTGCTGTCCGGTGCCTTGTGGTGCATACGGGGGGAACAGAATCAGCGGCTCCTCGCCCCGATGCTGCCGGGTCTCTAGCCGGGGGTCTGCCTACCCTTCTGATCGCGCGCGGGGAAGCGACGATGACGCCTGGCCCAACTGGGGGGTCTGCAGCAATGATCTCCCCCGCCCCTGACTCCGACTCGAAATCGAGTGCTGCTAGCCTCGGTAGAGAGATTGCCAGGCTCAGTGGGGGAGTTCCGAGACTGAAATCTAGACTCTCCTCTCCTCCTCCGGTCCCCGCAAAGTGGCAACGCGAGGTCGGCTCGTCAAATGAAGAAGAGAGCCGAGTGGGGAAGAGGGGCAGGGTCATCCTTTCATCCGATAGTGATGATGATGGGGCGACGCTGACCCTCCTCAGGAGGAAGAGGTCGACACGCGCCGGCCAGACCGGGGGAGGTGCAATTCCTCCTCCCGTACTTGGCGGCGCCTCTGACGGTCCTGGGTCTTCCTCCGCCCTTATTGAATCTGCTCCGGAGGCATGCCCGACGGATAAGGAGGATGCGCTTATGGCCGTGGAGGAGGGACCGCGTTCCTCGGGCGCGGATGGTGCACAAGGGAGTGACCCGGCCACGGAACCTGAGCTGGAGGTCCTTACTCCGGAGAATGTTGAGCTTCTTACTACCCGCACTCTCGCGCAGGTTTGTCACACTTGGGTGTTTTTTACATTTCTTCAATGTCTTTGCTAGCTGCCGACCCTTTTCTTCGTTGCTTACCTCGCAGCTATCCGCCATCCGGTCTTTCTATTCTGCTCGCGTCAAGGGTCTAATCGACGAGCTGAGCTCCCGTTCCGCATAGGCCGAGCGCAGCGCGGCCGCCCTCGCTGATTTGAGGTCCTATTTTGACGTATACCGGGGCCTCGAAGAGGCGAGGATTAGTAGCGCAGTGGCGCACGCCATGAGTGCCGAAAAAGCCAGGAGCAAGGAGCTAGCGGCGAGATTGGCTCAGGCAGAGGCTGACATGCTTGCTTAATCCGAAGCCGCTAGTTTGGCTCAAGGCGAGCTGAGGATCAAAGAGCAAGAGCTCCAGAGCACGGGATCAGAGATGGGGCTGGTCTTCATCGCTCGGGATCAGGCAGTCGAGGATGCCAAGGAAGCGAGGAAGGCCGAGGCGGCAGCCAAGCTAGAAGCCCATGCTCTACAACGCAGACTCGATCGGTCCCACGAGGTAAATCGACATCTTTTTCTGGACCATAAAAATCTGATGGGTGCTCAGGTGGTGGCATCTCGTAAGCATTGCGCGGACCTCGCTGGTATTAATTCTTTGTTGGTCAACTTATCGCAGCGGCAGGCGGAGCACAGACTGGCGGCGCTGAAGGATAGACTGGCGGATGCGGAGAAGTTGAAAGCAAGATACCAGAAGCAGGTGGACGTTCTTTCTGCGAAAAGTTATAGGTCTGGTTGGGAGAACCGAGAGTTTGAGAACCATGCCGAGGTGGTAACACCAGACCAATTTGACGACCAGAAAGGCGTCGAGAGGGACCACTACTCCATCAAGCACTACATGCAGCAGCTCGAGGACAAGATCAAAATTATATACCCGTCGGACATGCTGGAGATGCTTGCTGCAGAAAAGGATGGGCCCTCTACGTCTGCTCCTAGTGCTGCGGAGCTTACTCCTGCTGCTGGTATGCCAGATCGAGCTCCGGAAGCCCCGGTCACTGAGCCTAGCCCCGGGGTCTCAATCGGGGAGGGGTCCGGCGCGGTCATTGTATCCAGTGATGAATCCAATCCGGCCACACCACTCTTCTCCGAAGCCGGTCCGAGTGCTGGGGTCGGCCCTTCATTGGATAGAGGTAACTAGG
>JXTB01000164.1:386761-397750 GCA_002914805.1 Parasponia andersonii
ACTTATTTGCACAAATACCTCGGCAATTCCCACTCGTTAATAGATAGAGCTCAATAAGCATATCTTGAATTGGTACGCAAATGGGATCCCCAATAGCTGGAGATAAAAGTAAGTATTTTCTTTTTAATTATATCGAGATATTTTATTTAGTCTAACTATATAAAGATGTGTATAGAAAAAGATGCATTATTAAATAACTATCATTCGCTAAATAGATAATTATGCATAAGAAAAAAAAGAAAAAATTCGGCCTATTTGTTAGCAATTAAGCAACCAACAACTAAACCACTTAGTACAATGGAGGGAGCCTTTTCTTTTCTCTCTTTGCATGCTCTTCTCGTTATTGAAGGCTCCATGGGTCACCTTTTTACGAAGGTAAGATAAACAACAAAGTAAACGGTACCACATGGTCATGATCTCTTATCTAATGGAACTTAAGCAGAAGAAAAGAGCCATCTACATTCTTAGCTACTTCCACGTCAAAAATACTACATAACCCGAAGATCCTCATGAAAAGGTTTCAATTCAGTACTCAGTGTGGAGAACAAAACATAGAATATACGTCGAACATTGTACGTACCAGCCTTGTTCTTGTATTGAACAAATGCTGACAACTCACAACTATTGGAAATTACTTATTAATCGGCCGAAAATAAGCTCCCAAAAATGTACAAGGCTCTCTCTTATATATAGGAGTCAAATTTGTCCCTAATTTAAGATAAACTAATGTTATTTTGACATGTGGCAACCCTCTCCTCAATTTAAATCCGAAAATAACTAAATCTGAATTAAAGAAGTTTCTTAAAAGTACAAAAGACCTAGAAAAACGTGAAGAGAAGTTTTTAGCTTCAATTGGACTCTTCTAAGACCTTAATCATAGTAATTAGGCTTCCTTGGATCTGATTTGGACTTATATCGGGCCTCCATACATTAGTCATCTTACCAATATATTGAATCAGCCCATTTAATGCCTTTTTGAATCTCTTAGCTCTAAGTCTTGTGATTAGCCCACTTGGCAAGCTTAATGGATCACGTGAATGCTGCCCTTGAGTCCCTCCAAGCCCACGTGAATGCTCATCCTCTTGCATGTGTGGTTGAGCAGCTACATTTGCATCACAATGTATGAAATTACTTCTTTAGGTACACTCGATTTGAGACACTTTTTGCCTGATACAGTTCTTCAAGCTTTCTCCAGAGATCTTTGGCCGTCGTTATTCCAAGCACATTTACAAGGACACTTTTAGCCAAACACATAAGTATTGCACTTGCAGCTCTCTCATCCAGATCATCCCAGTTTTCATCGCTCATACTGGATTTCTCACATTCTTTGCTCTTATATGTCTCTCTGCTTTTCAAAACATTGTACAATCCAGATTGAATCAATAAATCCTTAACTTATATTTATCACAAGCCAAAATTGGTGTTCTTGTCAAATTTCTCTACATCAGTTCTAACCGGAAATGAAATCTTGTTTCCTAACATCTTATTTCACAATTCTTGCTTAAAAAACTGCTAAGAAAATTTCCAATAATGTTTAAAGGGTTCAAATGCTCCCACTTGAACACAACCTCTTTACACATAAATTCTTAGACTAACACCAAGTTATAGTGTATTGAAGAACCCCGCTCTGATACTACTTATTGGGAATTTAACCGACCTAGATTCACCGCTCCCAAGATCTCATTTCAAAGAAATGTTAGAATAATAGATAAATAATAATAGAGAATAGAAACCAATCTCATAATACAAGAATTTAAGTGAAAAAATCACTGTCTCTCAGAAATTTTTTTTACTATATGAAATTACTCTACAATCATATAAATTTATCTCTTTTCTACCTAATGACCCCAATATACCTAAGCATTTTCTCGCAAGTATTCTCTCATTCACATCTTACACTGCCACTCTTTGAAACATTCTCTTTCACAAAGAAACTCTACCTTTTTTGAAAAAAAAAAATTAAGAGGAAAAAAATGATTTAATTAAAAGAAAGAATTTGAAATGCTTCTAAATTTTGAGATAAAGAGAATAAAAAATGAAATTTATATTTATAAACTTTAAAAAATAACAAAAACACCATATTTTACTATTATTATTATTACGATCGTTATTATTACAACTATCTATTTTACTATTATTATTATCGTTATTTTTTTATTATTATTATTACACGTGATATCCTTTTTACTTTATTACGGCTATTTCTTCTACTATTAACGACTGCTCAGGTGTTGACATACGTGAACAATTTTTGATATTGTTATAATATAATATAAATATGATGAATCTTTCATAAAGAGCGGCCATACCTCATTGGGTATTATAATTAATGTTTTCGTGACCCACTTTCTGCGTCGTAGTTGGCATTACCTTATCATATTGCTTCTTTCGAGATTTGCCTGAATCAGCGTTTCCCTGTCCATTTGCCATCACATGCATGCTTTAATTTGGTAACTGGTAGATGTTGCTTTCCTATTTTTCATTGTTTATCACGTGCGTAAAATATTCACTGTTTTGGTAGTTGGCACTTGGCACGCATAATTTTTCACTGAATTCTAATCATGCAACAGCAAATTTCATTTAGAAAAATAAAATAAAAATAAAGAAACGCATACCTAGTTCTCATGAATCAAAAGCTCGTATTTGGAGTTAGATGTACTAATTAAAGACGTTAAAATCTTTAACTGGACTGGGCTTAGTTCGGTGGGTGGTTGTCGGATGAGATTGAGTATTAAGGTAGTAGTTTAATTTATAAGATGCGCGTTAATTTTTTTTAATTTATAATAAGTAAAAATTATTAGTCCAATATTATTTTTATAAAAAGGAAAAAATAAAGACGTAAAAATCCTTCTCAACTCATCACATAGCCCAAAAACCTCGGTGTTCTGTAAAATATGAAATTGATTCAATATCAACCAATAAAACGATTAACCAAGGATACGAGATAAACAATATTATAATAATTTAGATTATATAAAAAAAAAATGGGGAAAGCTTTTTGTATACACTCACATGAGTAATTGGCAAGAGTGAAAAATAAATAAAATAATAACTCAGCATATTTAATGTGTAATGTGAAATGTTATCTCTTATCTCACTTTTTTTAAATATTACAGATATCATAAGTGGATTGTTATCATTTGATGAATTACAAGCTAACATAAAATAGATTTAGTAATTAAATTGAATGATTATAACTCATGTGTCCCACCAAATTGTATTAAAAAAGTGTCATAATAAGTGGTATACGCTAATTTCATTTCTGGTACTTATGAATTTATACTTACCTCCAGATTTTTTTTGGGTCCAAATCTTTGGTTGGGTTTGTTTGGCAAGACTAAGGAAATTGAATGATTATAACTCATGTGTCCCACCAAATTGTATTAAAAAAGTGTCATAATAAGTGGTATACGCTAATTTCACCAAATTGTATTAAAAAAGTGTCATAATAAGTGGTATACGCTAATTTCATTTCTGGTAATTATGAATTTATACTTACCTCCAGAATTTTTTTGGTCCAAATCTTTGGTTGGGTTTATTTGGCAAGACTAAGGAAAGGACTAACTAGACTATTTGAAGTTTGATGCTCAAAAAGTTTGAGGACAAATTTGTGAAGGGATAGAATAATAAAGGAGAGTACTATTTTAACCATTGTTGACTATGTGATCTTAAAGCGAAAAAACAAAATTAAATGACAAAGAAAATTATAAAGATTTTCTAATAAATTCCTATAGAGTATGGATCAACAAATTTAGAAATAAGATACAAGAACAAACATCTTGTCTCTAGAGACAAAAAATCATATGAAATATTTAGTCATGCAAGATATATATTTTGAAATTTTCAATTTAATATAATTAATTCTATAATATTCGATTGATAAACTTATATTAATTTACTTATGTTTATCTATATATATATATATATACATATATATATATATATCAATATGTTAACTGGTAATTGAAACCAACAAACATTAAGGAGAATAAACGCGTCTATGGTCTAAATTAATAGTAGTCCAGAAGTGTAAAAAAATTCGGAGAAATTAAGATTTAAAAGAAGCTCGCTAGGATTAAGAAGAAAAATGTAATTTTGAGAGAGAAAAAGGAAGGAAGCTAACCAAAAAATGTAAAATTAAATGGGCTTAAATTGAAAAACAAATAAGTGAAAGGGTAAAATAAGAATAACAAAAAGACTGAGTGTGGAAACATATAAAGAAACGAGGAAACTAACCTAAAAATTGAAGACCGAGTTGAAAATCAAATAAAAGTATATGATGAGGTTGCTCCACTCACCCTTACCTAGCTAGATCGCTGCCTGATTTATTTATTTTTGGAGAAAAAGATAGAAGAATAACTAGTAAGACACACAGTAGAGAAAGGCTTAAGTTCTAACAACGGGACAAAAAAGTGACATGTATTCTAATTGATGGGCCTTCTTGTTCATGGAACAAGGAAGAGATTGACAAGTGCCGCAGCTGGCATTAGAAAAAAGTTCCGGAACACCAAGATAAATGAGACCATCGGATGAAAGAGGTAAAACAGAGTTCAATTCTTGGACTACTTTAAGAGCTTTGCATTCCACCAACGACGCATTTAATTTTTGTAAGATTAATACAAAAACAAGACATTCCCTTGCAGTAAGGAGTTCCACCATTTCTAAAGAGAAACAACGAGATAGGCGCTTAGAACTAAAATGAAATTTTTTTTTAATAATTTAAGGAACAAAATAACATAATTTAAAGTTCAAAAATTAAAAGGATACGTTTTTATAGTTTAAGAATCAACAGAGTCGTTTATTCCAAACACACATTCTACAAAAGAAATGAGTTAGGAGCAAAACAAAATTTGAAAGTAGAGAGTGCAAAATTTGAAAGTAGAGGAAAAAAGAAAAAAGAAAAAAGAAAAATAGAGGGTGCAAACTGTAATTTCCGTATTTTATACATAATTTTAATCTCTACTGACGCGGTACTTTGTTCATTAATCAACCTCCTGTCAGTTTCTGATCCTTCCAAGTCCAAACTAACATGCAGCTTAGCATGTCCCCAAAAATAAAAATAAAAAACAAAAAAACAAAGACAGCCTAGAAGATCACTACGCGTTCACCCAAAAAATATGTATTTTTTTTTTGTTTAAAAAAAGAAAGCGTGGATTATTCAATCTATATAAAGGGTATGATTTGGGCAGTCATGATCACAAGTACTGAGACGCTCCTACCCGAAAGAGTTTCAATACATATTCTATATATTACTTCAAATAATATTTACACACATATCCAAGTTACGTCCATAGGTAAGACCCCCATATATGGCAGCCTTGGCAGATATCGATCCCTCCTTCCTCCAAGAGGCCGAACACAGGCCGAAGCTCGCAATCCCTCATGAGTACCTCAACGACGAAGAAATCCCCGTCATCGACCTCTCCATTCCCGACGACCTCGTCCCCCGAGTGGGAGGCGCCGCCGAGAAGTGGGGCTTTTTCCAGGTGGTCAACCACGGGGTTCCCCACGAGCTGATCGCCAAGATTGAAGAGCTGGCCTTTAAATTCTTCGAGCTACCGGCCGAGGAGAAGAGGAAGGTGAAGCGAGACGAGGTGAACCCGGCCGGGTTCCACGATTATCCCCACACCAAGAATGTGAGGGACTGGAAACAAGTCTTTAACTTCTTCTTGGAGGAAGAGACTTTGTGGCCAGCTTCGTATGAGGATGGTAATGAGGAGGTCATCACTTTGACTAATCAGTGGCCTGATAACCCTCCTGAATTAAGGTAACTAACATTTGTCATTTTCATACCACATTTTTTTTTCCCTTCTATTATTTGTTTATCTGATTGTTTTGGCGTGGTTATTACAGACTACACATTACTTCATGTTCCGAGAAGTAGTATTTAATTTTTGCTACGTAAACAAATTAATATTCCCATATATTTGTGCCAATTACTCTTCCCCCTCTTCTCTAAGTTCGAATATATATATATATATATGCCAATTCAATAGGTATTTTTTTTAGAGTTAAAAAAAAAAAATTCCTACACTATTAGGAAACTTCGAATCTCGTGTACTGTTCTACAATTTCGAATTAGTTAAAAACTAATTCAAATATAGCCACACCACACTTTATAGATATTCGTATTCTTAGTATATGTGGCTTTTGATTGTGTTGAGCAGAGAAGTGTGCCAGAAGTACGCTCGCGAAATGGAAAAACTGGCTTTCAGAATATTGGGACTAATCGCGAAAAGCTTAGGCTTGCCTGAGAACAGGTTTCATGAGTTCTTCAAACGACAAATGACCCTTGTCAGATTCAATTACTATCCTCCATGTCCTTTCCCCGACCTAGCTCTGGGAGTTGGCCGCCACAAGGATTCCGTCGGCATAACCATTCTCGGCCAAGATTCTGTTGGAGGACTTCAAGTTAGGAGGAAATCCGACCAAGAGTGGATCCCAGTTAAACCCATCCCTAATGCTTTCATTATCAATATTGGCGACCTAATTCAGGTAGCATTTTGTGAAAAAAAAAAATGAAAAGAAAAAAAAAATGCCATATCATTGAACACTAGAAAAATGTTAACAAATTATGACTAAGAGACAATAATAAGTCGATATCCATGGATGGTTGTTCATCAAAATTCAAAATGAATTATATGTTCAAAACAGGTTTGGAGCAACGGCAAGTACGAGAGCGTGGAACACCGGGCGGTGGTAAATACTGTGAAGGAGAGGTTTTCGCTTCCGTTCTTCTTTGCCCCAGGACAGGACCTAATGGTGAAGCCACTGGAGGAGTTATTGAACGGAGAGCCTCCTAATTACAAGGAGTACAACTGGGGCAAGTTTTTCGCCAACAGAAACCACGGCGACTTCAAGAAGAGACCTGTTGAGAACATCCAAATTCATCATTTTAAAGTAGAAGATAAATGATCAGGTCAGAGATTTGTTAGTATATATCTCCACGCCCAGAAGCTTGTAAATTAATTAACCAAGTATTTATTGTGTGGTTGACGAATTTTTCAATTATTATATATAAAATATCGAAAAAGGTCAAACTTTGAAAACGCTACTATTTTGTATTTTGTCCTGATTACTGTCCACGTAGGATCTTAAAAAAAAAAAAACAAAACAAATCAAAATAAAACGGTGAATAATTACTCATCTTACCAAGTCTAGTTTTCTCACCATCTATCTCCCATACATTCAGGAGTTCGATGTGAACGGGACCCAAAGGATCGACCGTAAGGCTTTCAACTCTACTTCATTTTCAATTGTATCATGGTTACGTTCACTTGTGGATTTACTCATCATGGATATTCCAACTTCTGTAATAAAAATCCCAACTGTGGATTGTAATAACGATGCATCGGCATCATCTATGAATTTCTATACCATCTATGTTTAAGCCCTGTCCAAATAAGTGGAGCTTACTCAATTATTTTAAGGTTATGCGTGTGAGTTTAAGGGGTCAAGAAATTCAATAGTGTGTGTTATTTTTTTTGAAATTTATAATAAATGATAGTTATTAGTTAAGTTCTACTTTTTTTAAAAAAAAAAAAAATAGTGCCCAAATAACTAGAGATGTGATTTAAATAATTTGTCTCTGTGTATTTAATAAAATGTAATGTTGGCTATTAAAAATAAATAAAATGAAATGTGCTGTATTTTTATGAAACATTTGTTTTTGATTTTTGTTAAATATTTTATATAAAGTAGGGATTTCAATTTAATGTAATTCCCTGAAAAGTAGCTAAACAAAATCAAGTTTCCCACTAAATAACCCTAGGTTACTTGTTGAAATCTGGATGTTTTCTACAGACAACTATGCAAAAACATAAGTTTTTAAAGGACAAAATTGTAATTTAAAGCCAAGGGCATTGTGATAATTTGCTAATTTCAAAATATAAAATTAAAATATCTAAAATGCATATCAACAATTTTAAGTGTAGATTCATCCAAGAAAAAGTGTAAAGAAAGTTTTAAAACAGAGACCAAAATGAAATTTTGAAGGGCATAAATCAAAATAATCTTTGAAAACCAGGCAAAAAGTGCAAGTAAGTGAAACAATACTCATCAAACTGCGAGCTGCCACGTGTCTCACTTTACTAAAATTTTCCTTTAAATCCCCGGAATTCTCTTTCTTTTCCCCCCAAATCCCTAAGATTTTTTCTCAAAATCTTCCAGAGCCGAAGCTCTGTTCCATCATGCCTCCCCATCATCGATGCACCACCTCGTGCTCATCGTCGTCAGCTAACAAAGCAGGCCGAGTGGTCCTATAGCCTCGTGTGTGTCGTAGGCGAAGCTAGAGCCCCACGAAAGTAACGCCTCCTACAGCATTTTTTGGCCACCGGACCTTCGTCTAATGTCATCTCCGCACATTATAGGCACATGGAGCTTTTTTGTGAGGTCGCTGACCAAACCTGATAGGTTTTGGCCGTCAACTCACAGCCAGTAACCACTTTTCTAATTTGGCCATTTTTATAATTTATTTGTAGTATTTTTATAATTATTTTTGTGAATTAATTATTTAAATTGAAATAATTACATAAGGTTATAGAGAAGTTTGAATTATGAACAAATATGGTTACTTGGTATTGAATTGATATTCGAAGACCTGTAAATTTTCGATTTGAAAAAGATGATATTTTTCTAAGTATTTTTGTAATTTTTGGAGTCCTATTTAAGATTTGAGACTTCGAAATTGAGTTTTGACCTCAAATTTAGACTTAGTGAGATTGAGAAATAATTTTTAATATATAATATTGATATGTTTCAAAGTGTCACTAAATTCGAGATACGAAACTTGAGAATTCGTCTCAATTTGCATGTCATTAAAGGCTAGGTTTCGATCTAAACCTAAATCTGATGAGTTATATATCTAATCTAACTAATTTGGACACTAAAAACGTAATGGTGAAGTCTTAAAACTTTGGCATGGGATTAGGATTCTTAAAAAAGAGTACTTTTGAAAGAAAAATCAAAGCGTGTATTTTGAAATATAAAACATAAAAATAGTACTAGATATATATTTGAGAAAAATAAGTGAATATTTAGCTATAAATTTTGTTTGATCATATATTTTAGACAAAAAAAATGATCAAATAAGTAGTCTACTCTATATATTTCTCTATTATTATTTTTTTTTGGTTAAGAGCCTGTTAATTTAAAAGTGCAATCTCAGACTTTTTAGTTAAGTGATCCAAAATTGATCAATGGTAGAAAGTCTAATAATAAATTAAGAGTTAAATATTATTTGGGCATTAATTTATTAGACTTTCAATTGCTTAGGTCTAGTTCAAAAAAGCGTAATTGGTTGCAAGAATATATAAGGCCTCTTAATTTTTATAACCAAAAAAAAATTGGCCACTCTCTGTGAGTGTAGCCAAATTCCAGAGAGAAAAACAGCGTAAGAATTTCGGCATAGTAGATTTAAGGAAGAGACTGTAACTTCGATCAGTCCAAGAAAATAAGAAATGAGAAAATGTAAGAAAATTCCAATTGTTGGAGAATTTTCTATAGAGAATTCTTGGATTAAAACAAAAAAAAAAAACAAAAAAAAAGCAAAAAACAACAAAAGAAAAACAAAATAATAAGTAAGATCAATCTATTTTGTTCGTGTACAAGAAAATGAGCCCACACAATTAAGTAATCAAGAAGACCAAAGAGAATATGCAATAATATTTTTTGGAGATTGAAACTAACTTGGCATTCTTGTTGAAAAAATTGATCGGTGACATACCCATGATTCCCATTTGTTTGAGGTATTTCTTCTTATTCTATTCTTAAATCTATTTAAATGAGTATTTGTTTCACAAGTTACTATTTTTTCATTTAAATAGTTATTTGTTAATAATTCTGATTTTTTTATTTAAATGATATATTTTATTTTTTTTCATTAGAATAAATTCCATAGTCTCATTTAAATTATAACATATTTCATTCCGTTATTAATTCAAATGTCTCCTCATTTAAATTATAATTAATTCAATTACATAAATTTAAATGTGCCGTTTAAATAGACAAAGCAATTTCAAATAAATAAATTGTTATAATTGGCAACCCAATATAGCATAACATTATGCCAACTACCATTGTTGCCACTTTTTCATATCGATAATTAATGACCTTTCAGTTACCTTTTCAACACTTCAAAATTATGAAATTTCATGTTTCAATCTTCTCTTTCACGTGGTATAATTTTCTCGGACAAAATAACTCAATTCCAAAATATTTGGAAAATTCTTCCAAATTTTATTTTTTTAAATTGGTTCCATTAACCACTTTTTCCCGGGGGTTGGTTTCCGGTTGGGGGTTGTTTTGTTTCACGGTTGGCACTGGGGGTTTGTTGGGCGTTTGGGGGAGTAACGGCGGGCGGAAAACTGTTTCGGTGGGGGTTGCTTTGGGGGGTTTTTTTTTTTGGGGGGGGGGGGGGTTTCCGGGGGGCACCCCCGGTGGTTGTTTTTTTGGCGGTTTTGGTTCGGGTGGGCCGGCGTGTCAGGCACAGCGGTGGCTGGTGGCGCGATGATGAACAGTAACAGAGGGTGGGTTCAAGGACCTTTGTGAAGAAGAAGAAGAAATGTGGGAGTTTTTATGTAATTTTCAGAAACTATTGGTAGTGGGACATGTGTCACTACCTAACTGGACTGAAAAAATTTCTAAAATTCCACTTTGGCCACAAATTTTAAAAAGATTCTTTACTTTAGTCCCTCCTTAATTATATTTTTGTCTCCGATTGTTAATTTTTTTTTCACTTTTGCCTAAATGTACCTAGATTTTATTTTGTCTAAGTTCAACACCAATGATTTGATTTAAAATATTTTCATATTTTTATTTAATTAATCCGAAAATGTACATTACTAAAATACTCTTGAATTAAAATTAATTACCCTTATTAAATTTAGGATTTTATAGTTGTGCTGACTCGGCTTTCGCAAGTAAACATGTACTTGTTCGGGTTTTATGCTAGTATAAGCAGGCTAATTGGTTAATATCAAGTTGATTAAA
>JXTB01000164.1:412876-445220 GCA_002914805.1 Parasponia andersonii
CCGTTCCTGAACCTAGTAACTCAAGAGGGGCCACATGGATCGCACGTGATCTCACCGTCGGCTCTTAGGCCTTCCAAACGCAGAGGTCAGAAGCCCCAGGGTCCTCATACTGACCCCAGACTGTCCAGCCAGTCAGACCCCAACCGCGGCAGCTGGCGGTCTGAGGCCCCAAGGGTCTGCTATCTAGGAACAGCGGCCCCTACCTCAACAGTTGTAGGGGTCAGAAGCCCCAAGGGTCTTCAGACAGGATACAATTGAGAGCAGCCCCCCCCCCCGGCTCCAGACCTGGACAGAGCATTTAATGCGTTTCTGTCAGATGTGCGTGCAGGGACAAGCCGTCCTGACAGAACGGCGATTTGCCCAAATCTCGCTCCTGACAGATTGCAGCAGTAGGAGGCGGCAGAAATCAGGCCACGGCAGCATAGAAGAGATTACAGGAATCTCGGCCCGTGACGGTAAAAAAAGATCTTGAGGTGAAAGGTACTCATGATTTTTCCTGATATAGAAAACCGTGTTGTTCACTATCTGAGGAATAGATATATTAAAGCCATGCGTTCCCGAGAGGGGCAGGGGGATATAAAAAAACTGATACATAAAAAAGAGGAGGAGAACAAAAAGAAAGAGAGAGATAGAGATTATACTGATATATTTTTCTCCTTGCTACCAAAGCGAAAAGAAAAACCACTGACTTAAGCATCGGAGAGTCTTTGCAGGTAGCCACCCCCGCCTCTCCGATCTTGTTTGGAGTTCAGAGAGTTCTGAGATAGCAAGGACACGTGGACAGTTGGAGAATCTAGCGTCAGCAGTTCAAGACACGTGGACGACTGGCGAAAAACCGCTCCAACAGTGAGCACACCAAGAATGTTAGGGATTGGAAGGAAGTGTTTGACGTGGCAGTTAGTGGGTCCATCTTATCCCCCGTTTCGCCCGATCCCGATGATGACCGACTCACTGAATGGTGCAATCGGTGGCCTCAGTACCCTCCTGAGTTGAGTTGAGGTAGCCAACTCCTTGCTGAGTTAAGTTAGCCAAATCCTTTTTTTTTTTTTTTTTTTTGAGGGAGTTAAGTTAACCAACTCTTTTAAATAAAACAGTGTGTTAAATTTAGAGAAAATTTGATTTTTATTGTAATTTTTTGAAAAAATTAAAAAAATTAAGAATTTTGAAATTGTTTAAAAATTTTTGAATTTGAATTAGAAAACTATCATTTTAATAAAAATATTAATTTTTATTAATTGACGAGATATTAGAAGTAACTAGTTAGTTATCTCAACTATTATTGAAAAATATTAATTTCAAAAAAATATATATTTTTTGAAAATATTATTTTTCTAAAATAATCTTAAAAAGTGATATTTTTTTAAATCAATTCAAAATTTTAGAAAAAAAAAATCATAAATACTTGATTTTAAAATTATCTTTTCATAAATACATATTTTTTATTTTTATTTCATAAATACTCATTTTTATACTCATTTTTAGATAAATGTAAGCCACCACTATTTTACATATGAAATATAGACTATGGTATATATTTAATACATGAAATGTATTATGGTGGTTTATATTTTATGAATAAAAATTATATTAAAAATTAGCACACATTTTAAAATATGTAGCATGTGTCAAATTATAATAAAAAAATATAAACCGTAGTAAACATTTGCATTATAAATGTATACTATTCATATTATACACATGAAAATATAAACCGTAGTAAACATTTGCATTATAAATGTATACTATTCATATTTTACACATGAAATATATACCTCATAGATAAAATTTACATTGTAAATGTAGACCACTCATATTTCACATATGAAATATGGACCATAAAAACGAGTATTTTTGAAAGAAAAATTAGAAACGGGTATTTATAACAATAAGTTTTAAAAATGGATAGTAAGCGTAAATATCTCAAAAATTAAGTATATCTGAGATTTTTCAATTTTTGATACTTTGGACTGAAATTTTGTACGAGGCTCTTAAATTTATTCTCTTTTTCACTTTATTGATTACCATATAACTATTTGATCTATAACTAGGGCTGACAATTTTTTATACGACACAATAATATAACTCAAAAACAGCATGAAATAAATGAGTTTGGATGACCCATTTAATTTTTGTGTCAATTTCAGGTTGACACATGTAACACGTATAACAAACTGGTGGGTTTCAGGTCAACCCGCTTAACCCGAAAATGATCAGTATAATCTGTTTAATTAAACAAGTCGTTTTCATGTCGTGTCAACACGACACTAATATGGCATATTTATTAATATTTTAATGCTTTAAATGTGATTTTGATTAATTCTAAACATATTTTATACGTAAAATTGAATTAATTAGTGCATAATCGTATTAAATTAGAGCAACCGCATCAATTTTAAATAATCGTACCAAATAGGTCATAATATGATACATGACACATTTATTAAACGGGTTATACGTGTATTAATCGTGTCGTATTCAAGTTTAATTTTTTTATATGTTTATTAATCATGTCGTATTCATGTTAGGTGTTATCGTATCGTGTCGATCCAGATACAATATGATAACACGAATTGCCAGTCCTATCTATGATTATATTTTATTATACAATTAGAAAGCTAAATAGAGTCTACATGTCAAAAATGTGACAAGTGGACAGACTAGATTAGAGATGAATTTAGTCGCTTCTCAACTGGCCAATAATTTCATATAGTTCATCTCATGAGTACAAATATTATTTTTAAAATCCTTGAACACACAACTGTTCATGAAATTAGAAAAAGAATAACAAAAAGAGCATACAAGTTTTGGTTTTTGATATATTTTTATAACTATTGTCTTTTTTTTTAAAAAAAAAAAAATGTTCATAGTATTAGAGTGCTTTAAGGACCCGTTGCAGAAAGCTTATACATACGAACAACATAATGTAAATACATTTTAAGCTATAGTGTTTGGATAATGTACTTAAAAATAGTTTTTTTTAGACATATATATATTGAATTTTAAATTACTAAGAAAACAGTAAATATAGAAGTAAGGAAATTCCATTAAAACCCAAAAAAACAAGTTAGGAATGTTTGCGAAGAAAGTCATATGGAGAGAAATTATTAGGCGAAATGGACTTTTTGTGAGTGAATTTTAACAAGAGTCTATGTTTTAAAATCCTTTGCAAAATAATTTTTTATGTGATCGAGTATGTTATATATTTAGTATTGTCGAGTATCGAATTGAGCGTCGTTGTCGGAAGAGTACGTTAAAGGAAAATTTAAGATATAGACCTTTTTGCTAATTGTATCTTAAAAGAGACTATTTTGTTAACTAACCATTTTGTCTGAGCCTAGTTTTCTTTACAAGTGCTTCTAAACGACAAAAGTTCTTTTTAGTATTTCATCCAAAAAAGATGCTTGAATTACTTTTAAAATCAAAAAAACAAAACTAGCCAAATTAATGGCCGTTAGTAGTCAAGTCGAATTCTTATACACAAAAATACATGAGCACATCTAGGATGTCTTTCCAAAATTACATTATGTAGAAATTAGAGTGACATTTAATGACCGAAACTATTATGTTAACACTCTTACGTTGATTTGGACTAATTAGACCCTTTCTGTAGGAAATCTGACCAATTTTCGTCTAAGTCTAGGATTTCATTTCAATGAAATATCTGAATAATAAAGAAATAATAACATGGAATAGAAATCAATTTTACATCATAAGAACTTAAGTGGAAAACTCCTAAATTAGGAGAAAAGCCACTGTCTCTTAAAAAATAATTTTACTGTATGAAAAGTTTCTATTGTCACATAGACTTCCTTCTTTTCTACACAATGACCCCAATTCACTTAAGCACTTTCTCACAAGTATTTTCTTACTCACACCTTACACTGTCACTCCTTGAAACATCCTTTTTTACAAAGAAAATCTATTCTCTTTGAAAACAGAAACAAAGAGAAAATAAAGGATTTAATTATAAGAGAGAACTTGAAATGTTTTTAAGTTTTTGAGATAAAGAGAATGAAGCCTCTATTTATGGGCCTTGAAAAGTAACCAGAATATCATTTTTTATAGCTGCCCTTTTAACTATTACTATTATGACTGTCTTTTTAACTATTGTTATTACGGCTGCTATTTTTACTTCTGTTTACATATACATCAACAATTTCCCATTTGAAGACATGATTTTAATTATATCTTCACATACGTCTTATCTCATAGTTTGTGTTGCTATCATTATCTTTATTGATAATTATACTCCACCATATGAGTATATATACCACCAAGAATTGATGAATTCTAAGAATTTCGTTTCAGCTCATGTCGAAAGAACCTTACTAATAATTATGGTGTTGACTCCCACATTTGGCTTCTCCGGGTATCCATCAGTCATCAACATCATTCAGCACACGCATTATATCAATGTCAAACCAATGTCTGTGTGTAAACTTATTGCTGCTAATTGTGACACATTCTGTTTCATGGCATCTGTAGAGATAAGCGGCATACCATGAGGATGCACATATCATGATCAAAGGATAAGATTATCGTCTCCATTATAGGAGACAATATTAGCAACATCACTAAATTTGGAGATTCTAGTCGAACCTGTTCCACCTTTTTGACAATTTTCTTTTCAAGTGCCCAGATTGTCCATACCCCCAGTATATTATATTCTTTTTTATGGAGTTTTTCTTCCTAGTGTCAGTTGTTGAGTCTCTAGATGGAATATTACTTCCACCACCTATCAGTTTTCTTTCTTCAGACAAAAGTTTATTTGTGACCTCAGAAAAAACTATAGTCTTCTTTCCATGCACTAAAATAGGTTTCATATGCTCATAGAAAAGAAGAGATCAGATGAATCGCAATGTCTTATCTTTATCTTCAATCTTCACTCCAATAGCTTCCAGTTTAGAAATGATAATATTTAAGATACTTACATGATCAGAAATTTTTGTACCTTGTATGAAACTACTCCTTTAGGTACACTCGGTTTGAGACACTTTTTGCCTGATACAATTCTTTAAGCTTTCTCTAGAGATCTTTGGCTATCGTTATTCC
This sequence comes from Parasponia andersonii, assembly GCA_002914805.1. Lineage (NCBI taxonomy): Eukaryota > Viridiplantae > Streptophyta > Magnoliopsida > Rosales > Cannabaceae > Trema > Trema andersonii. The sequence continues at coordinate 417,929 of JXTB01000164.1, forward strand.
AAACATATTTGCAAAGGATATTTTTAGTCAGATATATACGTATCGCACTTGTAGTTCTCTCATCCAGATCATTCCAATCTTCATCGCTCACATTGGATTTCTCAAAATCCTTGCCCTTGTAAGCCTCTCTGCCTTTCAAAAACTTGTGCAATCTAGATTGAATTAATAAATACTTGACTTGTATTTGCCATAAGCTAAAATTGATGTTCCCATCAAATTTCTCCACATCAGCTCTAACCAGAATTGAAATTTTATTATTTGACATCTTGCTTCGCAGTTCTAGCTTGAAAAACTACTAAGAAAATTTTCAAGAAAGATTAAAAGTTACAAATGTTCTCACTTGAACACAATCTCTTTATAGAAAAATTCTTAGACTAATACCAAGTTATAATGTACGGAAGAACTCTGCTCTGATATCACTTATTAGGAATCTGACCGACCCAGATTCGTCACACCCATGATCTCACTTCAATAAAATGTCTGAATGATAAAGAACTAATAACAATAATTAGAAATCAATCTCACAATATAAGAACTTAAATGGAAAACTCTCAAATTAAGAGAAAAATCACTATCTCTCGTAAAGAAATTTCACTATATGAGAAGTTTCTACAATCATATAGACTTTCCTTTTTTCTACCCAATGATTTCAATACACCCAAATATTTTCTCACAAATATGTTTTCATTCACACCTTACACTGCCACTATTTGAAACCTCATTTTTTTCAATGAAACTCTACTCTCTTTGAAAAGAGAAATAAAGAGAAAATAAAGAATTTAATTAGAAGAGAGAACTTAGAAATGTTTCTAAATTTTTGAGATAAAGAGAATGAAAATATGAAATTTCTAGTTATAGATTTTGAAAGATAGTGATAACATCATCTTTTACTATTACTATTACGACTGCTCTTTTCATTATTGTTATTACGGCTGTCTTTTTTTACTTCTGTTCACACGTACATCAACACTTTCTAATTTCTATTAGTCAAGACGGAAAAGGTTTGCAGACTAACTAGATTTCTATTTAATTCCTACTTAGCCTTCAATCGATTTGAATAACTAGCGATGATGTGAAAGATAGAAATGAGCTACTAGTTGACCATGGCATAAAAAAGCAACAAAGTTCAGCTTATTTTGATTAAAAAAAAAAAAAAAAAGTGTCGCTCTAAGTTTGATAAAACCTTATAGAAGGATACCACTTATCACTGTATTTTCAGTCAAGATATCATCAAACTTGATTAAGTACAAATAAAATTGAAACATTCAGACAGAGTATTGAGTTTTTTTTCTCGTCTTTTCAACTATAACTAATTGGCAACGATGAAGGGTATCTGCTAGTCATTTTGATAAAGTATTATTGTAACTTTGATAAATTTACCTAAAAACATTGCTTATCAGTGTAATTTTCCCCTTGTAGACGAGCTACTGGACTCCCTTTGATTCTGTGTATAATCAGGGATGCATGTGAAGAGTATGGTAGAGAAGTGACAAACCTAGCTGTTAAGTTGATGGAATTTATAGCTTTGAGCCTAGGCTTGCCAGTGAACAGGTTCGATAGCTTCTTCAAAGACCATACCACCTTTACGAGACTCAATCACTATCCGCCTTGTACCTCCCCTCATTTGGCTCTTGGTGTCGTCCGCCACAAGGATAGCGGTGCCTTAACAGTGCTGACTCAAGACGAAGTCGGAGGATTGGAAGTCAAGAGGAAATCAGATGGAGAATGGATTCTCGTCAAACCCACCGCAGATGCATATATCATCAATGTTGGTGATGTTATTCAGGTGCGGACCCTCTTTTAAGACTTGAAATTTCTAATTCATTGTCTTAATGTGACTGAGTATTAGCGACTAAAATCCAAATGATACATAAGACGAAATTACTTGCAATACTAACTATATGCTTTATCTTTGATGGGTTATATCAGATAACCGCTAAGCTATAAACTTCATTGATCTTGTCCAATAATATATGTTAAACAAGCAAAAATTAGTTCGTCTTTTTTTTCAAAATATCTCCTGCCAGTGTAAATAAATGTATCAGTTCAGGTTTGGAGTACGACAAGTAGAAGAGTGTGGAGCAGCATAGAGTGATGCTGAACTCGGAGAGGGAAAGGTTTTCCTTTCCACTCTTCCTAAGCCCTGCACACAACACCATGGTCAAGCCCTTGGAGGAGTTAATTGGGGAGCAAAATCGCCCCAAATTTAAAGCATACAGTTGGGGAAAGTTTCTGACTCATAGGAAGGTCAGCAATTTTAAGAAACAAATTATTGTTGAAAATATCCAGACTTATCATTTCAGATTACAGGATTAAGTGATGAGTCTAGAGTATATATCATAAAATAAAAACTAATTAACATTAGCGTACTTTCAACAAGCTTTACAAAACTAATAGAGATAAGTTAGTCAAGGCCATAAGCTTCTGTATGTCTGGTATAACTTGCTGTAATAATATTTAGTCCATGTTGGTGCATCGTGATTATATTATGATGTGTTATTGTATTAGATTCTATTGTATTGTATTATTATTACAGTACTATATTTGGTTTTGTATTTGTATTAAGATGTTGTATTAAAAAATTAATTTTGAAAAATATTATTTTTAAAAATTTGCTTAAAAAAATACCAATACAAAACATATTTAGGAAAATATCACTTGTAAAATTACTACCTTTTAAAATATAATTAGGCTGTATAGGTATCTGCCAAATTTTTGGCCCAATTACTATATCTCTATGGCCCACTTTATATAGCTAAATATCTAAAGATAGACCCGTTGAAAACTTTTCTTTCGAAAGTATCCCTTAAACACTCTCAGTAGCCCAAAATTTCTAAGACAATTTCCATCGCAAACCAAATCATTGATTCCCTCATCTTCTTTCTCGTCAATACCTAAAAATTTTTCATGTTTTCGGTTTTCCCTTATTTTCTCTGTCACATTCTCCATTTTCTGTTACAAAATCAAATCCAGGAAAATCTGTCACCCAAAAAATCTATCTAAAAATATTCTTTATCAACAAAAACGAAAAGATTATATACATAAAAAAGTTAAAACTAGTCCACAAAATCAATACACATTTTGAATTATGTACAAGTCCCCGTATATTTTAATGTTTTGTCTCCGATTCATAGTTCTGTTCAAAGATTGAAAGCAACAGTTTAACTTTGAGAAGGTATATATACTTTGATCGCACAATATAATATATATATATATATATATATATATATGCATGCATATTAAATTTAGAAATCTTCTTTATTATATTGTTTTGTTTGAATTTTCCAGTGTTATATACAAACCACTGGCATTTTTATTGATTTTTTTGTGAGAAAAATACGTTTGTTCATATCATGCTTCATGATTTGATGCAATGCATACCAACTATTTGTGTAAATGTCTGATTGAAAATTTTATTTCAATAGTGCTAACATAGTAAAGAATTTAATCTTTGAGATACATAACTTACATTAGTCAATTAATTTTTGCTTAATATATGTATTTGACAAAATAATTTGGCATATATATTTGTTTTAGGATATAAGTTGATTCTGCTTGTATATATGATTGTTTGGTACAACCAAATGTTTATAGTTGTATGTGTGTTTTGGAATATATGCATATGTGCTTTGTTTTCTTTAGCTTGTTGGTGAGTGTTCCCGGATAAATTCCTAATTCATGTTTGGAAATAAGTTAGTTTTATTACCCACTAAAGTTGAATTTGCTAAAGTTTAGAAACATAGAAAAATAAAGTAATAATGGTGGTATTTTAGGTGTTATTGTTTGCTAATATTTAATTTAAAATTCAAATATTTTTGTTTGATTCATAAGTTTATGTGTTCAGTTAATAAGTTTGTGTCTTTGGTTCATAAAATTATGTATTTAGTTCATGAAGTTGTCAGTGTGGTTTATAATTTTATGTCTATAGTTCATAAAGTTGTGTTTAATATATGAAAGTATATCTCATATAAATTAATTCTTGGTACATTATATTCCTAATTTTATGTCTTTAGTTCATATATTTAAATCTTTGGTTCAAATTCATAAGCTGTTTGGTTTACGATATTTTATCTTTAGTTTATGAAGTTGTTAATGTCGTTCATAAGTTTGTGTCTTTGGTTAATAAATTTGTATTTCAAATATAAGAATGTATCTCCTTAAAAATTTTCTATTTGGTACATGAAGTTAAGTATCTAGTTCTATTTGATTTTTTTTGTCGATATTATTCTGTCTAGTTCATAAATTTATGTCTTTAGTTTATGAATTTATGAGTGTAGTTCATAATATTACTGTTATGATTCACACCTGCTATGTACCTCTTATTTAGTTCATTCAGTTCTTAAACTTATCTATATAATTCATAAATTTATCAATTTATGTATATTTTTAGTTCAGTATCTGTTTAATTTGTGTTTGGTTAATAAGTTTATGTGTTTGGTTTATAACCTTATATATTTATTTGATATTTCATTGTGGTATATGTTAATTTGAATATAGTATATGATTTTTAATACTTAGTACATTACTTATAAAATCTGACAGTTTCTCTAGTGAAAATATAACTGACTATGAAATATTTGTGATCAAAAGAGAAAAAACATTGATGAATATCAGCATAAAAGAAGTAACACAAGACAAAATTATATTCTATGAGTAAAAAATGGCCATAGAAATTTATTATTTTGCTAAAGATAATATGAGAAAAAGATACAAAAGTGATACGGAAATACAAAAGTGAAAGTGATATGAAATATGTACTCTTGTTTTAGTTTAGCAAAAACAATATAGTTTATTAGTTTAATGAAGAATATTATATTGAATAATTTTAATTGTGAATACATTAAATATTAGAAAATTTTTTCATTGATTTCTATGTCTTATGTAACGTGATTTCATATAAATCTAAATTGTTACTTATTTGTTTCTAGTTATTCACTTTGCAAAGTGCACTTGAGTAATTTAAAAAAATGGAAATTGTGTAGGAATGATAATGTATACTGAAAAAATTCTCTTTATGATATATAATCTTTTAAACTAGGAACATAAGATTTTTTTCATGGTTCATACTAATATAAAATAAGTATATAATTTCTAATAGTCTGACATGATATGTGAACTAGGACATTATGCTTAAATACCATAACCTAACTAAGAAATATTATATAAATTTATCATTTTAAACATTATATATATATATATATGTTTATATACAATCACTCAACTCAAAAAATCGTTCACAATATTTTTTTAAGATTTCAACAACAATATATGCGTTTATACATAATTTGGTATGTATATATAAAACAAATTCAATAATACAACAAGTAATTTTGTCATAGTATAGAACCTCATATACTATGACAAAATTTTCATATACCAAGACCAAAAATTAATGTACTTGAAAGTGTGAATAGAAATAAGATAATAATATCAAAATCTAAAGTAATAAATTTGGTATATAACCACATATACCAAGATAAAATATTTATATATCAAGACCAAAAATTCATGTACCTAAATATAGAAAAAAAAAATTTTGTTTCAAAATAAAATAAACTACAAACTTAATACGAAAAAAGTAATGATTCGTATATTCTATCAATTGATATACTGCCTATAATGACGACACCATTTAATAGAAACTCTAAGTGCCATAAAAAGTACTTAAAATTCTTATACTCATTAACTTTATAATCGGTATATGATCCTGTATAAAAAAACTAAGATCCAAACATTAATAAAAAAATATATATCACATATACTTATTCAAGAGGTACGTATATACATATATCAAGTTAAAAAAAACTATAAACTATACATAAAAAAACCATGACCACAAAAAAATCAGAAAAGAAAAATAACATATATGGGTTCAAACTCTTGATCAACAATAGTAAAATAATTAATATATTAATCAACAATAATGATACAACATATGCCACCACAGAAAAATAAATATGCCAAGACTAAGAATATATGAATCGAATAAGAGTAATGAACAAAAAAGGTATACATATCTTGATCAATAATAATAAAAAAGGCATATACTAACATAAAAAACACATATACTAAGACAAAAAATATATGTACCAAACAAGAAATATAGAATATATTCAACAACAAAAATTAGTGAACAATAATACCATATACTATGAAACAGATCACATATATTACGACTAAAAAAAATTGATGAACGATTACCAATTATAGAAAACAAATTCAAAAATCATATACCATGACAAAAAATACCATATACCACCTCAAAAATTATATATACCATAAAAAATTTATCAACTAAACAAGAAAATACCTAGCATGTTTATAAATAAAAATTAGAGAAAAGAAACACTATATACTAGCACAAAAATCACATATACCGTGACAAAGAATTCATGAGCTATTACCAATTATGAAAAATAATTTAAAAATCATATACCATGACCAAAAATATCATATACTAAAGAAAAAAAATTTTATATACTATAATAAAACATTTATGAACCAAACAAGAAAATACTTAATATGTTAATAAAAAAAACTAAAGAAAATAAATACTATATACTAACATTAAAATCATATATACTGCGACAAAGAATTTATGAGCTAAAATAAAATATTGAACATCTTCAGCAACAAAAATAACAAACAGTATTATCATATACCGTTTAAAAAAACTATATGAACCAAGAGAAAAAATTTATGAACAGTACCAATTACGAAAAATAATTCAAAAACACATAGAAAAATACAAATAAATATTAATTAAAAACACAAGACAAGATTATATAAGAAATTAATATCACTTGAAAAAACAATTAGCAATAAAAATCAAAAGCCCTAAAACAAGACACAATACAATCAAACAAGATCCAAATCAAAACTCATATCCACAATGTAATATATACCTCTAAAGATAAAAGAACAAATTTACTAAAAACACTGCCGGAGAAGAACTTCAAAATGCCAGAAAGTATAAAAATTCGTTGGAAAATTGATCAAAATAAGAGAGAGAGAGAGAGAGAGAGAGAGAGAGAATGCCGGAAAGTATAAAAATTCGTCAGAAAATTGATCAAAATAAGAGAGAGAGAGAGAGAGAGAGAGAGGGGGCAGAGAGAGAGCGACGGAGAGAGAAAGAATGAGGAAGGGATAAAGAGAAAACGAGAAAGAGGAAGAGATAGAAAAGAAAATAGGATGAAAAAAAAAACAATTAAGATAAGGGTAAAATTGGAAACTAAAAAGTTGACTAACAAAGAGGTTTTTTAAATTTGGACATTTAACTATAAAATATAAGGATTAGATATTTACTTAAGCAAATTTTTTTTTTTTAAAAAAAGGACATATACCACAATTTCTCAATATAATTTACAAAAAAAGCCACTTTTTCAATATAAATTTAGAAAAATACGATTTTAAAAATTTATTAGAAAAATACCATTTTTAAAAACTTAGTTAGAAAAATATCACTTTTTAAAGGGATAAAATGATGTGGGAGAAAAAATAAGAACAGAAAAAAGTAAGGAGAGTAAGTATTGTATAATATTATACTAAAGTTAAAATTATGTAATATAGTATAATGCAGATCTTTTATTCTGTATTAGATAATATTCTTTATATTATATTAAATTTTGATATCGTATTAAATAATACAATATAAAAGTATAACCAAACATAATATTTTATCTAACTAATATAATACAGAGTTTATATATAGTGTACCAAATATGACAACAATATCATTTTGCACAAAGGGAATTAAGCAAATTTTGAATCCAGTGTTGTCCGTGTAAAAAAGCATGTCCTATTCTCTATCTTACCAATAAGATAGTGACACATCTTTAAAGTTTTTATTCAATCACATGCTCTTTAATCTGAGTTTAGTTTCTAATTAATTATTGATATTGCTGTTATTACATTAGTCTAGTTATGTTTTATGAACGATTTATTAAGATGTGACAGATTATTCCTTGGGATATAGGGGAAAAGGAACTTTGCACAAGAATAAATCGCATGCACACAACTGCACAAAAGCAGGCAATTAGAGTTCCACGATAGAAACATTTTTAACTTTCTCAAATCATTTTCCACCACCCAAATCTTTCATGACGACATTAACTCTTCATATTTGAAAATTACAAATTCCATTTATATGGAAGAAACTACTAAAACAAAATGGCACCAAAACACAATAAGGTTGAACGGAAGCCCACATGATTTTACACCATGGTAGGAGGGAACCCCTTTAAATCATAGGCTTTGCGAAAATATATATTCACTCGGATGATAATATAATAGAATAGATTATAATTGGATCGAAAGATATTTTAACTGTAATATAACGGAATTAGTTATAATTTGAATAAGAGATAATAAAATGCCACGCTAAAAAATAAGAGTAGGATGTATTCTCATTTCAAGAAAATAAAATTCATTTCAATATTAAATTTTAAAAAATATGTTAAATAAAAAATTTAAATTATTGAAATAAATACTTAATAAATAAATTATTATAATAAAAAATAAAAGTTATTGAAATAAATACACGTTTAAATGTAGGAGTGAGAACAGAAGAAACCTTCAAAAGAGATTTTACAAAAGAATAAGGGGAAAATTTGACAAAAGAATAAGAAGGAAAGTATTGAAAAATAGTGGCTCGGGTTTGTTTTGTTTTTGTTTTCTTCAAAGATTTATCCCTTACATGTTTCATTTCAGTACGTTATTACCAATAATTTTATGATTGCCCATCACATCTGCCGCACCAGCTCATGAAGTTCCCGCAAAAAGAAATCATAATTGCTATTTTTGTGTCCTCTAGTGTGTTGATGATTAAGAGAAGGCATTCACTCAGCAACTACTAATCATGAAATTAAATAAAATAAAAACAGCAACTATTACACAAGTATTATCATTATAAGGGTTAATTATATTTCTGTATTTGTATTTTGGTTAATTATTCTATTTATAAGTTTGATTTTAATTATTATCAACATTAGCTTCACATTTTAAATTTTTTATATATTTATATTCTTATCATTTTTCAGTTAAGCACTAATTTTGACTTGTAAACTTATAATGTTAGTCTTTAGATTTAAAAGTATATATTTAGAAATTAAAACTAATAACCAAAATTAGAATAAGAGTTTAAAATAGGAACGTTGTCTTTTCCTTTTAAGGGCAATTTTCTTTTAGAATTTTTTAATATCTCTTGTGTCAATTATTAATAAATATTTTTTAAAACTTAAATTGATTTTCAAATATATAAGTTTTATTTGGGCATTTAAGTTAGTTTATTAGTCAAAATAAGTGTGTGGCTCATAAAAAAATATAAATTTGACACAATTTTAAAATATGGAGATTAAATATTAATAATAACTAAAATTAATAATATAAAATAGAACAAAAAATTAAAATGAAATTAAAATAAAAAGTATAAAAATATAATTAAACCTAAGAAAAAAAATCAAATGAATTCAAAAATAATAATTAACAATAATAAGGGCTAAATATGCAGTACTGTCCAGGTTCACCGAATCTCAGAAAATCCGAGCATCACACCTTACTATAATACATATTACATATATCATTAATCTCAGCCTCGTATCCTCCTTTGGGTGATATTGGCCATCACGTGCAGCCATGGGAACAGAGGTTGACCCGGCGTTCATTCAAGCCCCAGAGCACCGGCCCAAGCTGACCATCGTCGAGGCCCAAGGCATACCGTTTATCGACCTCTCGGGACCCATCGAGGACGTCGTGAGAGAGATCGGCGGCGCGTGCGAGGAGTGGGGTTTCTTCCAAGTGATCAACCACGGCGTGCCGCCCGAGATTCGCCGGAGAATCGAGTTGGCGACACGAGAGTTCTTCGCTCTGCCGTCGGAGGAGAAGAGGAGAGTGAAGAGGAACGAGGTCAATGTTTGGGGTTACTACGACGCTGAGCACACTAAGAACGTTAGGGACTGGAAGGAGGTCTTCGATTTTGCTTTGGAGGATCCCACCCTTGTTCCTGCTCCTGCACCGTCTGATCCTGATGATCATAAGCAAGTTCGTAGTACTACGTGGACTAATCAGTGGCCTGACAACCCTCCTGGGTTTAGGTAATCTGTTTCTGATTATATATCCCTTAGTAATTATTATCAGATGCATGTGATGAATTTACTCGAGCTCATAACATCGCATTAGAGAGTATTATTTTTAGGGGATTAAAATGAAAGAAGAAATGGTTTAGGAACTAAAATGAGAGAAGTAAGAACAAGACTCTGCTTTCTTTGACCAGGGAGTCATGCGAAGAATATGCTCAGGAGGTGAAAAAGCTCTCTTTCAAGTTGATGGAACTAATTGCCCTAAGCTTAGGATTACCAGCAAACAGGTTCAGTGGCTTCTTCAAAGACCAAACCACGGCCATCAGACTCAATTACTACCCGCCATGCCCTGTTCCTGACCTAGCTCTCGGGGTTGGCCGGCATAAGGATAACAATGTATTGACTGTCCTTGCTCAAGATGATGTTGGAGGACTGCAAGTTAAAAGAAAAACTGATGGAGAGTGGATTAGTGTCAAACCAACACCAGATGCTTTTATAATCAATGTCGGCGACATAATTCAGGTACTAAATTATGTTCTTCTTGGTGATCGTATATACTGATAATTTCTGAGGCTAGAAAGATAAGTCAAACTCATTATGAGCATTTTTCAAAGGACCTGATAATTTATTCTAAATTATGTCTCTTCTTACTGATTTGTTTCTACTTAAAAGATTCTATCAGGAAATAGCTGGGCTCTGTTTATAATTGGCTAATTATCCATTTAGGACCAAAAATTGTCTGGTTTATAAATTATGGGCTCTAACAATTGTTGGCGCCACTAAATTTAGGTTTGGACCAATGAAAGATATGAGAGTGCAGAGCACAGAGTGATGGTTAATTCTGAAAAGGAAAGGCTTTCGATTCCATTCTTCCTTAATCCAGCACACTACACAATGGTCGAACCTTTGGAGGAACTGACAGATGACCAGAATCCTGCGAGATACCGAGCATATAACTGGGGCAAGTTCTATGCCACCAGAAAAGGCAGTAATTTCAGGAAACTCGATGTTGAAAACATCCAAATTTATCATTTCAGGGTGTCTAAGTGAGCAGGAAAGACAAGTGTTATTACTGTATGAATTTGGATGCCACTATATCTCTTGTGACTTTTGTACATGAATTATCATCTAGTCTATGTCCCAAAGAGGATAGATTTTAGGTTGCCCCCAATATTCTATTTGTAAAATCATTTCCTTACAAAGTCTGAAAATTGAAATGTAGGCAAAATACTTCCTCTATGAATTTTGTGGATGTAAAAAGAGATGATATGGCATAGTTTCAGGTGCTTTAATGATAATTTTAGGATTTGTTAAAAAAACTGCCCGGGAAAAAATAATGGAAAAGGACAAGGAAAAAATTTTCCTAAAATTCCATATAATTTTCTTTTGAATTTTTTTTTTTTTTTTGTCTTTTCAAGTTAATTGTGAAATGTTTTAATACTACTCTAATACGTTAAATTCAACTGCTGCTTTTTCTAGGATGTCAAAGTCCAAACCAGATTACGAAATCCATAGAAATTTGTTCTTTCCTCCCTAAAATTTGAGTTCAAGATTATGAAATCCCCAGAAATATTTTCTTTCCTCCCTAAAATTTGAGCACTCCTAACAGTAAAAAGATAAAAACGAAATGAAAAAACAATAAAGGGGGATAATCTCTCATTTTCTATATTATCAATTAGGCTTAAAATTTGGGACTACGTTTATTTTTCACGTGTCACCTCTCATTATACATGTAGATTTTTTTTTCTTATTAACAAATAGAATTTATTATGTTTTCTAATATTATTATAATACGATACACTAAAATAAAGTACACATACCAAATAATGAAACATGAGTAGAATATTATCCTCTACATTGGTATATTGATAATCATCACAAATTATTACAATTAGTATCCGTATTGTATTCCAAAAATTATCATTGAAAATCTTACATTTTGACAAATTTGGACAAAAACTCCTATATATCCATTAAATATCAAAAGATCCTAAGAATTATATTTTTTGTCATAAAAAACCTCAAATTATTCTCATATCGCCCACGTGTAATCGTGAAGCGGAGGAAAAATTCGTGTAAGACAAACTTATCCTAAATAAAAGAACGGAAAAACAAATTGTTATCAAGTGATCTGAAACCATATTATCAAAATTACATATCGAAAATCCAGAGCTAAATTGGAAATAGTAATTTTTAATTATCATAAACAATAGACTTTTTAATACAAAAATTCTATAAATTCAGAACAATTTAGTGAAATTAATTTTAAACTCAATTTTTTAAAACAAAACCCTAATCCCCAAATGTTAGTTCTGTTAGAAAAAAAAAATATATATATATTTTTATTATTTTTTTTACGATTAAATTCTTATTCTTTTACTTGTTGCTAATCCCCTTTCTGTTTCTCTCCTCTTTTTCTCTTCTTATCTACAACCATAGCTTAATGAGGTAAACCACTTCAAGCGAGAAGCAGAAGAGAGAGGAGGGCAAGAAGACGATCTACTTCCTATTCTTCATCGAATACATTATAATTTTTTGTCTTGGGTTTTTGGAAAATGGATTCTCTTGATCTTTCTGGTTGAGATCTAATACAATTTTAAGATTCGAGTTTGATAGTTTAATGGGTGTTATGTTGTTGGCTTCTTACATTTCTGTTATGGGTTATTAAGCAAGAACGTATTTTCTTTACTAATGGCACGTGTTTTTTGTTGGGTGTTAACTATTCTTTTTTTCTTTTCTTTTTTGGTCACAATTACAAAGGATAATCATCTTGTGCAGAGTTACAAAAAATCATCTACACCAAAAACAAAAAAGAAAATTAGAATGTTGTGCTCAACCCAACAAGTTTTGATTTTCATTTAATTCTTTTTTTTTGTTTTTTTAGCTGATTTTATTTTATTTCATTAGTTTTGTGCATTACTTTTAGGGTTAGGGATTGTGGGATTGTTTGGCAAGAATAATATGCTAATCTCAATTTGGATTCGGTATTTAATGAAGGGTAAATTGGTTACTTTGTAAACAAATGGTACGAATTTTTAGATTTTATTTATGTAGAGATATAATTTTATACATGCTAAAATTAAAAATTAAAAATGCAGAAAGTGCATGGTTGATGATATATATATATTTTTTCTGTGGTTATCCTATTTGAGAATTTTTCTTATAGGAAAATTTTGGTTCTGCAACAAGTTTTTCTCTCATTTCACTATTACGAAAGTAGTCATTTGATACTAGCTAACTTCAAAACTTTAAAATATATATAATTCTAGGTTTCTCAAATTTTCTAGACATATAGAGCTTTCCTTCACAAATTGTTAACACACAGTTTTGTGAAATATTTGCCACAAAAGAAGAAAGAAAGAAAGTATACACCTTCATCGGAATATTTATTTTCAATATTTTTTTTGAAGGAAACATTCATAATTGTTTTTCCATCTTTTAGTTCTTGTTCATAATAAAGTATGGAGGGATTAATCAGCTCAATAACCTTCCTCCAACCTTCTTTTTTTTTTGGGTAAAATAACTTGCAATTAAAAAAAAAAAGAATATTAAACTATTTCTGCAGATATGACACAAAAAAAGTAATTCTCGAGACGCACAAATTATAAACGTAATAATGTGTTATTGATTTTAACCAATTCTAACTTTTGAAATAAGATTCCACTATATATGGGAAGTTCAAAACACATGTAATATTATTGTGTCTATATTTTGTATATATATTATGTGTATTCCAAACATTATTTTACTCAACTTAACTGGTCTAAAGCTCGAGTTCCACATAAATGCTATAAAATCATGATTTAGACTTGAAATCGCTTTTTGCATGTTTGATTTTGATTAAACCTCCAAAATCTAAATTTCCATCTTATAAACAAGGTTTTTTTTTTTTTTTTAAATGAATTTATAAACAAGGTTTTAACTTACGCAAATATCAAATCTCTAATTTTTTAGAAAAAAAAAAATTAAATTCGAAGTTTTTATGAAAAAGACATTATTAGAGTTACAAAAAATTGGAAAGTTATGCAACTGGGTACCAATTTTAGAAGTTAAGAAACTAAAAATGGGGAAAAAAAAAATCTCATTTAAAATTAAATAAGTTAGAAGTCCTAAAGTAGAGGCGGCATAGTCAGCATTTAGCGGTAATATAAATGGTGTACTACTGTCCAGGTTCAATGGATATATCATTGATCTCAGGCTCTCAGCTTTAGGGATATCCATACCAGAACCGGCCATGGGAACAGAGGTTGACCCTGCGTTCATCCAAGCCCCAGAGAACAGGCCCAAGCCTACCATTGCCGAAGCCCGTGGCATCCCATTGATTGACCTCTCGGGGCCCATCGACCACCTCGTCAGGGAGATCGGCGGCGCGTGCGGCGAGTGGGGTTTCTTCCAAGTCATCAACCACGGCCTGCCAAAGGAGGCTCACCGGAAAATTGAATCGGCGGCGAAGGAGTTCTTCGCTCGGCCGGCGGAGGAAAAGAGGCGAGTTAGGAGAGATGAGGTGAAAGTTTTGGGTTACTACGACACGGAGCATACTAAGAACGTTAGGGATTGGAAGGAGGTCTTTGATTTTACTGTGGACGATCCCACCCTTGTACCGGCGTCGTCTGATCCTGATGATAACCAAGTTGCCACGTGGACTAATCACTGGCCTGAGAACCTTCCTGGATTTAGGTAATCAATTATTTTGCTCTTAATTAATTTTTTGCTGTCTTGAAGGGAGGGATTAATTGATGAACATTACAATTATCAATTGCATGATCAATTTACTTTCGGTATTAGATTTATCCATTTTTGAAAAATATTTTTGACAGTATATCACCCAGAATTTACTTTCATATTTAGATTTGCCCCTGTAGAAAATGAAAAATCAGAACCGGTAACAAAGACAAACTTTAGAAAAAAACAAAATTAATAAAAATAAAATAAACCTTCACAATGTTTCTAAAATTTTCAGTATTATTCACCGCACTTACGTAGAAACTTGGTAATAAACTACAAACATATTTATCAAGGATGACACTATATATTCTAATTTTTATACGAATACTCGTGAACATATAAATTGTTTATGTGTCACTATTTTAGTGTGTTAAAACTTATCACAAATAGATTAAATATTATCGCCAATTAAGTAATGACAAATCAAATATCTATTTTAGTGTATTAAAACTTATCACAAATAGATTAAATATTATCACTAATTAAGTAATGACAAATCAAATATCACATGTATTAGTATTAAAAATTTGGTACAAATATTAGTATCTCAAATATTATCTATTTACTAATGGATTAAAATGAAAAGAAAGAAAAAGGGAATGAAAATGAGTTTAAAGAGATGAGTAGGAACCAAAAATTGAGTCATCCTTCTAAAATTGAACTAATTATGTGAAGGATCGTCGAAAATAGTATACTCCAGATAGATAATAAACACACCAATGATATAGAAAAGGAAAAAAAGTTAGAATAATAATTCTCATTCCAGTTCATTACGAAATAATAAACATGACCTACATGTCAAATTTCTATTGTATTTCATTATACGCACACATGACGAATAGATTTATATTATTTAATTCAATACTATGTGTTTTGGGTTAATCTAATTTTTGTGATTAATGTTCTAAATTACGTATTAACTAAGAAATTATGTGATTAACATAATTTAATAGAATCCAAGATTGAGCTTGTTGATACTATTAGTTGACAAGTACCTATTCACTTGGCAAATCTTTATTAGGCAAATGTTGACGTATCATTTTTCTTTAGTCTATAAGATGAATATAGCCAACTGCTTTACAATAATTCCTAAGTCCTCTGCTTTCCCTTGCAAAAAAAAAAAAAAAAATTCCCAAGTCCTCTAATGTTGTGAACACACTTCATTGACTTGGATAAAAAGCCAAGCCCTTCCATGAGAGTTTGACACCTCTTTATGTTCTAGAACCTTCTAGAAATTACTTAGCATTGAAGGGTTGAGCTCATTCAATCACAAGTAGTTAGCAGAAGTTAAGTAATTTGTAATTTCTAAATAATTAGCTCAACCCATAAAACCATACATCTCAATTGGAAAAGAATCAACACCATGCATCTCAATTGGAAAAGAATCAACAGAAAAATAAAGAAACGGAATTGATCAATATATTTTTCAAAACAAACGAAAGATGAAACCTAAATCACGGATCATAGAATGGCAAAGTCAAATAGAGTTTTTACACATTTTCGTTAATCCATGAATAGGATCTATATAGACATTGAGACCCATGGAACCATACATCTTGATTGGAAAAAAATCAATAGAAAAATAAAAAATCGTAATTAATCGATATCTTTCTTGAAGCAAACGAAAAAGAAATGAAAGACATTGCCTTGACTAAGAACGGGCAAATTTGGGTTTGCATTGCCTTTAGAGACCCAAATAATGCATTCCCTAAGAACGAGTTTCTTCTGCCGATCACGGAAATCATGATGAACAATAGTAAGTGACAAGTTTTAACTATGCTAAGTAATTTCTAGAAAGTTCTTGAACATGAAGATATGTCAAACTCTCATAGCAGGGTTTTGCTTCTTATCCAAGTTAATGAAGCAGCTTCACAGCATTAGAGGACACATCCTTGGAGACCAACGACAGGAATTAAAAGTAATTGACTATATTTATCGTGTCGACTAAGGAAGAATGATGTGTTAATATTTGTTCAATAAAAATTTACCAAGTGGATAAGGACTTGCCAACTCATGGTGTCAATAAGTCACATAATCCATGATAGCTAACATGCGTCTTAGGGCATTAATCACAAAAAAATTAGATTAATTCCAAAACACATTATATTGAATTATAATGGATAACTACAAAAAATATCTTGAGATTAAATGTTCTACAATTTAAATCCTGAAGTTTAAATTTTGCAGAATAATATCATGAGATTAAGAATTTCTAAAAATTAATATCCTAAGTTAATTTTTTGAATAATTTTAACTGATAAAAGACAATAATATATTCAAAATTAAGGAGAATAATAAAGATTAAACCAATTTTAATAAAGAATATTATGGTTTTTTGTGGCTAAAAATGGTCAACAAATCAGTCTAAGATATTAATTTTCAGAAATTCTTAATCTATTATTATTTTACAGAGTCCAAACTTCAGAATTTAAATTACAGAATACTAAACCTTGAGGGTATTTTTTCTACAGTTCATCCATTTAATAAAATACAATAAAATTTTTAGTTTTGCAATATTGTAATATATGCATAGATCATATTAAGTTTGATACATAATAAGTAGACAGAATATATGAGAATTAAGAGAGAATGAAAATAAAAAATAAGGACAGAAAATAATGATAAGAGAGAGAGATGAGAGAGAGAGAGAGAGTGAAGAGGGGGAATGTCAAGAGAGAAGGTACATGAAATACAATCTAATACAGGATAATAATAATATACCGTATACACTTTAATTTAAAGGGTAGTATTAAGTTATACAACACAAAATCGCCATCAAATATAATATTGTATTAAACTGATACAATACAGTGTTTAGTACAGCGTACCAAACATATTCTTAGTGTTAAACCACATGTAAGAATTGGAATATTCAGCTGGTTATTTCAATTCTATTGTATTTTTAATCATATTCTATTTCATTCCGTTCTATATGAGTGGATTTCATTCCATTCTATATGAGTGGTTCCAGAAGTTCGTTATCATCATTTGGAAAGATTAAAAATTTCGCCTAAATTTGTGAAAATCTTTATTCTATTAATTTGTTTTGTCTTTGGAACCACGGTCTAGACTTGAGATATCATGATTACCTTGAGCAGGGAGGCATGCGAAGAATATGCTCAAGAGGTGCAAAAACTTTCTACCAAGTTGATGGAACTTATTGCCTTAAGCTTAGGATTATCAGCAAACAGGTTCAGTGGCTACTTCAAAGACCAAACCACCGCCATCCGACTCAATCACTACCCGCCATGCCCTATTCCTCACCTTACTCTCGGCGTTGGCCAGCATAAAGATATCAGTGTATTGTCTGTCCTTGCTCAAGATGACGTTGCAGGACTCCAAGTGAAGAGAAAAACTGATGGCGAGTGGATTCTTGTCAAACCAACCCCAGATGCTTTTATCGTCAATGTTGGTCAGATATTGCAGGTCCTAAACACTCTTTTGCAACTTCAATGTTTTTCGTAGTGATGATGACATATTTAAGTTTAAGATATTTTCAACTCTTTAAAGAGTTGCAAAGCTTATTAATATTTTCCGATTTATATAATGATTCTCAGTAAATAAGGCAACCCAAATGAGCATTTTGCAAGTTCATATTCAATCAAGCAAATAATTCGGCTAACTCTATGCATTGGCTATAACCATATCTATATGGATACGTCTGATATATAAGTTAGGCCTCACTTATTGTTGGCTGTTCAGGTTTGGAGCAATGACAAGTATGAGAGTGTAGAGCATAGAGTGATGGTTAATTCTGAGAAGGAAAGGCTTTCCATTCCGTTCTTCCTTTACCCAGCACACTACACAATGGTCAAGCCCTTGGAGGAGCTGACAGATGAGCAGAATCCTGCGAAATACCGAGCCTGCAACTGGGGCAAGTTCTTCATCACCAGAAAGGGCAGTAATTTCAGGAAACTCGGTGTTGAAAACATCCAATTTCATCATTTCAGGGTGTCTAAATGAGCAGGCCAGAGAGGTACCGAGCTTACTCTATCAACAAATAATAATAAGTTGCCTCAGCTTATGTGTAAATATACAATGCAATGCTGTATGTGAAGTAGCCTACAATAAAACCGTGGTGTTGTTCATATTAAGATTAGCATATATATTACTTTCGTGAGTTTATAATAATTATCGTGTTCATCGAATTTGGTTAATTAGTCGTATATCCTTATTTTTATACTAGTTTGATTACGTGCCTTAGGCATGTGTCCAGTGTTTCTCCCAAGTCCCACGTATTAATGTTAATACTATTATGCATTCTTTCAGTCATTTTCTCGAACAAATACTAATGGACTAAGCTAGTCCTAAACTGTGGCTACAATTGCAATCTAAAAGGAAACCTGAAAAGGAAAATCAAGCACACTAATTACATAATCATTTCACCGTCTCCAAATTAATAACATGACATACATTTCTTCAGCTAAATAACAAATTACATAGCACACTAAAAGTTAACCCAAATGCAAACTTGAAATTACATAGTAATGTGATCAAGTACATTTACTTAGAGGCTCATCTCACTTTTTCTTGAATAAAGCTCATGGCTTTTCTTTGAGACAAGTAACTATAAAGTACCTCAATCTCAGCAATTCACTAATTTTATATGAAAAAATTATAGCAAACTTATTTTACTCCAAATAAATAAATAAATAAGCATTATAAAGACAAACATAAGTGCAAAACACAGGTACTGTGTCTTCTAGTGATCATAAAGAGGATTTTAGGGGAGAATAACAACTAATTTTTATAAATATGTACAATCCTAAATTGCATATTGCACACTAAATGAGGTAATACGGGCTTCCAACACTTTGATAAGCTAAACTTCTCACAAATTCGGGATTTATAGCTGAATATCTACAGTTTTCTGCTTGATTCTCATTCTAAAAATAAAATAAAATAATGTGAAAATTAATTCCTCGAGAAATTTTCTCATCAATAATTTCTTACCTACCCTGCAACTAAGAAAAACAGCTCTAAATTCTAGAGCTAAGTGAGCATCTGTTTTTAACGAGACTTTTATTAAATGACATGATCTTTAGAAATTTATGCAGAATTGAAATTAAAAAATTGGAATTTCATCCAAGTAGATTTGTTTGTTGACAACTTTAATTTCTGCTAATCAATTAATAATCTTAGTAGTAGACACCCTCATCAAATATAGTTGTCGCTTTGAAAAATTCCTTCTCGGGTTCAGCTTCCTGAATTTTATTGGTTGCCCTGCAAAACTGAAATGACATGTCCTATATACAGCAAACAACAATTTGGTTCTTAGAAATCCAAATTTCATGTTTTGTTTACTACTTTCATCTAAGCGGATAGTCTTGGTCAGCCATGTCCATGAAAGTATATGACAAAAAGCTAAAATAACCATGAACTCCAAATCATCTCGTCGAAGAAATTAATGTAGCCCAGAATAAGAGTTTCAACAGGACATATGTCAAGATTAAAAAGTCTAAAAAATGGTCGATTTTTTTTAAAAAAACAAACTAAATTAAAGACGTGGAAAAATTATTTATGACATTACATCATATTGAAAACCATTACTCGGGTGTGCAAGATGCAGACAAAGCCAAGAAAGCGATAGCCACAATCCCCAGTTCGTGGACGAAATCTCATGAAGTTACAGATAAAATTATGTTAGTTACTTACATGCAAGTCAATTCCCAGCATAGAAATTAGAATACAAATCATTTTGGAAAAATAAATAATACAGCATTAGAGATGAGATGATAGTGCATAAAACAGTTGATGATCATTTGGTCGATAAAAACTTTTAATTTCACACTAATGATTAGCATATTTATGAAATTAACAAAATCCATAAACTCGCTAAAACGGAGACAATCTTGTGAAAGCAAACTAAATTGAATGCGAAAATACTCTTTTACACCCAAAAACCTAGAATCACAAACGCAAAACAAAATATATGACTCAATTATAGCCAATGCTAGCCCATAAATTATAAAGCAATGCATGAACGATCTTAGGGGAAAAAAATAAAGCGATAAATGACGATGTATTTTGCATGCAACACTCGATTTAGGCAGGGAAGAGAAAGAGTAGTTGTCAGTAAATGGATATAAGGCCTTTCCATTGCTTGTTGAGAGCGGAGGAAAATGGGGATGGGAGAGTGTTAGGGTTTATGCCTAAGGGATTAAATTTATGGATAATAAACTAAATATAGTCTGTAATAATTAATTAAAGTTTGAGATCTTAATTAAATATTATTAGTACGGTCTATTAGCATTGAGGATATAATAATCTTATCCGGACTATTGATGCGTTGACATCACAATGAAAGTACTTTATATAATTTGATTATATAGGACTGGACCAGATATGATTTCAATCTCACATAAATTCCGTTAACTGTTGAGAGTTCAAATAATGTTACTAGATGATCATATGTAGATTAATCTTAATCCAAAATAGTTATAGACTCCTATTTATAATATTATGTTCTTTGATATACTTATTAAAGATTTGTTTCCAAAACAGACCGAAATACTTGTATCTTGGGAGCATGATGAGATGAGTAGATGAGAATGTAGCTTACAGATATAGAATCTATTCTTTCCATTAGGAAGCTAGAAAGATGATTCCTTTGTGTATTGATTCAGAACTTGAATAGTTTGAGTACTCAATTTATAATAGATTTATAAATTAATTGTTCGTTAGAGAATCAATGGTACACACGGATAAAGATGTAATTTGATAAATAAACGGAAAATAACCTAGCTCCAATTATGAATTGCATATGGAGGATTGAACTGTTGGAAAATGGGCTTAGAATTGGGTTAAGATTTTGGGCTTATCTTGAGCTTGGAAGCCTATGTATTTTTGAAAGTCCAAGTTTGTGTTAAAGAACCTATTTTCATGAACCATTTTAAAGCTAAAAATTGAGTAGGACCCATATCTTGTTGATGAAAGGTCTCGGTGAATTCTTGTTCTCCTCCGCGAGGACATCGATTTTGTATATTCACACGCTCAAAATGGTGCACGGATGAATAAGATATTATTGCTCAAAAGTGTACCATTGAAATAGAAAAAATGAAAGAAAAATCTTAGAGTCCCACATTGGTGGGAAATGCATGGTGCAAGTGGTTTATATAAAACCTTGTTTTGTGATGGTGGTAAGAATAAATACCATAGATGCTCTCTCAGGTACGCGCAGGGGGTGCAAATCTTCGGGCTTGTGCCTGAATTTGTATGGGCTCGTGTGTGCCTGTACCTACGAACACGAATGCCGGACCGAAACTTGGACCATAGTAAGCCCAACATTTTGTTGTGGCCCAGTACGATTTCTATTTTTTTTTTGACCATTCTGCTGTCTAATACATGAAACTGCCATAAAAAAGGTTTTGGATGCAAAACTTTTAACATCATGATTATGGCTGATATGTGTAATAGCCATGTTAATGGCTAAAAAAAAAACGTTTGAATTTAATTGAAAAAACTGCCAAAAATGTTTTGGCATTATGGATTGATTTTATGGTAGAATTCTCTTTAGAGCCTATAAAAGGAGAGCTCTTCCTCTCATTTCAACACACCAAGAAAAAAACAGAAACTTCTCTCTAGTTTCCCTTTAGCACTCTCTCTCTCAAATTTCTCTATTCTTCAAGTGTTTTTAGTTCTTCAGTTGTTCTGGCTATAATTCTTAGGGAATTTAGAAATTTCGTAGCTAGATCTCTAAGTGTGCAATCTAGTTCGTAGAGCAGAGGTGTTAGTGTTTCACTTGCTGTTCTTGGTGGTTGTATCTTGGGAAACTGTCGCTTGCAAAATCCTCAAACATTCTAGTGGAGGGAGCGAATCAGTTTTAAGGACTCTGTGTGGTACACAGTCCTCGACCATTAACAAACTTTTATTTGCAGGAATACTTGTTTGGAAGTATTGCCGAAATTCTATTCAAGGTTAGAGCATAATAAATTTGGTAACATTATAAACATTTGTAACCTTATATATATTGCATGTTAATTATGTATTACATGAACTACATGTAATGATTAAATCGATGGGCTGCTTGATATTTTCTTAATAAATTAATTCTGTAATTTTAAGAGTGCAATTCCAGATTTTTAGTAGAATAATACTGGAATTAATAAATTAGACAAATTAATTAAAAATTTTAATTAATTGGAGCTTGAATTACAGGTCCATAGGTCCCCAATTCTACCCCTGTACTGGATATTACATTATTTTTATTACTGCATATTTTGTTTAGATAAATAGTTTATCTATATGTAATTAATAATAATTATTAATTAATTTAAGAGAGATAAATTTCCTAATTTATTTAAATTTTGAATTTAAAATATCTAATTATCAGATAATTAGATAAACAGAAATTGAGAAACTGACTAAAAGTGAAACACTCTTCCTTGAAAGAGTGAATTATCTGCTACATTATATATATTTATAGGTTGCCAATCCAATAGGTATTTTTTTTCTTTACCTATGAGTAGGTAGCCAAGAACTTAAGCTTGCAGGCAAATAAACCCATTGGTTAGCCATGCCACATGCAACATCGTGATAAGGATAATAACATAGTATTGAGCAAGCACAAAGCAAGCAGATTCGATAGCAACATTCATATAACAAGCGAGCATAAATCAAGTATATCGAGGCAATATTCATGGTTGAAGCAAGTAAGAAAACTTAAGAGTGTCATTCACGCTTATTATAGATGTAATATATAGTTGGAAATGGAAATCCTCCGTCAACTCACTCTGACACCATCACTGCCATGTCAGATTTAATATGGGAAAATTAAAAATTACACTCTCATGTAATGTAAAATTAATTACAACAACACGTAGTTTTGAAAAGATAAATGAACATATTCTTCCATCTCATTCTAGGCTCCATTTATAACCTAGATTTTAAGAGTGAAAGAAAAAAATTTTCAAAAGATTTCATTTTTTTTTATTGAATCGAAATAAAAAATGTTGTAAAATTTTTTCAAAAGAAACAAGAGTTTGATTTGATGTCATTTTTTAGTCTATAATAAAAAATGTCAAAACATGGTTTTAAAAACTTTTGGGAAAAGTATTTTTTTCTTTTTTTTTTTCCATGACTTTTTACTTGCAAATTTTTTTTCTTTCAAAATCCGAGTTTCAAACGAAGCCTTAAGAGGTTAATGGCACAAATGGTCCTTGAACTATCAAAGTTATAGTTTTGGTTCTCAAATTCTTATTATACGAATTAAACTTCTAAATTTTCTAATTTGAAGAAATTTAAACCTTGATTATCTATATTGCAACATGCTATTAAGTTTCTAACAAAATGTATAAATTATGAACACATTGTAGCATCAAAACTATATTTAAGAGAAAACAAAGTGAACAAAAGATTTTGAGGAGAAGGAAAGATGCATTTTTTGGAGTTGTAAATTTTAAAAAATAATTTTATGCTTGTTCATTTTTATGCTTAAAGTTCCCATATTAGTTTTTAAATATAATTTCAGATGTTATCAAATGCTCCTCATTATGTGTATTTTTTATTAGAAATTTAATAACAAGTTGCAATTTAGAATTTTAACATGTTGCAATTGGAGGTGGTTTTGCTTTAAGCTCTTAATATTTTTATATTCTTTGGCCAAAACTTATTAAATATTAGGTTACATTTTTTAAAATAGAAATTAACATAATATTTTATATGGTTATTTCTATTTAGAAAATATTTACTTTTTTTGCATTATTGAATTAAAATGATGCCAAAAAAATTTATATAATCATTATTTAATTATAGTTTTTCTTATCGGGCCATGTCATGCACGTACCGGCCAGTTTTGAAACAACATATGTAACTAATAAATTTAAACAACATTATTAGAATAATGACATTTGAACAAAAAATAGTAGTATTAACAATTCCAAACATAAGTTGGACAAATTTTGCAAAAAAATTATTAATATACCATGCCATTTGCAAAAAAATTGAAACAACAATCTATTTTGCCATAGTTAGTTTTTCATAACATATTTTAAAACTTAAAAAATAACTAAATTAAATATATTTTTGTTTTTTGAATTTTATGTTTTAATTGTTTTTTGTAATTCTGAATCTACTATAAAAGCTATGACAAAGTTTTGATAATTTTGTTTCTGTTTGTTTTCTTACAAGTATGGTTTGTCTAATTGTATTGTTTGAAACGAGAAATTTTATTAAATATATGCTTCAAATGACTCCAAATCAACTATAGGCTTGAAATAACTCCATATTTGATCTATATGCTCAAGTTAATAAACATTTGAAATATATGTTTCTGGACAAATTTTAGATAAAAAATACTCTTACAGATTTTGAGGCATATTTTGTTTTTCAAACATAAGTTATCATCCCAATTTATTTGTTTAAATCGAACAAGTACTGTTTAAAATAATTATTATTAAGTTTTGTTGATGGAGGTTTTATCAACAATAAATTTATAAAAAATCAAGAGATGTGGCTTGTGTGAATTGAAACAATAATCAAAGCAAATAAAGAGAGGGGATTTTATAGTGGTTCAGCCCCGAAAAAGATGAGCCTACGTCCACTGTTTTCTCACTAATTTATGAATAATGATGATCACTCAAGGTTACAATTTTGTCTGAGAATTGGAAAGACTCAAAAGCTATTGAGGAATATTAACACCTTAGACTACCCAAACTTGAATTTGCTCTGACTTCTATTCTCTGTGACTTGTTTCTGCCCAGAACTTGATAATAAATCTTCCGAAACATAGAGCTCCCTTTATATAGATAAAGGTAACCTTATGCCCCTAGGTTCCTTATGTCTCTAGGATCCTAATTGTATAAACGGGTAACTATACAATTGGGTAACATACAATTAAATAATTGGATAATTATTCAAAACGGATAACTAGTTNTGTTTCCTTCTCCTTATAGGTTTCCTGTTTGTTAAGGCAAACTACACGGAGAAGGTCGCACAAAACCTGTTGAAGCGGTCGCATATAACCATCACGGGAGAGGTCGCATATAACCATCACGGGAGAGGTCGCATATAACCATCACGGAGGAGGTCGCATATAATCCTTATGCGACCTTAGGATTTTAGACCGCACAACAATTGCCCCCCAGCTCCATTAGTTCTTTAGGACAAAATGGAGCTTCTAATTACCGTGCGACCTTGTGATGTCATAACTTGCGATTTGAGTAATCGAAGATTCGTCAGATTCCAAATCTCCTCTTTCAAGATCACGCGTATCCTCCTCTGTCAGAAAGGAACACGTGTAGCTAGGAACGAAATTCGAGGAAGCCTGATTGACACCAACCGAGGAAGCCTGATTGACACCAACCGTCACCAAATTTTTCCAAATCTTTTCAAATAATCATGACTTTTCGGATAGATTCAAATCCCGCGCAGTCCTTAGCCTTCAGATTTAAAATTCAAATCCTCTGATCTACGGCTGCGATCTAACGGTGGTTAGGTTATAAATATCAGGAATCATCTGTCTGTCTCATTTCTCAGAAAACTTCAGAAATCTAAAGAACCCTAACGCCGTTCTTCCTCCCAGGTCGCTCCAATCGCTGCTGCTTCTTCATCACCGTTCTGAATCGTCTCAACTCCATCTCTTGAAGAAAGGTCAGTGTCTTCTCTTATTTCTTTCATTATTGAAAACAACTTCAATCTGGGAATAAACTTATTTCACCGAAGTGAAATAAGAAATTTGTTCCTTTTATACTCTCTTTTTTCTTCAGTCTGTAGAGTAGAATTGCTAGAAATGATTCTACGAAGAGAATCTCTAGGGTCTGATACCCTAATTCATTCTTACTGAACTGACGGTTCATTTACTGATGAACTGCTCGAACACTTCTGATGAACTGCTCGAACACTTCTGATGAACTGCTCGAACACTTTCTAACAAACTCGTAGATCATGCAACTTTAGGATAAATACCTAGAATGTTAGCATAGTAGTCTGAATCCCTGCCTATTCCTTTTCAGATGTCTAGTAGTGAAGAACTATTTAGGGAAGGAAATGCCTTTTCTGGGGAATCCGGCTCAAGTGTTAGTACCATTAACCTTGAGGATTATCCCGCATCCGAACCCGAGATAGAAATAACTGGGGCAAGACAAAGTAGTCCTCGAATAGGCGATCTTCCCCAGGATCAATGGCCCAGACACGTTAGGGATGCTCCGGCATTTTCTTCAGGCTACCAATATATAGAGGGGAACTGGTCATGCACGAATGTCCGAACAAGCTGTACGGTGAACAAACTCAGGAAAATCGCGAGCAGCTACAAGATTGCCATCCCCCTGCGTCTTCCGATGGAGTTTAACCATCCGCACACACCTCCTCGTAAGCTCGCTTCATTTTCTGAGGCGGTCCTCAAGTGCGGTGTGCATCTTCCCCTTCACCCGTACAGAAGATCAATAATAGACTACTATGGGGTCGTCCCTTTTCAATTGACCCCTAACACTTATAGATATATGGTAGGCTTGTATATTTTGTATCATAAGTTAGGTTTAGAAACCCCTTCTCCC
>JXTB01000164.1:450760-564647 GCA_002914805.1 Parasponia andersonii
CGCGAACCTCCATTCCAATCTTCAAAGTCCTGGAAGACATATCGAATGATATTTCTTCCAAGTCTTCAACGGGTCCAGTTTTGACTTCGTCGATTTCTTGAGGATCGAAGTCTTCACTGGTCGTTTCGATTGACGCTTCATCTGCGACCACGACTGACGCTTGATCCGCAACCACGATTGACGCTTCATCCGCAACCACGACTGACGCTTGATCCGGTGCTACGATTGACGCTTGAGCCGCTACCACGATTGACACTTCATCCGCAACCACGATTGACGCTTCATCCGCAACCACGTTTGACGCTTCATCCGCAACCACGATTGACGCTTGATCTGCTGTTTCTGGCAGGTGAACCATCATTGTGTGGGACGTTGCATCTTTTGCTGCGAGTTTCAGTGAGTTGTTGTAGCAAGTCCTCGCATCATACTGGTTTCCTCGCACCTCGCCTACACCATGCTGGGTCGGGAACTTCATCGTTAGATGATAGATCGAGGTGACAGCTCGCAGTTCCCTTAATGTTGGTCTTCCTAGGACAGCATTAAAGGCAGATGGGCAATCTACTACCAAAAACTGGGTCATTATTGATGAAACTCGTGGGAAGGTCCCAACGCTGACCATCAGTTCTATCATGCCCATAGGCATCAGGCTGTCCCTAGTAAAACCATAAAGCGGAGCGGCGGCGGGCTTCAGGTCGCTCTCATTTAGTCCTATCTTCTTGAAGACATCAAAGTACAGGATGTCCACAGTACTTCCGTTGTCGACCAACACTCGCCACAACTGTGTGCTTCCACAGTTGATTTTTACGACCAGCGCGTCGTTATGCGGATAATGGACTTCCCTTGCATCTTGCTCTGTGAAGGTAATATCCATTTCCGGTACTCGCTGAAGCTTGCGTGGTCGCTGATCAAGGTGCATGACGTTGGTCAACGGCTGCTGTCGAGCTTCCCGCGCGTATCTATCCTGTGCTCGCTTGGAATCTCCTCCAATATGCGGCCCTCCAAAAATAGTTCGCACCTCACGCTGAATTTCTGGAGGTCGCTGTTGGTCTTCTTCTCGCCTTTTCTCACTCTGTCTGGTATACTGTCGCAACCGTCCCTCTCTAATTAGCCTCTCGATTTCATCCTTCAGGGCAAAGCAATCATTAGTATCATGTCCAATATCATCGTGATACCGACAGAACTTGTTGGGGTCGCACTTTGCCCTGTCCCGCTTCATCGGTCCTAGTTGACGGTATCGCTCCTGTTGGTTTGTGACCGCATAGATATGATCTATGGGAGCGTTTAACTCGGTGTGGTTGGTGAACCTCATGGGAGCCTTTGAAGTCTCCTGCCTTTTAGGCCTAGGCTGATTCTCATTAGCCTGCTCATTATTCCTCTTATTCTTCTTATTGCCGCTGTTGCCGGTGATGACCGCAACCTTTGCCGCATCTGTCTTTCCTCCTTTTTTGGTCTTTCGAAGATTCTCACGGGAAGACTCTAACCTTAAATGTCGACCAACTCTTCGGTAGAAGTCTTCGAGAGTTCTACATTCTCTTTCAAGCAATTCCTCCCAGAGTTTTGTTTCTAGTCGCACCCCAGCCATCATAAGAATAAGAACTCCTCCTTCAGGGGGGTTGTTGACCTTTGCTAGCTCTGTGGTGAATCGATTGAGATAAGACCACAGAGTCTCCTCTGGACCTTGTCGGATTGCAGATAAACTAACGAGCGGAACAGTAAAATTCTTCGCGGCTTGAAATTGCCTTAAGAACGCCGTCTGCAGTTGTTGCCAGGATGAAATCGAACCGGGTTTGAGCCCTCGGAACCACTTCTTTGCCGCTCCTGAGAGTGTTACAGCGAAACATCTACAGCGCGCATGATCACTAACCCGATGAAGCTCCATCAGATCGCTGAAGTGATCCATATGGTCCTGTGGATCAGTCTTTCCATCAAAAGTATTGATAGTAGGAAGTCTGAATCCGGTAGGAAGGGCTGCAACTCGAACTTCCTCGCTGAATGGCGACTGGCGATACCCATCAGCGAGCTCATCGTCCCAGCCAGCAAGTGCATCTAATGCAATCCGTAAATTATGAACGTCGACGTTCAGAGGAAAAGCATCATTCCTTGCTGGTGGTATGAGCGACCTTTGTCCGTTATCTTGTTTCACAGCAGGCTGGTCTGGTAGGGTCTCCTGCATCCTATGAGAGGAATCCAGTGGCATAGTGCGACGAGATCGGCTGTGGTCGCTATGATGCGATACAGATCGATCATGACCACGTCGTCGCTCCAAGTACTGCCTTAGGTCAGCAGGATCTTGCTTTGACTCCCTGTTGATCTTTTCGAAGACACTTCTTGATGATCGTCCTTGTTCGCTGCTCAAGTGATCCTGGTTGTTGGATTTACGAGAAGGCTGTGTACGACCACGGTTCGTACTCGAACTCTCCGTACGAGACTCTAGAGGTAAGTCTGTGACCTTGCCTTTTCCTTTGGAAGTGCGTTCTTCATGACGCTCCTGCTGAGTCCTTGGCTGGTCGCATCTTCTCGTCTCGAGAATCTGTATTCCCTTCGCAGGTAATTGAGCAGGACGTTCTTTGGGACGTTCATGTTGTGGTGGAGTCACCATCTGCCCCTCAGCAAGTCGTCGCAGAGTATCGTTGATCTGATTGGTGACTTGCTGAAGGTTCACGAGCATTTCCTCCATGCGATCCTGTCTTTGGGATAAGTTCTCTGTTGCCGTCATTGTAGGCTGTTCCGGAGCAGGAGTCGCCTGTGTAGCAGCAGTACTCTGAGGTTGATTTTGGCTAGTCCCGGCGGCTCTGGTGGTGTTTCTGGTGTTTGCCATTATTGAAAGGGTGGAATTTGACAAAGATTTCTGCCGGAATAGCCCTCCTTCTAGCACCAATTGTTGATGGAGGTTTTATCAACAATAAATTTATAAAAAATCAAGAGATGTGGCTTGTGTGAATTGAAAATAATAATCAAAGCAAATAAGGAGAGAAGGATTTATAGTGGTTCAGCCCCGAAAAAGATGAGCCTACGTCCACTGTTTTCTCACTATTTTATGAATAATAACGAACACTCAAGGTTACAATCACGTTTTGGAATCGGAAAGACTGAAAGCTATTGAAGAATGTTAAAGACTTAGACTACCGAAAGTTTGGAATATTCTAAGCTTGAATTTGCTCTGACTTCTATTCTCTGTGACTTGTATCTGCCCAGAACTTGATGATGATCCTTCCGAAACATAGAGCCCCCTTTATATAGATAAAGGTAACCCTATGCCCCTAGGTTCCTTATGTCTCTAGGATCCTAATTGTATAAACGGGTAACATACAATTGGGTAACTATACACTTAAATAATTGGATAATTATTCAAAACGGATAACTAGTTAATCATAAACAGGAATCCTCAGTTTCCCTTTCCTCGTAGGTTTCTTCTGTAGCGTTTATAATAAGTCTCCCTCTTCTTGTAGGTTTCCTTTATGGCATTTACCTGTTTCCTTCTCCTTATAGGTTTCCTATTTGCTAAGGCAAACTATACGAAGAAGGTCGCACAAAACTTGCGGAAGCGGTCGCATATAACCATCACGGGAGAGGTCGCATATAACCATCACAGGAGAGGTCGCATATAATCCTTATGCGACCTTAGGATTTTAGACCGCACAACATCTCATAACTTTTCCCATTTTATATTTTGGTTTAGATCCATATAGTGAACATGAAAATGTTAAATGTTGTGCTGCAATGTTAACATGTGGGAGCTTAAATAGGATTATTTGAAGCATTCCTATATGAAGTTCCATTTTGTTTTTTCACGTATGTAGCTTCATACAGTGTATACCACACTCAACATAAGTGATTTTTTTTTTTTTTTCTGTGGAAAGGCACATATAGTAAATGCATGAAAGCAATTGATATCTATTTACAACGAAAAATAGTATTCATGACCATTAGCAGATTCATTATTGAATATATTATATTTCGAAAATATTGTTCCACATTCTAATTAAGTTATTTCTGTCATGACTTTTATTAGATTATGCTTGAGACATGGTTCTAGAAGATGGATTTGCTCGTATTCTTCATCATTTTTTTTTTTCTCCATCTCGCAATTTGAAATGTTTAATTCTCATATTTTAGATTAATTTCAATTTTTCATGACCTGTGTCTTAAATAAATTACCTTATTTTGGTTGCGTAACAATTATTATGAGTAAAAAGCCTATTATTAAGATTAGATTTATTCTTCCCACTTCTCCTTGGCCTCCTCCTTTTCATATAAAAGGGCCTAAGAACAAAGAAATGCAAAATCGAACACTTGATGAACGATGAATGGAATAAAACAAGTAACTTAGAGGGTGTTTCTCTTGTGCACTATTTTCTTATTGGCGCTCGTGTCCTCAACTGAAGAAATCTTTTCACGAGAATGGCTTGTCCTATATTTGACATTAATTTACGAGCTTAACTTTGCAGGTTGTTTTTAGTCGTCTTAACATTGTTGAGCTTGATTGAAAGTTTTATGGCAAGTATATGTTTCAATAAGTACTTGGATAGTCACATCATATTTTGTAACATTGTTTAATTAATCAAGGTGGTTTCAGACTAATATATTTAATAATATTGGAGAATTCTATTTTACCATTATGGTAATTATGTCTCTTATAATTTTATGAAGCACTAGCTCATTTTCCTTTCATTACTATGTTTTTATACAGACTTTTTTTCTGCATATCGTAGACAAATCCTCATTTTCAATGCTTATTGTAGGAATGCTTAAAAAAAAATACCTATCAGCTCAAAGAGGCTGGATTTAAAAACTTCATATACAAGTTTGGATGAATACTCTAGCAATTTGGACCCTCTATTAAAAGAGCAGGACATGCAAATTTCTTATATATTGATTGCTCACTTGGAGCTGATAATTATCTAGACGTGTATATTTTTGTAATTGAGAATATACTCCATTTAGTCACACACATACCAAGGTATAATTATGTCACTCTTTGGTATCTGTATTGAATCAGTCATGGTAAAAAACACATTTCATAATTACTAGCTGCAAAATGAAAGTCAAATTAGGACCAATCCTGCACCCACATGCCTTTATTCTAACTTTTATGTAATGATAGTTTTGAACAAATATAGTTATATATATATATATATACATATACTTTTATGGTTATACTATATAGACTTACACGATGAAAAAAGAAAAAGTCATAAAATATAGGTAATTAATTATCTAAATTGTAATTGACACAAACAGCACTTTTCCATAAAAAAATAAAATAAAATAATTGTAGTCATATGTACATGCATATGATATTGAAATTTTTTAAATTTGTAATTATATAACGATACATATGATACTGAAATTTTTTTGTTACTAAAATATGCAAGTTTTAAGATTATCTTTTAAAAAAAAATCAATAAAGAACTGTGAGCATCCACGTGACACACGCCTTAGGAACATGCTTCAAGCTAGTATNATATATATATATATATATATATATATATATATATTTATATTCTCAATTCAATATTTTTTTTATCTAATCATAGGTATTTTTTTTTTTTGATTCATTAGATTATTATCTAACGACTATCATAATTTGGGTACTTAAAAAAATTAATTATTTAATAATTTTCTCATTCTTCACTTTTTACCATAAAGAGACATGTATAATCAATTTTAATTGGGCAAACTAATGCATATGAATAAATTTAAAAAATGGCTACTAGATTAGTGCATATATATATATATATATGTGTCAATCTAGAGGATATTTTTAAATTTAAAAAATACCTAGAGATGGGTAAAATAATACCTATTTTTGGAGATAATGGTCGATGTACTTAGCTAGTTGACCATGAAAAAGGGAATAATATTACTCAAAAACAAAAGAGCTTCAATTACAATATATGCATAAGGATTATAATTTCAAACTTTTCAAAAAAATGAGATGAAGAGTATATTATAAACAAAATAGGATTTGTGAGCTAACATAATTCTCTAAAAGAATAAGAGAATAAGGATTACCAACAAACTATTGCCTTCATCTATTCCTGAACTGCATTTTTAACAAGGTAAACTATGATTCTACTACCAAATAAGATCCACACCCATTGAAAAAAAAAAAACTTAACCACTTAATAGATATAATTAAAAGAATAAAATCTTATATTAAAAATCTAGTAAACAAAATTGAAAATCAACACAAAGGTGATACTACAAACCAGAGTTAGATTTGGATTCATTAGAAAACTAAAAAAAGAGGAAAAAAAATTCTCTCAACCTCAAGAGAGATCAAGGAGGAGAAGAAGAAGGACGATGAGAGGCTGAAGAAAGAGATTAAGATACTCCATATCAGGCCTTTGTGAGAGCAGTGGTGAAGGCTTCTTTTTTTAGAGAGAATGGTAGTTACAACAAGAAAAAAGACTCATTTTTTATTGCATAGCCTTTTTTTTTTTTTACTAAATATAAGAGGCATATTAGCCAAACACCTTACTTTTTTAAAACAAAAACCCTTATAATATGTATATACAACATAACTCTTTTTTCCCCAACAAAAAAAAGACAAAAAATTCAATTCGAGATCTCAAAATTCATAAGCGTAGTCGGGGTGGGTTCGACAGTGAGATCCATCATTCGATCTCAATTTCACTTTTCAAAGAAATTCTTTCTGATATTGAGTTGACCGATAAGTTTTATCTAGGGTTGTTCAAAATCTGCACGATTCAATCCGTAAAGTACAGATCATATATAATTTACTAAAAAAAATGCGGATATCCGTATTTGTACAAATTAGATTAGATGAAATTACTGAAATCCGCACTTCTGCAAATCAGATATATTTTTCTCTTTGAAAATAACTGAGACAATCTAATTCACACTTAAATTATATATATATATATATATATATATTAAAATATAAATATATCGTTGCCAATCCAATAAGTATTTTTTTTACCTATGTATAGATATTTTTTTTTAGCTATTGGATCATTATTTAATGGTGATCAAATGACTATAATAAAGTGCATAAAAAATATGCATCATTAATATTATTTATCTTTATTACTTTTTTAATATTAAAAAAATATGCAAGAAAAATTTTTATTGGCCAAAATAATACCTATGTATAGTAGGTAAAAAAAAAATACTTATTGGATTGGTGCTCTAAATATATATATATATATATATATATATATATATATGTATCTATTACACATGTTTTATAATTTATGTATGTTATAAAATGTACTATTGGTTGTAATTCAAGATTAAAAGCTTTTTAACTAAGATGATAAGTAGTGAGCCAAAATTGTTTTAAAAAAAATCCCTAATTTGTGCATATAAAAAAAAAAAAAAAGGTAACGGATCTAATTCGCACATTTGTGGATTGTTTGAATTGGTTGAGAGGTATAATTTCTAAAATCTACATTAGTGCAAATCAGATATAATTTCTTAAAAAAAGTGTGAATTAGATTAAATGAACACTACTAGTTTTATAATACTAATATTTACGAGAGGAAATGAATGGCTTTTTTTTTGCTTGAAAAAGGAAAGGAATAATATAAAAGGCACAAAAAGAGCTACTACTTGGCTTGAAGTGAAGATTAATAAAAAAAATAATGCTAGATATTCTAAAATTTATATTAATCTTTAATATTAACACATGTATCATGTGAATTACTAACATTCAATTAAAGAATACGATTAATCTATTATAATAAATTTTGATGAATTAATTAAATAATAATAATTCATATATAAAGTAGATTGATATTAAAAAATTGGTACAAATTAGAATCATCGTGGTGAAAGATCCATGCCTGCATTAATCAGTCTTATTGTAACTATTTTGTTAAAGTAAATATTAATATTTTTATAAATAATGGGGAGGAGAATTATGCAAATACTTCTAGGGGTAGCAAGTATAATTCTAGAAACTCAGGAGGGGCGGAACTGAAATAACAAGAATAGTGGTGCATGCGGGTAAAAAGAAAAAGAAGAAGAAGAAAACAAAGAACATCTTGGTCTGGTTTAAAGGGAGAGGAGACTGAAGACTCGAGGCTTGAGAGAGAGAGAGAGAGAGAGAGAGAGAGAGAGAGGGCGGTGAGTCCGGTGAGATCCAATTCAGAGTTGTCGCAAGCGTGGTCGTGGTGGGTTTGACGGTGAGATGGGATCCATCATGAAATTCAATTAGATTAGATCTGTTGTGTTTGTTTTGTTTTTCATTTTTTAAATATATATATATATATATATATATATATATATTTGTATTTTGAATCTGATGGGAAACAAACAGTAAATAGGGTTTTGTCGTGGGGATGGCGATGGCGATGGAAGCGAGGAAGATGAAGATGATGCTGATGATAGTTGCTTGCTTTGGTTTCTGGATCTGCTCTTCTTCTGATGTTGATGGTCCGGTAACTGTAACCACACTCTTCCTCTTTCAATTTCAGAACCCAAATCCAAACAAAGCACAAATGTTACAGATTCGTATCATTTATTATTATTATTATTATTAGTTGATTTGATGTATTGGTTACTGTTGTCTTTGGGCAGATCTTTTACGAGTCCTTTGAGGACTCTTTCGAAGGGCGTTGGATTGTCTCTGAGAAGGATGATTACA
Organism: Parasponia andersonii; assembly: GCA_002914805.1. Lineage (NCBI taxonomy): Eukaryota > Viridiplantae > Streptophyta > Magnoliopsida > Rosales > Cannabaceae > Trema > Trema andersonii. Next base: position 459,375 of record JXTB01000164.1, read on the forward strand.
ACGGTCTGTCACTCTTTTCTTTTTTCATGGCTCTCTATGTAGTCATCTCTACCTATAATAAGCACATTTATGTGATTTAATGATATCAGATTTGTATAATCTCCTTCCATTAAATATTTTATTCTCATTTTTCTCTGGCAAGTCGCAACTGTATGTTTGTATAATATACATATAAACATCTGTTGTCTGGTCTCCAAGACTTATTTTTTTTTTTTTTAACGTGATTATGTTGGTCATTTTGTGCTTCCGTTACCTATTTGATTTTGATACCACTTCCGCCAAACCCATCTATTTCCTCAATTTTAGCTTTCGGATCTATTCAATTCTTTATGGCTAGATGGTCGTTAAGGTAGTTATTTTCAAATCCTGCAAATAATGATTTAACATCACCTGCTCCCCTTCCTATATAGGTGTATGGAAACTCTCAAAGAGTGAGGGACATGATGATCATGGGCTTTTGGTTAGCGAGAAGGCTAGGAAGTATGCTATCGTCAAAGAGCTTGACCAGAATTTGGCTCTAAAGGACAAAACAATTGCCCTACAGTTTGAGGTTCGGCTTCAAAATGGGCTTGAGTGTGGTGGTGCATACTTGAAGTACCTCCGACCACAGGATGCTGGTTGGAAAGCAAAGGAATTTGACAACGAATCCCCATACTCTATAATGTTCGGGCCTGACAAGTGTGGCTCCACGAATAAGCTTCATTTCATCCTTAAGCACAAGAACCCCAAGAACGGGGAGTATGTTGAGCACCATCTGAAGAACCCTCCATCTGTTCCGTCTGACAAGCTCACACATGTTTACACTGCACTCTTGACTCCTGACAATGAACTTAGGATTTTGGTGGACGGTGAGGAGAAAAAGAAAGCAAATTTCCTCTCCCCGGAGGATTTTGAGCCCCCGTTGATTCCTGCGAAAACAATTCCTGACCCAAATGATAAGAAGCCAGAGGATTGGGACGAACGAGAAAAGATTCCAGACTCTGATGCTGTGAAACCAGATGACTGGGATGAGGATGCACCAATGGAAATTGTAGACGAGGAAGCTGTGAAACCTGAAGGATGGCTGGATGATGAGCCAGAGGAAATCAATGACCCCGAGGCAGCCAAGCCGGAAGATTGGGATGACGAAGAGGATGGTGAATGGGAGGCTCCAAAGATTGATAACCCAAAGTGTGAGGCAGCTCCTGGTTGTGGTGAGTGGAAGAGGCCATTGAAGAAGAATCCTGCTTATAAAGGAAAGTGGCATGCACCTCTTATTGATAACCCAAATTACAAGGGTATTTGGAAACCTCAAGATATTCCAAACCCCGATTTCTTTGAGATTGAGAAACCTGATTTTGAGCCTATTGCTGCGATTGGTATTGAGATCTGGACAATGCAGGATGGTATTCTGTTTGACAATATCCTAATTACCGGTGATGAGAAGGTAGCAGAATCATATAGGCAGAGTGCATGGAAGCCAAAGTTTGAAGTTGAGAAAGAGAAGCAGAAGGCTGAGGAAGCAGCCGCTGGTCTTTCAGATGGTCTCTCTGACTTTCAGGTAAGTCTGATATGCTCCTTTATTTGTTATTTAGTACGCATCGATATCTTGGCACTTATGGACCTAAAAATATCTATTTGGACTATCAATTGCAGAAGAAAATCTTTGACATTCTCTACAAGATAGCAGATTTGCCTTTCTTGAGCTCGTACCACCCGAAGATCATTGTGAGTGGATGACTTTGGAACTTGTTATGATGCCCTTCTTAGTCGAACTTGGATGGGTTTTCAAATGCTGAGATATTGTGTTTGTCATGCAGGATCTCATTGAAAAGGGAGAAAAACAACCCAATTTTACAATCGGCATCCTTGTTTCCATCCTGGTTGTGATCCTGACTGTGCTGTTCAGAATTCTTTTTGGTGGCAAAAAACAACCGGTACGACAGTACAGTGTTTGTAATAATTCTGTTTCTCAGCAGTTTCAGATTCTATTGCGTGATATCTAAATGCAGCAATTTTTAAGCTAGTCTTACTTTGTAGGTAATAAACAATACCGAAACAAATACTGTGGTTCCTGAGTCTTCTAACGGTCAAGGAAGTGGCGAGGAGAAGGAAGACGAGAATGAGAAGGGAGATGATGCTGATGCTGCTCCACCACGTAGGAGGCCTACCAGAAGGGAAAATTGAATATGAATTTTCAAATAGACTTTGCCAGTTCTGGAAAATTTTGAAATAGGACTTAAGCCGCTGGATTCATTGCGTAGTTATGTTATAGACAGTTTTCATGAGTATAGGACCTGTCACTCTTTTGAATTGGATGCTTATTATTTCTCTTTGTGGAACTGCCCCCCTTTGAAAGTAGAGTTGATCTCATATGCATTTCATGTGATGTACTTTAAATTCTTTGAATTCTTCTTCAAATGAGGTGGACTTAAAAATCGCGTTGCCGGAAGTGGTCTGACATTGCAATTTGATTAACACGATTAGTAATACTTGCTATGGTTTAAAAGGTAAATTGTCGTTTGATTTGTTCGAGTTACATTGCAGTTTGAGAAGCCGGATTAGTACGACCTGCTATGGTTTATGAGGTATGTTGCCGTCTGATTTGTTCACTTCTAATATATCTAGTTCAAACTGAGGCCCTAAATCGACCCCCAACATATGATATTCTAATATTGCTATTTAGAAGGATTGCGCAATAAAATTCTACGAGTGCTTTTCTTTTTGCATAAAGAGCCCCAACACATGATATTCTAATATGCCTATGTAGAAGAATTGCGCAATAAAATTTTGTAAGTGCATATTTACCGATACATAATGGAGAGCAAGTGACCGAGAGTCGGATAAGTTTTTCCCTTAAATGTGAAAGTATACATTGTTTTCTATTTGAGAAATTTCATTAAATATGCTATGCTCCAAATATTACAATTTTATGGCTCCCTCAAAACTTCTTCAGAAAAATTGACTATTGGACAAAATGCCCCTAAAAGGATGGTTGTGTAACAAAAAAAAAAAAACACTAAAAATAAAATTCTCAAAAACTCAGTCCCCCTAAAATCTCTGAATCTTCCTTCACTCTACTCTTGCCCTCTTTCTATGTTAAATTTCTCTCATAACATCTCTATTGCTCTTAAAATCTCTACTTTTTCTCTCTTATCCCTCACGCACAATTAAGAAATATTTATATTTAAATATTGTGAATATAATTTAAAATTATTTATATTTTTATATTTGAATTTCAAGATATTTTGTGAAAATTTCTGCATTCAAAATTAAATTTTGACCAATTTCTATGAATTTTGAAAATTTGGACAATCTTTCCAAACAAACATCAAAATTTTAGATGAACTTGGACAATAATTCAATACTCATTCAATGAAAATTCGATCAAAACTCTTTAACAATTGTCTCTAAAAAATTACTTACTCAATACTCATCAAACAAAATTTAAATGCCAACTCGATAAATTTCGATTCCATGAATTTCGATAATTTACTAAATTGCAAACGAAAAAAATCAAAAAATCATCTAACGTTACAATGAAATTTGATGATGACTCGATTTATTCAAAAAAAAAAAAATGGAATTAGCCGGATGGTTTTCGATGAATTTCAATAGAACATCAAACAATGACAATGCATCAAGTTGTTTCTATTTTATTTTTTCTTGAATAAGTCGTCAAACCGGCATCAAATTTCATGCGTCAAATTTCATTAAAATTTCAATGATTTTCGGATTTTTCACTCCAAATTTAATAAATTCTCAAAAATTGACCCAAATTCCTCTTTTTTTTTTTTTTTTTTGCATCAAATCAACCTCAAAACACCTGAAAAAACATTCAAAGATGAAATTACTTACCCATTTGAAGAGGAGGCTCAGCTGAAGAAAGGAAGTATAGACAAAATATTTTGGGGATATTCAAGTCTTTCTAGGGGTATGGTCATATTTTTTTGAATGAATTTTTGAGGTAATCAGTTGTAATTGGATCGTATTTGGAGCACATTTAATGAAATTTCTCTTCCATCCTCTTTTCACCCATTCCCTCTACAATTTATCATGGACTAAAAGTTGATAGTCCCCCCACATCGATAGTCGAAAGAATATATCAGTGACTACGACAAGACTGGTAATGTAACTAGTTAGGAGCACAAAAGAGAGGGTGCATAAACATTCGATTATCAGAAACATGGTTGCCTATTGTCATCCAACTGCAAAATAGTGAACGGTACCGGATTATAATGCATAACAAGCCAGATGTAAATCTGTCTGATGATTACAATCCGTGTATATTTGTCTATCAAATGTTGCTCAGATCTTTGGCAGAATACATTAACCAACCAATTCCAGATTCATGCTTCCGAACAATGACCTAGCAAAGACGATGCCTTATCACTCCCCGCCGTTCATCCAAAACAAAATTGGCTCTAGAAAAGTGAGTGCTAGTAAAGAATGGCTTTAGATCATAGATCTCATGTTCCTGTGCCTGCAGAAATGAAACCAGACCAGAAGGGTCAAATTTATCATTAGGCCAAATATAAATGCTCAACTGTTTGTCTAGGTCAAATTTACCTTGATTTGCAAATCCTCTACTTTCACATCAATATGGGTTAGCCCCGAAGTAGATCCAGATACAATGTCTTCAAAATGCAGAGCATTCTTGACAAGCTCACGGAGAAGGTAAAGGAGCAATTCGTTATAATCCTTCTTATAAGTCATATACTTTCTGAAGCTCTGCCAAAAGATGAGTCCTTTGTCAATCTCAAATTTCACGAATATATTTTGTAAATAACAGGTCATGCTTGGCCAAATAAACTCATCAAGATAAAACAATTTGAACGAAACGAACTCATCTTTGTCCTAATAAAATAGAGGAAAACCATGTAGAATCACATTGAAAGAACGGAATCCGACACATACCATCGCAATGGACATTGAAAACAAAAAAGATGGAAAGAGAACATCAGGGTCAAGGATCTCAGATTCTCCAGCAACGGTACAAAATCTTGCTCAGTTCTATAATTTTGATGCTCTATATAGCAACACCACAATCCACTTGAATGCTCTAGATGCATGAGGTAAAAATAGTTTATTGAAAAATTAGCTATCAAAAACTCAATTTTGATGTTCAAACCATAGTAGACATTTCTGCTTTGATATAATATATTAATAAGATGTAGCAGTTTACTTTTTATGTGACGTATGCAGCAGACACCAGATGAGTGAAAGATAGGACCTAGGCATGAGCTTTTTCCATACCTTTTGTAAAGCTTTCTGCACCCCAAATTTTTGTGTCGAGATAAATGAATCGAGCAAAACACGAATTGCCACGTCCACATCTTCTTGCGTTACATGCTGTCGGAGGTGCATTCTTGCATGTGCTTCAGATATCCGTATCATTGACTCAATGTGCCTCACTGCTATTGGCACTCCTTGTCCATGCTACAATGGAAGAAGGAATCATCTAAGTAATAGATTAACCATCACATGAAATTCAGGCAAAACCAAATTAAAAGAGTATCTTACTGAGGATTCTCTCCGCAATTCGGCATAAACATGAGTAAGTTTGTCCATATCAGCATCATGCAACCTCGGGAACACATTCAATTTGGCATAAGTTACATACTTCTTAAGCAAATCTTGAGGAAGTATCTGACAAAGGTAAGATCACGACATGATTAAATTTAGAAGCCCAGAATCAGGTTTGAGAAAAAATGGAAGCAATAAGGCGAAGACAGGTGGGAGATGAGGTACAAACCTCTGGATCTAATGCATCTCCTGATGTTTGGACATCCTCTTGTGATTCACTCAAAGACTTATCCTCCATATTGGCTCCCTTGGGTTGTGATTTGAAATGACTATCAACCACAAATTTAGCAAGCATTTCATCTGCAACTGGATCAACCACATCCTGCATTTTATCAATTTCCCTTCCATGTCAATATGAACATTCAAGTGTAAATGAATAAGAGAGTTCCTACAAATACCTTGACAACACAGAGGACATCAAAGCGAGAGACAATGGGATCCGTCAATTCAACATTTTGTGAAAACGTTTTTGAGGAATCATATCTGGAATACAGGCATACAACAAATGCTTAGTTGAAGAAACAGACGCGTGCAAGCTTTCAGGCGAATGTGATTAGATGATTTGAAAAAGTAACTGAGTTCAAATATTTAGTTTGTGGGCTAAAAAAAGCAATTTCTGCACTCAAACTGATAAACCATTGTACTCCATCAGCAGCTCTTCATTGCTCATGCCTCGTGGACAAGCCAAATTACATTATTAAGCATTATCACTGTCCAACCATTGATTCACAATTCTTAAATTTATCTACTTGCATACCTTCCTCCGACAGGATTTGCAGCAGCAATGACAGAGCAGCGTGCTTGGAGAGAAGTGACGATCCCAGCTTTTGATATGCTAATGCTCTGCTGCTCCATAGCTTCATGGATGCTCACTCTGATGCCAAAAAGGTAAGTGTTCTAAACTTTTTCTGGGTTGGACCAAAGAAAAAAAGTATCAAGACTCAGAAAAATTTCCAGATCGGTAGACTTTCCCTACCTGTCCTGATCATTCATCTTGTCAAACTCATCAATGAGACATATTCCTTTGTCAGCAAGAACAAGGGCGCCTCCCTCAAGGGTCCACTCCCTTGTGACCGGGTCCTTGTGCACTGCTGCTGTAAGCCCCACTGCAGAAGCTCCTTTACCAGTAGTATACACAGCCCTCTGTCCAGTCTTTTCAACATACCTTAAAAGGAAACAAAGAAGAAAAAGCAGCATTAGTTACTACATATACCTAACCCTGAACTGAAAATTGATTACAACCTGCTCTTACTTGAGAAATTGTGATTTGGCTGTGCCTGGGTCACCCAGGAGAAGTACATTTATATCTCCTCGTAGTCTGTGCTTCCCCTGTACATTTTTCTCCTGGCCTCCAAACATAGCCAGGGCTATGGCAGTTTTTATGTCCTCATGGCCATAGATTGACGGGGCAATAGACTTGATAATCTTCATTTTTGTTGGAAATACAATCTCCAGTTAATAAAACATTCCATAATGAATAATATAGAATTGCAAATACATTCACCAGTTAATGAAACATTCTGTAATGAATATATAACACAATAATAATAAGAAATTGTAGACTAAGAGATTCTTAAAAACAAACCCTTTCTCCTACTCTGGGGTCTTTGGCCAACTTTTCAATCTCTTCCTTGTCTTCTTGGGTAAGTTTATAGGCAGAAAAGAGGTCCTGTTTCTTTGTGATATAGTTTGCTTCTACCACAGTAGCAAATACAGGGAACCCATTCTTTGTGTTCAAAGATAAGTCGAAATTATTTGTATAAATGCCTGTAACTTCCTGAAATAAATCAAATGTAACAGAAACGAGAAGAATATCAATAACTACTTATAACACACAAAAAAAAAAAAGAAAAACCCCTAACATAGGCAAGTTTAGAGTGAGGAGTCTACGATCTCTTCCCCAGGGCGAGCACAATCAATGAGATCATTCAACAGTATCACTTCTTTGTATCTTGGAAGCCGGCCTGCAGGCACAATTCCTGGGCTCTCTTGGAGAGTAAGCTTTTGGTAGTTCCTATATATTGTCTGTACCAAGTTACGAAAGAATATGAACTTTAATGAATTCTGCAGAGTTTTTTTCTTAGTTGATCAATGAAATATAAAATTCTCAGTAATTAATACCCAAAAAGTTAAATTCTCCAATCATTACAGCCTAATAAGATTCACAATTACTACTTGGGTAGAGATGAAAAGTAAAGAGAAAACAAAATGACTGACCTGCTCTATATTGATAGTGAAGGGTCCTTTCGATTGGCATTCAGGGCAAGAACCAACCTTCACCTCAGAATATGAATTTTGAAAGAATGGCCCCAAAATCGTCCCACACTTGTTGCAATCATACTTGACCTGCTGCAACTGGGGAAAGACCCCAGAACGCCGGGTCACAACTCCCCCAATACGAATCATTGTATTCAAATGGATCTGCCTGCAAAACTCAAAAGGAAGAAATGTTGAATACAAGGAAAAATAGAGAATATGAGAACGAGGAGTAGCTAAGTATTATAAAGGATGAATTGCTATGTAGTACCTGATGTTCCGAATCTGATCGTATACTGGCAAGTTAGTGATGCGTACATAAATCTTTTGATGGATATTTTTATAGTTAGGATGTAGATTAAAGACAACAGTCTTAGCTACATCCTCCATGACTTCAAGGACAGATTGAGGGGCGTCCGCCAGCCAGATGGCAATATTGGGATGGATATAGATAAACTGCTTGTAATCAATCTCCAGACTACACTTATTAGCTGCAAATGCAACAAAAATTGACAACGATCAAAAGACTTTACTCGACAGATATAACTATGTAAAGTGTATATGTTATGAATAATAGAGGGTTTGGGTGTGTGTTATTACCAGAGACCATCTCATTAATGAGACGGACATATTCGAATTCAGAATTTTCATTCTTTGGATTGACGTAAGTGAGAAGAAACTCCTTGAACTTTTTGGCAATAAAGCGGCGGACTTCATCTCTAGTAACCCATTCTCTGAGGGTTCCCTGTACGCGATACATCTCAAACTCGCCCTCTTCATCATCGTCATCCTAGGGGGTATGATGAGGAAATGGGAATAAGAAAAAGAGAAATATGTGAAATGAGAGAGAGAGAGAGAGAGAGAAGAGAGCGAGACCTCAAAGGGGTCATCATCAGTTTGATCAGTAGTGGGGAAGTCTTCTCTGGAGTGAGGGCGCTGAGATCGACCGGGTGAACTCTGCATTCCATCGGCATCGTCATAGGGTCTGTGGGAAGCGGGAGGCCTGAAGTCAGCCCTGGCTCTCTTGGAAGGCCTGTAGTTGTCATCGTCGGTGTCTGTAGCAGTGGGACATTGACAAATACAAAGGAAAATGAGAAATGAAGAGTAAAAAGGGAGGGAGGAGTAATAGAAGGGGGAGAGTACCTTGATCATGGAGAAGGTGAGGGAGCTTGCGGGTGGTGAGATGAGCATCGCGAGCATCGAGCTCAGATTCGGCGGCCTTGCGGTCAGCCATGATCTGATCGAGATCCCTCTCGTCCTCAAGCGAGTCATCCAGCCCAATCGAATCGTAGTGGTCGTGCTCATCCATTCTCCGGTAATCCCTGAAGAAGAGAGAGACAGAGGAGATATTAGTACATGCATATCTAATCTATTTATCTATCTAATGGAGAAGACTGAGACTGAAGAGACTGACTCCATGAAATTGTCGTGAAAGAGATCCTCTCCATCTTCCTCCTCCTCCTCCTCCTCAACAGGAACATCGCGAATAATTTCGGGATCCACGGCCGCCTCGTCGTCATCGGACAAGTTTTCAGATGTGCGACTAGTATGAGGCAGTTGATCGGTGTTGAAGCCACCTGATGTTGGCGATTCCGGCGTCGACGGCGGATTCCCTGCCATTCTCTCTCTCTCTCTCTCTCTCTCTCTCTCTCTCTAAGCTCTCAACTAAAATTAAATAAATCAGTGGAGTGTATAAAATAAAAGGAAAGGGATAAAAGAGAGTTGGTAACCCTACAGCCCAGTTTTTGGCGCCAACTTTTCCCGCCATCTCTGCTTACGTGGCACTGATTCATGGCTTGGGCCTTGACCCCTAAACCAAGCCCAAAAACATTCACACTTTAAATCTGCTTAGTGATTACTAATACTGACTTTATAACAAATAGTCCCCTTTTTCCAATTCATTCTAATAATATGCCCATTTTTTTCATCTCATTACACTTTCCTTTTTCTTTTTTTTTTTCCTTAATCTTTTTGCTAAATGGCAGTACACCATTATATCAATTTTACATACCAAAATATGGTTTTTTTTTTTATACCAAGTATATCAATATATTTCAATTTTATTATTCTGTAGGTACATCAAGCTCCTTCCTAATTTTCACGCAATCAAAAAATGTTTATCTATTTCGATAATATATTTTACTTTTAGCTTTTTTTTTCCCTTTTTCAGATATTATATATCTAAGATTAAAACACAATAACGATTCCGAAAAACGAAAACAAAAGGTCATAGTCATACTTAAAATTTATGATTTGTTTTCATCCAAAAATGTAGGAGTTACTAACATAAATTTCAGATTTATGCATGAATATCAGTTTCAATTGGGCCACGTAAACAAATTCAAGTCCAGAGTCCAAAAAATTCCGGATGGGCTGAACTTTTTGAAAACATGGATTGATTTAGAAATATATCACTTTTTAATTTGAAAATATCACCTTCTTTTTTTTTTTCAAAATGAGCATTTTTTTCAAAATGAGCATTTTTTTCATTGGCTCTCAGAGCTAACCAGTTGGATTAATTAAGTAACCAATCGAGTCGGATTAAATAGTATTTTTTTAAGTATCTTAAAAATGATATCCTTCTAAATAAATCTGGGATGTCTTTTTTCTTTTTTCTTTTTAAGGAAAATCTTCGATATTTAAAACAATTTAAAATCGGGATTTTTCAAATTTAAAATGGTCTATCGATTAGTGTTCAAAAACAAAAAAGGTCTATCGAGTATATTTTCTTTATGTTTATTGGTACTAGTAGCATGTTTATGAATGAGAGCTCCTGGAGTAGTTTTCTTCTTCTTCTTCTTCCACTCTCTCTCTTTTCTTTTTTTTTTTTAATAGTTGCTCTTGGAGTACTTAGTTCAATGACTTGGTTCCTCAAGAGATCCGCGCAGGGAAATTTAAAATGCGCTTGATTGCAGCAGATTTAGAGTAATTGATAACATATTCACCTTTAATTGAGATAAAAGAGTTTTAAATCTCCCCACCACCATACCACCCAAGATAAATATATAAATAAAAATAATCTGCTATCTTGGTAATACAAATGGTTGTCTAATTTTTTTGGTTTTGAACACACTTCGTTTCTAGGTTTGGATTTACTATTTTTTTTAAATGAGTTAAAATTAAAGTGGATTTTCAATTTGAGGAACATTAAACTATTTATATTTTAAAACAAAACATAAAAATAAACATGCTTGGTAACTTATTTTTTCTATTAAAAAAACAGAGATAAAATGAAAAAATATAAAAGTATGTAATAAGCATTTGGTTTCCTTTTACGTAAAATGAATAGTAAAATTATCTTTAAAAACATTTTAAAAATGAATGTTTAAATATATATATATATATATATATATATATATATATAAAGTCATCGTATGTGCATGTATCTCAACGATTGCATGAATATACAAATATGAAAAATAAGGAAGAGAGTAAGAATGAAAAACAGTCAAGAGACACATAATGAGGATAGAGATAACTGGACTAGGAGTGAGTGAAAAAAAAAAATCAACCACCACCACCAACATGGTAGAGAAATAGAAAGTCAAAATAGACAAAGGAAGGACAAACTCAACAAGGAAGAATGGTGAGCAAAAGAAAGCTTGAATTACATGTGGTTGGTGCACAATACTTACCATGGAACACTTAATTATCAGCCATCCATTTTTAATCTAATCTCTTATTTTGATTTATGTTCCATACCAATGGGAAAAAGCGTGGGTCCTCACAAGGTGTCTCCTAAACTCGATAGTTACTTCATTGAGGCAAATAGCCAAATATATATATATAGAAACACACACAAAAAAGACACGAAAAAAGGAGCTACACGAATCAAAATTAAATTAAAATCAAACACTACACAAATTTGATCATATTTCATTCAATCACTCTCATTGCTCTTGCTATCATGCGCTTAAGGCTCCATGCCGAAAAGGATCTAGATCCTACAGACCCATATTCTAGAAGCTCACCCCATAGACAATATAAAGTTTCACTTACCGTATTAATGTTTCCCTAATGACTAGCAAGTTCTCAACTTCTCAACTTCTTTTTTTCCTTTCGCTTGAAGGGAAAAATATGTTACGGCATTGGATTGCATGAAAATGTAAACTTCTGAAAGTCAACTGATGAAGGCCACCCTTGAGTCTCAAAAGCAATAAATACCGGGATTAATATTTCATAAAACTCCAACACATAACCAGCAAATAAAATGTTAATGCTACAACAAAAAGTTCTGCCCTTAACTAATGGAAAGAGTGTCTACGTAAGAATCAGCCACAGAGCTCGCGCTCTCAAAATTTTGTAGAACCAAGTCACTAAAAACCCACCACATACCACGTTCAATTGCGTTTAGTCTTCTCTTCTGGTAGGCCTCCGACGTGGTGGAGCGGCATCGGCATCAACTCCCTTCTCATCCTCATCTTCCTTCTCTTTGCCACTTACTTGACTGTTTGAAGACTCTGGAGCCCCAATACTTGTCTCAGAATTACTTACCACCTACAAAGTGAGACGATGCCTAGCTTAAAAATGCAGCATTGTAGTTATCACTAATAAAAATCGAAACTGCCAACAAACATTATTGTTAAATTAGATCTCATACCGGTTGTTTTTTGCCACCAAAAAGAATTCTGAACAGCACAGTCAGGATCACAACCAGGATGGAAACAAGGATGCCGATTGTAAAATTGGGTTGTTTTTCTCCCTTTTCAATGAGATCCTGCATGACAAACACAATATCTCAGCATTTGAAAACCCATCCAAGTTCGACTAAGAAGGGCATCATAACAAGTTCCAAAGTCATCCACTCACAATGATCTTCGGGTGGTACGAGCTCAAGAAAGGCAAATCTGCTATCTTGTAGAGAATGTCAAAGATTTTCTTCTGCAATTGATAGTCCAAATAGATATTTTTAGGTCCATAAGTGCCAAGATATCGATGCGTACTAAATAACAAATAAAGGAGCATATCAGACTTACCTGAAAGTCAGAGAGACCATCTGAAAGACCAGCGGCTGCTTCCTCAGCCTTCTGCTTCTCTTTCTCAACTTCAAACTTTGGCTTCCATGCACTCTGCCTATATGATTCTGCTACCTTCTCATCACCGGTAATTAGGATATTGTCAAACAGAATACCATCCTGCATTGTCCAGATCTCAATACCAATCGCAGCAATAGGCTCAAAATCAGGTTTCTCAATCTCAAAGAAATCGGGGTTTGGAATATCTTGAGGTTTCCAAATACCCTTGTAATTTGGGTTATCAATAAGAGGTGCATGCCACTTTCCTTTATAAGCAGGATTCTTCTTCAATGGCCTCTTCCACTCACCACAACCAGGAGCTGCCTCACACTTTGGGTTATCAATCTTTGGAGCCTCCCATTCACCATCCTCTTCGTCATCCCAATCTTCCGGCTTGGCTGCCTCGGGGTCATTGATTTCCTCTGGCTCATCATCCAGCCATCCTTCAGGTTTCACAGCTTCCTCGTCTACAATTTCCATTGGTGCATCCTCATCCCAGTCATCTGGTTTCACAGCATCAGAGTCTGGAATCTTTTCTCGTTCGTCCCAATCCTCTGGCTTCTTATCATTTGGGTCAGGAATTGTTTTCGCAGGAATCAACGGGGGCTCAAAATCCTCCGGGGAGAGGAAATTTGCTTTCTTTTTCTCCTCACCGTCCACCAAAATCCTAAGTTCATTGTCAGGAGTCAAGAGTGCAGTGTAAACATGTGTGAGCTTGTCAGACGGAACAGATGGAGGGTTCTTCAGATGGTGCTCAACATACTCCCCGTTCTTGGGGTTCTTGTGCTTAAGGATGAAATGAAGCTTATTCGTGGAGCCACACTTGTCAGGCCCGAACATTATAGAGTATGGGGATTCGTTGTCAAATTCCTTTGCTTTCCAACCAGCATCCTGTGGTCGGAGGTACTTCAAGTATGCACCACCACACTCAAGCCCATTTTGAAGCCGAACCTCAAACTGTAGGGCAATTGTTTTGTCCTTTAGAGCCAAATTCTGGTCAAGCTCTTTGACGATAGCATACTTCCTAGCCTTCTCGCTAACCAAAAGCCCATGATCATCATGTCCCTCACTCTTTGAGAGTTTCCATACACCTATATAGGAAGGGGAGCAGGTGATGTTAAATCATTATTTGCAGGATTTGAAAATAACTACCTTAACGACCATCTAGCCATAAAGAATTGAATAGATCCGAAAGCTAAAATTGAGGAAATAGATGGGTTTGGCGGAAGTGGTATCAAAATCAAATAGGTAACGGAAGCACAAAATGACCAACATAATCACGTTAAAAAAAAAAAAAATAAGTCTTGGAGACCAGACAACAGATGTTTATATGTATATTATACAAACATACAGTTGCGACTTGCCAGAGAAAAATGAGAATAAAATATTTAATGGAAGGAGATTATACAAATCTGATATCATTAAATCACATAAATGTGCTTATTATAGGTAGAGATGACTACATAGAGAGCCATGAAAAAAGAAAAGAGTGACAGACCGTTGTAATCATCCTTCTCAGAGACAATCCAACGCCCTTCGAAAGAGTCCTCAAAGGACTCGTAAAAGATCTGCAATACATAATTGGGATTGGATTGAGATTGAATTGTTTGAAAGAATTAAGAGAATCGAAATGAGAAGTTACCGCATCAGAAGAAGAGCAGATCCGAAAGGCAAAGCAAGAAAGAAGCATAATCATAACCCCATAAATCCTCATCTTCCTCCCTTGGATCGCCATCGCCATCGCCATCGCCCAAACCCTAACACAACCAAATTTTCATTCATTTGTGTTTCGTATTAAGATGAGATTCATAATAACAAAACAAGATTCATAATAACAAAATTTATATGTATACACATAATATAGATATGAAGAAGATGATTGAATTTGATGGATCTCACCGCCAAGGGGAACCGATCTGATCTATTCCAGACTCGATAGGGTCTCCGTCTCCGTCTTCGTCTCTTCGACTAACAAACCCTTTTTAACTATTTTCCTTTTTCATTTTGCTCCTCAACCACCGCTTTTTTTAATATTCTTATTTCTCTCTCCCCAAAGTTTTCAGAATTACACTTTATTCCCTTACATACTGACTTATTTTATATACTGATCGTTATTCCGCGTAATATTAAATGATATATTTATCTTTATATTTATTTTAATATAAGATATCATTAATACTATATTAAATATGATATTATATAAAGTATTAAAAAATATATTTATTTTGATGACACGAATATAACACAACTATTTGTTCAATAAACTAAATTTAATATAAAGTATCATTAGTATTAAATTAAATATAATATTTTTATAATACATGTACATGTTATAACTAATCATAGCATAAAAAAATAATAAAAAGACCAATCATATCATGAAAAATTAATAATTAAATTAAAAATTTTATAAACATTTTAAAAATACAATACTGATAAAAAAAAAACTATCACAATTTTTTCATTACTTTCTCATGCTTAATATGTTAATATATATATATATATATAGATAGACAGACTATGTTTATCACGTTATGTTATCTTGGGGTCACATATAACACGACTCTAAACTTAGTTGTTTAGTTCATATTCTTATTCAAAATAATCTGATTAATTTAACTTTTTATTATAATATATTATAAGATATTAAATAACAACTTTATAATAAATATTTTGTTATTCAAGTTCTTGGAAATAAAATTCATAAAAGAAATTATAAAATCAATGAACTAACTTACTCTAATAAAATAACACTTAATTCAAAAATTAGGTAAAGTAACAACCATATTTTTATACATATATTGGGTTTACCCAGTATTGACACTATACTTAAACTCTTTTTCAGAGGTTGAGCTATCTTTATTTTGATTAGCTGTTACTTGTAAGAAGCTTTTCCGGTTCATGTTTCATAAATCCACGTGTTCCTAGTCAGTAATAAATGTTTCATAATAAGCATTTTATTTCACGATGTGATTCTCATAGCACGATCTTCATCGAGGTCTGCTGGCAAGCATTTTACTGCCCAGCTCAATTCTCTTCGTACGTTTTCTCGGGCCATCGACAAATATTTTATTGCACGTTGTGATTCCCATAGTACGATCTTTGTCGAGGTCTGCTGGCAAGCATTTTACTGCGCAGCTCAATCCTTTTCGTACATTTTTCCGGGTCATCGGCAAACATTTTATTGTACGATGTAATTCCCATAGCATGATCTTTTGTGTGAATTGTCCATGGGGTCTGGCACTATAGGCAGACCCTTTTACATAGCAATCCAAAGCATAAATCGGTGGAGCGGAAACCCTCACCTATTTTGGAATTAAGCTATTTAATAATACAAGTATTCACATGTGTCTTAGAGTATTTACACGCATCTCACACGTAATACTTCTTTAGGTATTGGGCGTTCCACGTGTTTAGTAAGCTCTTCCTGGTCTTAAGTTCTTTCAGGACGTACACACCATTGTTGAGCGCCTTGATCACCTCATAGGGTCCGACCCAGTTAGAGTCCAGCTTCGAGGAGTTTCCTGTCCTGACCCTCAAGACCCAATCTCCGGTGTTAAATCGATGAACGTTAACCTTCTTCGCATAGTAGGACCTGGCCTGCTGGTGATACGAGGCCAGGTGGACCAGGGCCATGTCCCTTGCTTCTTCTAGGAAGTCTGTGTTATGGCTTAGCTACTGTTCGTTCAGTGAGGCGTCTCTCACCACTTCGGAGCGAAAGATCGGGAGGCCAATCTCGGTCGGGATCACAACCTCTGACCCGTAGACCATGGCGAACGGCATTCTTCCCGTTGACCTCCGCTCTGTGGTTCGATGGGCCCACACGACAGCCGGTAGCTCTTCTGACCACCCCCCTTTGGCCTCCTGCAAGTTCTTTTTTATATTACTGAATATGACCTTGTTCGTTGCTTCTACTTGGCCGTTCCCCTGAGGGTAATTTACGGATGAGAAGCTGAGCCTTATATCATACAACTTGCACAGTTCCTTTAGCTTCGCATTCTGGAACTGCGTGCCGTGATCGGCATGTATCTCTCTCGGGATCCCGTACCGGCAGATTATATTTTTCCAAATGAAGTTAATCGTGTCTGCCTTGTTGATGGTTACATAGGCTTCAACTTCTTCCCATTTAGTGAAATAATCAATGGCCAGCAGTACATACCTTTTTCTCTTTGGACTTCTGGAGAGTTCTCCGACGATGTCCAGACCTCATTTAGCAAAAGGCCAAGGAGTTATGTTCGAATGGAGTTCCTCCGCGGGTTGGAACTTCACAGGGGCGAACCTCTGGCACTTGTCATATTTCTTGACAAACTGGGCCGCCTCGAGCTAGGGCTTCCTGCTTCGGAGATGGCCCCTGGGCCGACGCAGGCCTCTTCATTCCTTGCGGGGCCGGGATTTGCACCGGCACCGTTGTTATCGTAGCGGAGGTCTTGGGTGCTTTCTGGTGGCTTTCTAGTACCCTAAATACCCCATCTGACTTTTCCTGGACATCTACCATTCGTACGGCAAATTCAATAGCAGATGGTCCGACAGCATCGACCCTGGCTATAGGCTCCTGACGAACGAGCTCGCGGCTTGCACCGAGTCGGTGTTGTGCACCGAGGACATTACCTCCAGAAAACACGACAGGTATTCTCTTGGAGACTCGCTCACAGATTGCTCTAACCAGTCGAGGTCTCGCATGGTTTTCTGCTGCCTTCGCGCGCCCGCATACTGCTTTAAGAACAGTTTACAAAAGTCTTCAAACCCGTTTATGGACTTCTCCAGGAGTTGTCTAAACCACAGCAGTGCCAGCCCCACCAGAATGGTGGAGAAAACTTTGCAAGTCACAGCCTCGTCCCTGGTCTCCAATGCCATCTTCTGTTGAAAGTGGTATATGTGATTGAGGGGGTCAGTCTTTCCCTCGAATGGTCTGAAGGTTGGGATTATGAAGTCCTTCGGCTTGGGCTCCAACTAGATCCAATCAGTGAAGGCTGTCTGAGATTCCTCGCACGGTCTGCTCTGCCAGATCATCGGGGTCTGGCTGTGATGGGCTCCGAGCCTCTTACTTAGCTCTGCCATCATCTCTTATTTCCAGTTGGAAAGTGCACCTACTAGGCTTTCCTGGTGCCTTCTGTCCAATGTTGCTCCGACCCAAAAAGGCCTTGTCTGGCTCTGCCGCTCCCCTTGTATCCGCGATCTGGATGGGGTGGGGACTTCTATCTACAGTTGGCCCCCGGACTCTTGTTGGATCTTTTTGTCAAATTCCTCCCTTCGCCCATTCCTGGCTTCACTTGCCAGCAGCTCTTCGAGGCGGACGTTATCCCTGCGCACTTCTGCGACTTCGTCTTTTAAACCTAAGACGGCCTCGTGGGCCATCTCTGTCTTCCGGTTTGTTTCTGCCAGGGCGGCAAGCATTTGGTCTAACTTTTGCTCCAGACCTGGTCGTGCTTCCAGGGAGCTCTCTTTGGCGTCAGGACGTGTGCTCCTGGTTATTATTCTTGAGGGTACCATTCGACGTTGTATGGCCTTTTGTTTGGAGAGAGCGTGATCGTGAGGCTCCTGTTTCTTCTTTCGTGCTCAACTGTTTCCCACAGACGGTGCCAAACTATTGGTGCTGTTCTTACCAGCTGTCCACGTGTCTCTGAACTGCTGATGTTATATCCACCAACTGTCTACGTATCCTTGCTATCCCGGAATGCCTTTAGTTTCAGGTTGAGACGGAGAGGCGGGGGTGGCCACCTGCAAAGACTCTCCGATGCTTAAGTCAGTGATTTATCCCTAAGACTGAACAGCAAGGATTTTGTTTTTCTCTGTAAACGTTTTTTTTTGTATCTCCCCCTTTAGGGAGGAAACAAAGCTTATATATATAATATTGGAACTGGGAGCTTTCTGGCTCTCCATCCCAGGATCGAGTACCTTTTTCCATTATGACTTACTCCAGAAATCACGTGTCGTAGTTACCGTGACCTCCCTTGTATTGTCGCGGCCTGTTTTACGCTGTCCCCTACGACTCCAGCCTGTTGGAGGTGAGATTTTGACAAGCCGTCGTTCTGTCAGGTTAACTTGCCCAATATGGACACCTACCCAGGATCGCATTAAATGCTCTGTCTAGGTCTGGAGTGGTGAGCTGCTTCCCACGGTATTCTGGTGGAAGACCCTTGAGGCTCCCGACCCCCAGCTGTCGAGGTAAGAATCGGACTAGCCCGAATCCATCCAGGGTCTGGGATAGATTCAGCTCTGGCCTCGGATAGCCCATGGGCCTATACAGTACAACGTGCGACTCTCGTGGCTTTTAATCGGTTATTCTGGACACGTGTCGGATGGTGTACCCTGCTTGTGACCTGTTCTGCCACTTAATCGTCTACATGGTGTATGATTTAGGAACGGATCCACAATAAGATTGATAATTTTCTACAAAATAAATAAAGTTGAGTAAATAAATAAATTTGATACAATTCGAAAACAATACTAAATAAAGAAATTTGAGTAATACATTAAATTTTCATATTAATTTCAGGTTGGCTTAACAATCGGCATGGACAGGGTCACGGTGACTATAGTCTATAAATCGTATCCCTTTAATTCCTAAAACGAGTGGCTGCCAAGAGTTTCATTTTGACGGACTATAGCATGATTTGAAGGGGCCATATGTAGTACATTGATTGGTTAATCTTCCCAATGCATGCGTGCGATTGTAAAGAGCAATATAGTGATTGACTGGCATGAAGTTCTTCTCGATCGTATTCTTCATGATCGTGAATGCAAGTAAAAGTAAAACACTGATAATTCTAACTTAAAAGGGTGTTAACAACAATCAATAATGTTAGTTATCAAACTAGCTAGGGTACAACCACAAGTGTATTGTAAGTATTCTCAGAATAAGTAATTACTTCCTGATTTAAGAGCATACTGCTTATATATATATATATATATATATATATATATATACACACACACACACACATGCATGTAAGTGCAGACTACAGAGCTAGGACGGTGACAAGGTGATCATTTCTGCTTTCTGGAGTTGGGATTATTCGTCTTGTTAGTCGCATGCGGCTGCTGCAGGTCGGAGGCAAACTTAGAGGCCTTTTGAACAACATCAGATATCCATAAAGATATACGCCCTGCTGCCTGCTCAGCCACACTGCCTATTCCTGGTCCTGTCGCATGGACTACTCCCGACTCCTCTTGTTTCTTCTGCAAAATTAAAAACACCCGACGGTCCCCTCCATCAATACCTATATTCTATAGTATACACATCTATGTATACGTAAACATCGATCAAAGCTTACCAGATTGAGCAGCTGATCAGCAGAATCATTGTCACTATTGTCTTCGTGATCTGAAATAATAGGAATTTGTACAACCCCTGCTGGCAATATGCAAATTGGTCTCTCCAACAAGATTGCGTTCTGCAAAAACTAACTTTGATTAGCCTCTTCACTAATTTAATTATTAGTACTCACTAGGCAAGAATACATAATAGACAGCCTATTACTTGCTTACATTCAACAGCAGAGCAGTTTGAAAGGCATAGGGCAGTCTGAAAGTCACTAAAGCGGACTGGGAACCATCTTTGGTTCTGTGACTATAAAATGAAATCAAGGAATGAGTTTGTAGAAAGAAAATAGCTACGGAACTGGATATGGCTAAAGGTACTATAGCACTAGTACTCGACATAAGGAGCTAGCTGCTAGCAATAAATTAAGAAACAAATAAAGTAAGTACTAGCAGCTAGAAATATTGAATAATTATGTGAGTAGTCAGTACCTTAACATCTGAATGTTTTCGACGGTTCCACAGTAAGAAAAGAAGTTATTAAGGTCGGCAAGAGTGGCACGGGAAGAAAGATTGAGAACCTGAATAGTTAAATTCCAATCCATACCCATAAAATACGTTTGACTCGCTCAGTCTTTGGTCTCATTCACTACATATTATGAATATAAATGTAGAAACGCAGGGCAGGCAGGCAAGAATGAGAATCCAATACCCCTCACTCACCCCACAACAAATTTAATAAATCAAAGAGAATAAGAATCTTGTCCTGATCCATCCCAGCTTTATATTTGGCGATTCGGAAGGAAGAGGAGATATGATCTGCTACGTAACGTTCTAGTGTTTAAAGCTTTGTTTTTTCTTTTGTCTAAAGCCTTCTTTGCCTCTACATATAAATTATAATGCCATCATTGCCATGACTTGAGACTTGAGACTTGGGACTTGGGACTTGAGACTTGGGACTTGAATAAGTTATAACAATAGATTGATAGACAAAAAGTACAGAAAGAAATTCAATTCAAGAAAGGGAAAAAAAAAAAAAAAATAAGAGGAGAAAGGAGAAGCAAGAAAGGAAGTAGAGTAACGTGTCGCTTTCGTGGCCAAAGATTCCATCAATTACACAAATACAAATGCAAATGCAAATGCGTCGCTGTCTTGGAATTACTTTTTGACTCTCTTTTTCTATTTCTAACCAAAATAATTATTAAGAAATTAATATCCTTTTATTTCATTGAAAAAGACGAAAGAAGAGGTGATGATTGAATTATAAAACTTTCATTTGACATTTGCTATGGAGTTATGAGTAACTAATACCATTGCCATTTCTAACCAATCTATCACATATATAAATATATATAATATCATGCTATTTATTGAATATTGATTTTACTGCAACATTCGACCATGTTTTAATTTCTTTTTCTTTCTTTAAAAAAAAAAAAAAAAAAAAAAAGGAAAAATGGTAATTTTGACACATGGTTAAATGCCCAGTGGAGAGCGGTCGCAGTAATTAAAAAAGATTGGTGATGGTATTAGTTAGAAGAGGAAGGCAAAAGGCAAAGACAGAATCTATTAAAGTAAGGGAAGGGAAACTTGATAGTCAAAAAGATTATTATTAGTGTGTTTCAGACACAGTAGCATAAAGACCAAAACTTGTTATTTGTGAAAATGGGGATCGGACTCAGACTGGGCTAGTCTTAAAATCTCGATCTTTTGGGTTGGGTTGGGTTGGGTTGGGTATAGATATAGTATCTTCTTCTGCATTTCCACTTTATTAATGAACTTCTTTTCCAAACCAGAAAACCAAAATTTAACCACATATCTTACTTTGTTAAGGACTGAAACAGATTTCATTCTTCCAAAAACCAAGGCAGCCAGCCAGCCAGCCAGCTAATAATGTATCCGAATCAACTGCCTTCTGACTCCAACCGACACATCATTGATACCCATGGCCACGACCCCTCCTTGCGAGTTTATCAACTTTGGAAAGGAAGCAACGTAAGTTTTCTCTCTCTCTGGCTCTCTCTGCCCTTTCTTTTTTTTTTTTTTTTTTTTAAATTTTGTGCAATGCATTTGAGTCTCATTATCTATCTAATATAACATCTCTTTCTATAACTTAAATACACATGTTTACACAAATCCAACTGATCACTACGACTCATTTTGTATAATTTATGTGTTGCAGATATTCTTTCTCAAAGGAAGGCTTATATTTGGTCCAGATGTGAGGTCTTTATTCCTTACGGTCTTCCTAATCGTTACTCCAGTCATCCTTTTTTCTGCTTTTCTTTCTCAAACACTCATTCTTCATTTCCACCATGGAACTCTTGTCGTTGCTATTTCTGTTTTCCTCACAATATATGTGAGTTCTTTCCCCGCCTTTTTTTTTTTTTTTCATTTTCTTTTTTTTGTCTTTCTGCTTTAATTTCCAAATAAATTAAAATTTCACTCTTTGCTCTTCTGATCACATTTTTCACATTGACGTTTGATACAGAGATATTTGTGCTAATTACTTTCATTCTAGTCGATTCAGAACACAGAAAGAAATTAACCCATTTTCATATTTTTTATGATCTCTCTTACGAAATGATGAATGATATGCCATAGCCTATAGATTATATCCCATATAATTTATTTGGGTTGAGCGCCGTTTGTCTAATTTGTTGCTAATACTTGTTTAGTATTACATAAGAGCTCGCCTAAATTTGCACCATTGACTTCATAGATAACATAATTTCATATATAGTGGGAGTATTTGGTTGACCCATAATACTATAATGTTTATTAATCCAGGTTATCATTCTTCTCTTCCTTACTTCTGGAAGGGATCCTGGCATTGTTCCTCGTAACCAGCATCCTCCAGAAGCACAAGTGGGGGAAGGTTATTATGACTCTACTGTCTATTCTTCTGACTGGGGGGCGGAAAGTCATAACAGACCTCCAAGTTTACCTCCCACAAAAGATGTTATGGTTAATGGAAGTGTAGTTAAGGTCAAATACTGCCAAACATGCATGCTATACCGCCCACCACGCTGCTCTCATTGCTCTATCTGCAACAACTGTGTTGACCGTTTTGATCACCATTGCCCATGGGTGGGCCAGTGTATCGGCAAGGTATCTTTATCTTGTCTCTTTTAGAATCTTCGTAGATCAGATCCCTTGCTCACAGCTTTCAGAATTTGAATTTTCTCCTTACAATATTAAATAAATATAGACTTGTCGTTGGAGAAAGATGGACATAATAGAAGTTCTTAACACCTATTTTCTTACCGCCTGATTGGAGAAAATTTCTTCTGAGCTTTGTTTGAACAATTGTACTTCATTATGTACTGTTGGTATATACCTGATCAGTCCATTCCAAATATAGTAGGCCTAACATTTTAGCTGATTTGTTTCCTTTACAGAGGAATTACAGATTCTTTTTCATGTTTATCTCCTCCACTACCCTGTTGTGCCTTTATGTTTTTGGCTTCTGCTGGGTGAACATCAGGCAAATAATGGGTGTCTACCATTGTAATGTTTGGAGGGCTCTTATCAAGTCTCCAGTTTCAGGAATTCTGATATTGTATACATTTATTGCTGCTTGGTTTGTGGGAGGTCTCACCGTATTCCATCTCTATTTAATATGCACCAATCAGGTTCGTATATATATGCCATCTTTTAGCCTTGTTGTTGCTTGCTGCTGTTGTCACTGAATTCTTCTCACTTTGAAATTGAATGGAGATTTTGGTATTCATGTGCATTGCAGACGACATATGAAAGCTTTCGATATCGGTATGAGGGGAAAACGAATCCTTATAATCGTGGGTGTGCTTGTAATTTTGTGGAGATATTCTTGTCTAAAATTCCAAAATCTAGAAACAAGTTCAGGGAAAAAGTGAAGGGGGAGGATTCATCTTGTGCATTTAACAGTTGGACGTCATTGGGGCTGAACAAAACAAGGACAGAGATGGAGATGGAGACGGGAAAACGAAAAGCAGTTGGTGCTGAGGATTTAGAAGATATAAGGAGTCAGATGGAGAGTGTTGGTGGATTGGAGAGGTGTGGTATGGAGGCAAGACATAGAAACTGGGAAATAACCCCTGATATACAGATGTTGGCTGCTGAGTTTGGAATGGAATATGGTTCAACAGACAGGGAGAAAATTCATGGAAAACTTTAGAATCCAAATTACTTGTTTGTTGACGAGGAAGAGGAAGTTTGATATTTGCATGCCTGCATACGTTATATATATGTGTGTGTGTGTGTGTGTGTGTGTGTTGTGGTGTCTTGTAGTTAGGGGGATTGGGCTGCTTCTTTTGTCGATACTTGATATATGTTTCTTAATCTCGAGAGAAAACATTTTTAACTTGAATTTAATTCATTGGTTGCTGATTTCATTGATTCAGTTTGTTACCATAAACTTCATTTAAAACCTGTGTATATGTATTACACTTGGGACTCCAAACTAATATTAGAGTATACACAGTCGAATGTTCTTCATGAGTTGCAGTTGTAATTATAAATGGCCTAAAGCAGCTTCCGTACAGGACAAATTGTATGCTAACCACTCTTCCACTCCATAATCACCACCCGTTCTCTGCCCTGTGACTCTGTAATTCCAAAAGTGCAACAGAGTTGAACAAAGAAACATATTTGTCTGAGTTTTATGTCATCAATCACTCAGCCTCTATCCTCTATCCACAATCCACACGCATGTGCAATATAAGTATAACAGAGAAAAGTTGAAAGAAAACGGTATGTTTGGGAGACTATATCTCATATGTCATTCCAACCCTGAGAAGCCTGGTAGAGGGAATTGCCATGACCTTCTCCCCTTGCCTAAAGTTCTTCCTCAAGAAACTATAGGCATAGTTGACAACCATCTTCTTTAGGAAGGATGACTTGTGGGCGGCAACCACTTCTGCTTCTCCCAAGAGATAGACCACTCTGTTCTCCATTGCCTGTTGCACGAACTGCATCTCCTCCTCAGCTCCCTGCAGCGGTGCAGAGACTATTCGGCCTCGGCTCGAAGAATTTGTTGACTTATTATTACGTGACTGAATGGAAGCAGATGAAATTCGATCGATGGATGCTGATGCTGATGCTGATGCCAACACTTCCTCCACGTGTACCGTCGATGTTGATGGTCGTCTTGCTTTGTGATTCCCATCTTTTTCAACTTTGCTCGCCGTTATGTTACTAGTACCCGTAGTAGTAGTGGACTGCGGGAGACTGACAGCAGGCTCGAGAGGTGCAGCCTGAGCCTGCTGCTCTGCTTGGATGAGGAAGTTCTGATGGCGGATGAATTCCTTGAGGTTTTCCACCAACTGGAGCTCGAAATCCTCGGGTGCCCCAATCACATCATTGTAGCCGTATCTGACCACACAGCGGAACATCCGGTACTCTCTAGGCTCCACTTGGCGGAAGAGAAACCTCTCCTCGGCTGCAACTTTGCTGATAGGAATGGATTTGATAGAGACAAAGACAAGAACAGAGTGGATGGATGGAATATTGGAGATGAAATGAGTAAATATGGGAGGAATTCCCTGTACAAGCTCCGAGTAGAGAAGTCCCATCCCTGGCACCCTGCTTATGTTGGGATTGGCCACCAATTCTCTGACGTAGTCAGTGGAAACCTTGTTCTTGAGCTCGAACATGTATCTTTTCTTGTGAACGTAGTGCCAAATTCCCATGATTGTGGTAAGGACCAAAGAGAATAGCAGGGGAAGGTAACCACCTTGCGTGAACTTGTACATAACGGCTGATAAATACAGGATCTCTATGAAGCCAAACACCACGAAGAAGAGAGCTATCAGCCATATGTTTGTCTTCCATATCACGAGCATTATCAGAGTCACCAGACAGGTGGTCAGAACCATTACAGTCACCACAGCGATTCCTGCATTAATTACTTATAGTATTATGGTTTATCGATCCAAATTGTAATTAAGTGTATAATTAATTAACGAATGAGAAATCATTATATGATCGTTAATATTAACGATTTGTTACCATAAGCATTGCCAATCTTTTCGGTGGTCTTGAAGGATACAGTGACTATGATACAGGCAATCATGAGAAAGTAGTTAATCTCGGGTATGTAGACCTGACCCTCGTACTTAGAAGAGGTGTGAACCACTTTAACTCTGGGGAAACACCCTAAACTTAGAGACTGCGAGATTATAGAGAACGCCCCAGAAATCATTGCCTGGCTCGCGATAATAGAAGCAGCCACAGCCACAATGAACGTCGGCCAATATAGAGGGTCTGCATGTCCATACATACATACATTTCATTATTTTGTAAGTATCCCCTATAAATGAAAGGAACATTAGGTTGAGGTCATCATCAGTCATCACCTGGTATAGACTTATAAAAAGTATCAGCCACCTCATCAGGGAACTTGCGGAGATAAGCAGCTTGACCGGCGTATGCAGTAAGTAAGGCAGGAAAAGCGATGAAAGAAAAACTCAGCTGCAACAACAATTAATAATAATTAGTAGTATGGAGTTGTACCTTAAAATAATATCATATGATTATTATAGTATATGCTTACTTGAATTGCTGGGATGTTGAAGTGACCCAGATCAGCAAACATGGCCTCCGTTCCTGTTATGCAAAGAAAAACGCCACCAAGCGAAACCCATCCTTGTCTTCCGTTTCTCTTGAAGTATTCGACGATGTATTGCGGATTAAAAGCACGTAAGACACCGATGTCGTACTTGAATAAGTTGTAAAGACCAATGCCGGTAAGGAACGAGAACCACACGAAGATGATGGGAGCGAACGAGGATCCTACTTTGTCGGTCCCAAATCGCTGAACCGAAAACAGAATCACCAAGATTACTGCCGAAATCCCCACAACCACGTTTTGGCCAAGGGACTGGATCCCGCTGACCGCAGAAAGGACTGAAATGGAGGGGGTAAGAACACCGTCACCAATCACCATGGAAGTTCCCATGATGGTGACGATGAATAGCAGGAGCTGCGCAAATTTACTCTTCTCCAGCTTTTCCTTGATCTTCTCTGAACGTCTCAACTGGTTCGATGGAGTTTCGAGATTGTAGTTGGATAGTTCCCTGTCTTCTGGTTGGTAATTGGGAATCAGGCTCACCTTTGCGTATCGGCATATGAGGGAGTAGAGTGCGAAAGTTCCACCTGCATGCTCATATATTAATGTTGTGTTTGATCCTTTCATTTAATATGTACGTAGTATAACGTGTGCACGTACCATCACCATTGTCGTTAGCCCTCAAGACAATGAAGACGTACTTCAACATGGGGAGGAGGGCAATGGTGTAGATGATGAGAGAAAGCACGCCGAGAATGTCATCCTGGTTATGAATACCTCCTTGGGTGAAAGTGCTAGAATACACATAGAGTGGGGACGTCCCTATGTCCCCATACACGATGCCTATGCTCTGAAATGCTAAGATCAACGTACTCTGCCAACTCCCCTGCAGAGTGCAGATGCATAATTGATGACCAATTCAGTAAACAAATTAATTGATCAGGGCAACAAACTAATTTAATTATTACCCCTGAAGCGTGGCTCTGCGACTTGGAAACTCTTCCGGCCTCCAAGTTGAGAGAGTCCACTCGGCGTAGCTTTGCCCATGAGGTCTTCCGCTCTTTGAGCTGCTGATGCTGATGCTCATTAATATTTGTGTCATCTACTACTGCTGCTTCTTCCTCTTTCTGCTCTCCTGCCATGCTATATACAACTAAGCTAGCTTTTCATTTATTCAATTATCAATTCTCTGCCTTGCTCTTAACTGCATGCTTTTTATACCCAAACCAAATTGACCCAACACAATTTCTTTGATTTTAATATACATCTTAAACTTGTTATCATCAATTATTTGGTTTATTTAATCCCTTATGCACAATAAATAGTTGGTGGACATTAACAGCTGGAGTTTGTGCAAACGTGTTCTCCAAAATTTTAAGCATGATATATTTATCTACGTCTCGAGTTGCAAAAGTCAAACATAGGAAATGAATAATAATAATAGAGAGAAAGAAATGTAAACAATACTTCGAGGTTGTCTTAATATATAATTTCATGTGAACCCTGCAATTAAGCCAGCCCCATAAAGTGTAGTTACATATATAGATATAACTGGTCTGTGACTTGACTTCCCCTCCCCTCCCCTCCCCTCCCAAAAAAAAAAAAAAAAAAAGAAAGGCCTGGTCTGTGACAAATGCCAAGTGACGGCGCAGCTAAAGGAAAAATCTAGAGCACTGTTACTAAGAGATATATAACTTAAGACAAAATTAGATTAGAAGTATGCTACCTAAGGCCTAATGGGATCATGTGTAGATTTTCTTTCTAAGAAAGAAAAATCATAGTTAGTAAGCAAATTAAAGTTGTGTTGGTGTGAAAAACAAAAACTAGTTCTGTTGTTCATCAATTATCCTATATGAAACTTATACAATAAACCCACAACAGGATCGAACTCGTATGACGTATAACATAATGACAAATCATATCTTTTGGTGTTTGTTTTTGGAGTTGAGACTAACACAAGATTTGATGACCTAAATAAAAATGTCTTTTAATTTGTTCCAGTTTAATTACTTAATTTTCGAATATCTAAATTCAAGATATTTACCAAGTGTTAAATTCAATGTATTTGTTCTTTTTTCCCCTATTTTTTTTTTTTTTTTAGTTCTTAGTTTTTGAATTGCTATCCGTGAAAGAAGCCCCACCACACGCATATGTCCAGCAATTGAACTTGGCACAAGGCGTGTAATTTATGGCTGACTGGTCTTCGATAGGTATAGGCCGTAGCTGTACGGCTGCTCAAGTTGACTTTGGATAGTATATGACTATATTCCCAATCTGAGAATATCATACATAATATAGGGATTTGTTTACTGATTTTCTTTTGTCCTTATTCTCACTATTCAAAACTAATTTTAAGTTTGTAACATGGTTGTGTGTGCACTCTGAAGAAGTAGGAGAGGAGGACAGGTTTCATTCGATGCCATACAATATTTTCAGGCCAAAATCTAAAGCAATTATCTAGTTAATTTATTTTTGTTAAAGTCTTGCTTGCTTAAAAAATAAACAAATAAAGCATAATGTTGTTGCTGTTGACGCGTTAATTCGAAGACAAATTTTTCTATTTTTTTCCCAACACTTGCTATTAATTTACATAATTCAACGTTTACATGCGTCTATAGAACTGAGATTATTAACCCTTCCTATAAAGGGGTCTTATTTATTGTCATATACTATTTTATTAGTTGAGATTTGAGAATTGGCATGCGAAAAAATTTGGAATGCTTGAAATATTAAGTTCTACGAAGGCTTTCAAATAAACTCGATGTATACGTAAATGCAGTAGTGAAAGAGCATTGATAGATCCAAATTTTATCTACTTTTGATATGAATGGCAGTGACACTAGATTTGATGCCCAGATTAGTTGTTAGTTGTTTGACTTTTTTTTTTTGGGAAGATCATAATATTTATTGATAGTTATTGATAGGATCTTTTAGAGAGTTTGATTTTTTCTCATGGGAAGATCATAATCTTCATTGATAGGATCTTTCACGATAGGGAGGGAGGTGCAAAAATCCGTAACCACCAGACTCTTTTGATCAGCTCTTAATTTATCGTGATTTTTTTAAGACAAAAAAAATAGATAATTTAATATTACTAAGATTTAATTCAGCCTTCAATAAGAGTTCATTTTTCTTTCTTCTAAAAAGTCAATAGCTTTTAAGAGCAATTATTATATGTAAATTATTGATGTTATTTATATCAATTATTACGGTTATAGAATTAATCAAAGGAAGCTAGGTGAATATGGTGGGCACTCCTGAAATCATGACAATCAACTATGTTGGGAGAAATTTTTGTTTATGAAAATTATTGCAATGATTGGCATTATAATAACAACTTGATTGAATTGCTAATAAAATAAAAGTGTGAAATTCTAGGAGTTGAAATCTCAACTCTGGGAAGATCGGCGGTTATGCATTATTAAATTCTGAATCCATTGACTTTATTTAATTTGGTATTACTACGCTCTCCGTTTTACGTTTCATTACAACTTCATAGGAATACATAGTCCATTTGGTTGCATTGAAGAAATAGTAATAGTAATAGTATTATTTTATTTTATTAATTAATTTATTAAAATTATTTTATATTTAGTATTATTTTATTAAATTATTTTACTAATTATGTTTTATTAATTAAATTATTATTTTATTAAATTATTTTACTAAATATGTTTTAGTAATTAAATTATTTTATTTACTTTATTATTTTATTAATTAAATTATTTTATGTTTAGCATTATTTTATTTTAATTTAATTATTTTTTAAATTAATTAATTAGTTTAATTAAATAATATTCTATTCTACTTTATTCTACCTTATTCTACCTAAGATAGAATTCTACTATATTTCTTTCTACTAGAAAGACTTTCCTATTTGAACTTTCTAACAAAATAATAGAATTAAATAATCTTGAAATTGTTTCTATTTCATTTTTTTCCACTACCCTCGATCAAACGGGATCATCCATGTAAATCCTTTGAAATAAAAAGTATAGAAAAATATTGACTATTTACATGTTTTTGCAATAAATGTGCACAATTACGTATACACAACTCGAGAAATCAAACCTTCTCCTTCCTTTTAAACTTGGAATTAGTTAGCTCTACTCTACAAAACTAAAAAGTGGAGACAATATAGTGGGAGGACTTAATTCGAAAGCATCCCACTTTTAGACATGGACATACACAAGTATGCCAATAATCTTTTCTTTTATTTTTTTGTTTAAGACAAATTGTATTTTGTCTTCTAAACTATCGTCTTTATATAGAGTTTTGCCCAATAAACTATTTTTTTACAAAAATATTTATAAACCATTAGATAATGAAAAAAATGCTCATTTTGTTACGATGGAATAGTGATGCATCTTCCTATTTAGGGTATTAAATAGGGTTCAGTAATAAATTATTTTCAAATAGAAGATAAAAATTTGGACAGAAAGTAACATGATGGACTAGTTTTTAACTTTAATGAAGGTTAGGGGCTACTCTTAGTTGTGTCTAAATAAAGAAATTAGGCTCTGTAGCAGTTTGAGACTATAATTTTTTACCCTTAATTAGTATTTTTTTTCACTATTTTAGTTTATTTATGTTTGGGGGATTATATTTGTACTTGCTGGTATATACCTAACACTTAGGAAAAATCATACATACATGCAAATTATGGAAAATACATAATCACATCATGAACGTGATGGAAAAGTTAACGGATTTAGGTTTTAAAATTTTTGTATGAAAATAAATTACATAATCATAAAACATGCATATATCAATCACAAGATCGTATATAACATAAATCAAATCTATACGTATAAATCCTAGAAATGAGATTTGGGGTTTACCGCTTATAATGTGCTCCTCATTGATCTCCTTGTTGATGGTGATCAAACCTCCAGCCATAGATTTTCCTGTCTATGTTACTGCTCTTAGTTGATGAGGTGAGTGGACACCAAGTTGAATACTTTGTTAGAGAACAGTCAAGAATACCTTCTTGATCTTTTAGAATACCAGGACATGAAATGAGAATGCGAGGTTGTAAGAAACTTTTTCTCTCCTATCTTTCTCTCAAGTTGGCGCAGAGCACCTCTCTCTCTATCCCTCTGTTTCACATGTAGCTCTTCTAGAGTTACTTTACGGTATTTTCTCTCATGTGTCTTATATATATGGGCCCAAAATGACTAACCCTAGTCCAATTATAGTTAGACTTGTTATCCAATTTGGGTTTTGAGTGTATTTTTATAAATATATCAAACTTAGATAACTTATTTATAAAAATACCAACTTCTGTGTAGAATCATTATTTTACATAATTTCAAGAAATTAATTTTACAAATACCACCAACCAATTAATGGGCTTTGTTGATCTAGACAAGGAATCTAATGGATTCAAATAATATAATCTCTAATAGTATGATAAATACATAATAGCTCTTATTGTGATATTTATATAAATACTATTAATAAAAAGGAATACTTCACTAAAGGTCCAATATTGTACTCTTAGATTAAATGTTATGCCTTTTATAGAGATTTAATCAACTAATCTTGATTAACCATTTTATCTAGCATATTATATACCACATGTAAAATTAGTATACAATATCGTAGTTGGATATGTGAAATTACCGTAATACCCCTCTAACACATATTTACCTTTAAGTTACTATCTTTCTATCAAGTAATAATGTTATCGATAATTTTGTTCTTAATGATTATTAGACAAAATTATCAACCAATTCACAAAGTGAATATTAAGATCTTAGATTTAATTATTCTATAAACATTGAAAGACTTGAAAGTGACATTAATGTATAATGTCTTTAACTATTTGATGTTCCCGTTAATTCATAAGCCATAACCTCTAATATACCCGAATTCACCTTTAACTTTATAGAGGCTAATCTTTTAATAAATCAAAAGGCTACAACCCACGAAAGCAAGTCCGGTCAAATATCAATGATTAAGATTTACATGTTAAGAGCTGGTTTATAGTAATATTAAGAATTAAGTTACAATACTCTAATTCTTCATATTACCTAGTCCAATTCAACATATTTATGTTGTATTAATGTTTTCATCAAAAGTTAGATACTTTAATGATTTGAGACATATCACTCTTATTGCGATAGACAAACACTACAATCTTTAGTAAATGAAGTATTCCCTCTTTATTTACATATTGTGAACTAGTTAATTTAAACTTAGATAAAGAAATAAGTCTCCCCATAACTAACACTTAAAATCATATTTGTGTCTTTATACACAAATAAAATCATGAATATTTTTTAGATAAATAAACTATTCAACTGAGATAGTTTAATTTAGAAAATGTCATAATTACATATAAGAGAAAGTTGTTTACATTAAAAGAGTAAAATTAGAAATATACTTAATATCCCAATAGTACCTCCATTGACTATGCACCAATTTGTTGCCATCGTAAATTTGCAATTATTTTCTACAATGGTCGATGATGGCCTAATTTTCTCTACTTAAATTTGTAGGCATATGCTTCAAACAATAATGGATAGGCCAAGCCCAAGTTATAGGAGATGAGAGGAGCCCATCGTCTTGAGGTTCATGTTCATCATGTGGGCTCTTTTGTCTCTCTCTCTCTCTATCTCTCACCCAAAAGCCCATTCATTAAATATATTGTTTGCGAGAGTTGATCATGGTGGAGCCCACTGAGTGATAATGGACGGTCAGATGGCTACCGAAACACGTCACACCATCAGGCATCAGCGGCGATCGGAGAGACACTAAGTGTGTGTACTGTGATTGTAAAAAGCCAAAAGAAGGAAGAGGAGTGTGGCGGTGGTGGTGGTCTGTCGTCTCGAATGGTCTTTGGCTTTGGCTTTGGCTTTGGGCGAAAATGATGCCGCCGGAGCTCCAACCGAGGTCATTCCGACCGTACATATCGTCTTCGGTGAGCGCTCCTTCGTTCTCGTCCTTCAACAATGGCTCCCCTCCTAACCCTAAAAGCCATAGCCCACCTGAGCCTGAGACTGAGACTGAGCTGGGCTCTTCGTCTTCGTCTTCGTCTAGATCTCTCAACAACAGGAATTCCCGCTTCTCCCCAGCTCCCTTCCTTCACAACTTCCGAATCGCCGTCGCCCTCGTCCCCTGCGCCGCCTTCCTCCTCGACCTCGGCGGCACCCCTGTGGTTGCCGTTCTGACCCTCGGCCTCATGATCTCCTACATTCTCGACTCCATCAACTTGAAGCCTGGCGCCTTCTTCGGCGTCTGGCTCTCCCTCCTCTTCTCCCAGATCGCCTTCTTCTTCTCCACCTCCTCCTCCCTCTTTTCCTCCTTCTCCTACTCCCTCCCCCTCACCATCCTCGCCGCCTTCCTCTGCGCCCACACCACCTTCCTCATCGGCGTCTGGGCTTCCCTTCAGTTCCGGTGGATTCAGATTGAGAACCCTTCCATTGTTCTCGCCCTCGAGCGCCTCCTCTTCGCCTGCATCCCCTTCCCCGCTTCAGCCCTCTTCACCTGGGCCACCATCTCCGCCCTCGGCATCACCCACGCTTCTTCTTACTATCTCATGGCCTTCAATTGCCTCTTCTATTGGCTCTACTCCATCCCCCGTCTCTCCTCCTTCAAGACCAAGCACCAGGCCAAGTTCCACGGCGGACAGGTCCCCGATGATAATTTCATTCTGGGTCATCTCGACTCCTGCTTTCACACCCTCAATTTGCTCTTCTTTCCTCTTCTCTTCCACGTCGCCTCTCACTACTCCCTCCTCTTCTCTTCCGCCGCCGCCCTTTCCGATGTATTCCTTCTCTTCTTCATCCCCTTCTTGTTCCAGCTCTATTCCTCCACCAGGGGTGCTCTTTGGTGGGTCACTAAGAATCCCCAACACCTTCACAGCATTCGGGTCACCAACGGTGCCGTTTCTTTGGTCGTCCTCGTCGTCTGCTTGGAGATTAGGGTTGTATTCCACTCATTTGGCCGCTACATTCAGGTACCGCCTCCCTTGAATTACCTTCTTGTCACCACTACCATGCTTGGTGGAGCCGCCGCAGCCGGTGCCTATGCTTTGGGTATGATTTCGGATGCTTTCAGCTCTCTGGCCTTCACTGGTTTGGCTGTTCTAGTTAGTGCTGCTGGAGCAATCGTTGTGGGTTTTCCTCTACTGGTATGCAATGCATGCATCTCTTATCCTAACACTTTTACTTGTACTTTTTTTTTTTTTTTTTTTAAAATTCAATGCTAGTCTTTACATTGATATGATTACTACCTTAAAAATTCCATCTTCATGTAAACCATTGTAAGTAAGATGAATGTTCCATTATTTATTGGTTTATATGTTCCACAGTTTCTCCCATTGCCCTGTGTGGCTGGATTCTACTTGGCTCGTTTTTTCACGAAAAAGAGTCTGCCATCCTACTTCGCCTTTGTTGTGCTAGGGAGCTTGATGTTCATGTGGTTTGTAATGCATAACTTCTGGGATCTGAATATTTGGATAGCAGGCATGTCACTTAAATCCTTTTGTAAACTCATAACTGCGAGTGTTGTCCTGGCCATGGCTGTTCCTGGTATTGCCCTCCTCCCCCCGAAACTTCACTTTTTGACGGAGGCTGCTTTAATTGGTCACGCACTGCTGCTTTGCCACATTGAGAACCGATTTTTCAATTACTCGGGTATATACTATTACGGCTTTGAGGATGATGTCATGTATCCAAGCTACATGGTTGCTGTTACGACATTTGTGGGTGTGGCTCTTACGAGAAGGCTCTCCGTGGATCATCGGATCGGTCCAAAAGCAGTTTGGATATTGACGTGCCTGTATTCTTCCAAGCTTGCTGTGTTGTTTATTACATCGAAGTCGGTTGTATGGGTGTCTGCTCTCCTCTTATTAGCCGTTTCTCCCCCAATACTT
Source organism: Parasponia andersonii (assembly GCA_002914805.1). Lineage (NCBI taxonomy): Eukaryota > Viridiplantae > Streptophyta > Magnoliopsida > Rosales > Cannabaceae > Trema > Trema andersonii. Next base: position 494,902 of record JXTB01000164.1, read on the forward strand.
CTGTACAGGTAGTTTCTGTGCTCATTACATCAAACTCTGTTGATTTTCTGTGTTCTGCAAGCTTCTTTAATGTGGGATACGAAATCTTTAGGGATAAGTCAAGAACAGCCTCAAAGATGAAACCTTGGCAAGGCTATGCTCATGCCGGTGTCGTTGCATTATCTGTCTGGTTTTGCCGTGAAACAATCTTTGAAACCCTCCAATGGTGGAATGGGAGACCTCCGTCTGATGGCTTACTCCTGGGTCTCAGTATTGCTTTGACGGGTGTGGCTTGTGTACCCATAGTCGCATTGCACTTCTCTCATGCCATGGTATCTTGACTTCTCACACTTGCTCTTTGTTATGCTTCCTTTTGGTCCTTGAATATGATCCTCTTCATGGAAATTGAGAAAGGAAACAATCTTTTATCTGCCCAAATCTCATGCAGCTATGATTTCTCATTAACCCCTTAGAATTTCTTTGGCCATGGCATTAATTCTCTCATCTTAATTGTCTTCCATGTTATGTGGAGAACCATAGGATGTCTTCACTGATGACGTAGCCACATAAATTAGTTTTAGTTAATAGTTATCATTTTTATTTTACTGATCTTCTTTCTCTAACGCTGTCTTTCTTTGGTTTAAGTTTTATCGTAAGTAACTGATTCTGGTAGCCGAATCCTTCTTGGATATCTTTCCCCACTGTGGAACTTCTTGAATCTTTATATCACTTTGAAAGGTTAGCATCATTATTATTATTGGGCAAATCACTCGTTTTTTCTACGTTGTTGTGCAGTCTGCGAAGAGATGCCTAGTGCTGATGGTTGCGACAGGTCTGCTGTTTATCCTCATGCAACCACCTATTCCTTTAACGTGGACTTACCGATCTGACCTAATCAAAGCTGCCCGTCAGTCTGCTGATGACATCTCTATATATGGCTTTGTGGCACCAAAGCCTACATGGCCAGCATGGCTGCTTATTGTTGCAATTCTGCTTACACTGGCAGCTGTTACATCAGTCATACCCATTAAATACATTGTTGAGTTGAGAGTGTTTTACTCTATTGCTACGGGGATCGCTTTGGGTGTGTACATATCTGCTGAGTACTTCCTTCAGGCAGCTGTCCTCCATGCCCTTATTGTTGTGACCATGGTCTGTACCTCTGTTTTTGTGGTCTTCACTCATTTCCCATCTGCCTCAAGCACAAAGCTGCTACCATGGGTTTTTGCTTTACTTGTAGCACTCTTTCCAGTGACATACCTTTTGGAGGGCCAGGTGAGAATCAAAAGCATCTTTGGTGATAGCGGAGTTGGAGAAATGGGTGAAGAAGAGAAGAAGCTCACCACTTTACTAGCTGTTGAGGGAGCGAGGACATCTCTTCTTGGTCTGTATGCTGCAATCTTTATGCTTATTGCTCTTGAGATAAAGTTTGAACTTGCTTCACTATTGCGTGAAAAAGCTCTGGAAAGGGGTGGAATCAGACATGTTCAATCTGGTCAAAACACATCTGCTACTTTTCCTCCAAGAATGAGATTCGTTCAACATCGACGGGCATCAACTGTGTCTAACTTCACAATCAAGAGGATGGCCAGTGAGGGAGCTTGGATGCCTGCAGTCGGTAACGTTGCTACTGTAATGTGCTTTGCTATATGCCTTATCTTGAATGTGAATCTCACAGGTGGGTCAAACCGCGCAATATTCTTCCTGGCACCTATTTTGCTACTTCTCAACCAAGACTCTGATTTTGTAGCGGGATTTGGGGACAAGCAAAGATATTTTCCTGTGGCAGTAGTCATATCAGCCTACTTAGTCTTGACTGCTCTATACAGCATATGGGAAGACGTCTGGCATGGGAATGCAGGCTGGGGCTTGGAAATTGGTGGGCCAGATTGGTTCTTTGCTGTCAAGAATTTGGCTCTCCTTGTTCTCACTTTCCCCAGTCACATCCTTTTCAACAGATTTGTGTGGAGTTATACAAAGCAAACAGACTCGACGCCATTGATAACTCTGCCTCTTAATCTGCCATCTGTGATAATAACAGATGTTCTGAAAATTAGGATATTGGGGCTCTTAGGAATTATTTATTCTCTGGCCCAGTATCTGATCTCTAGACAACAGTATCTCTCTGGATTAAAGTATATTTAGACAACACATACTCTGTAGACTGTACACTAATGTTTTTGGCAAAATTTTCAAGTGAGGTGAAAGTTCAGGTTTGTTTCTTTGCTTCTCTTAGACCTTGCTCTTTGTTTGGACTTTTGGATACACGGAATCACTGCAGCCATCCGTTACCTTTTTGACTTATTTTAGCGATATGTTACTCTGAGCTTCCAAATATGTGAATTAACCTTGAAAAAGATATTTGATGGTTTTGGCTGTTCCTGATTTTGACCTTACTGCACTCGGGTATCAACCTTTTTAACTGAACATTGTGACAAGATGTTGTATTAAAATCCCTGGCATCTATCCGGCTTGGAGTCTGTCCCAAATACTGTATGGATTCTGGAGTGCATCATAGTGAAGGTATGAATGGATTCATTGCATGTCAAATTTTCAATCAAATGTTGTTTCCAGTGCACATTTTTCATGTTTCTTTAATGCTTCCTTGTAAGCTCAGGACTTATTGTTGAGGTTGGTAATAACTTTGGTCAAGGAATGAACAAAAACGTCGATGACGTACCGTGTAGGCTGGCTTTAGTGCTGAAATAGACTCTGTTGATGCTCTGTTTTTCTCATTGTTCGTTTCTTTGTTTACTCTTTTTAATATGATCGGAGATGAGACCTATAATTTCAAGTTTGGAACACTATATAAGAGGGTGGTGATATATCGTGGTGGTTGTCGCACGTTGTTTATATTTGTATCGTAAAGTGACGAACTACCATTTAATCGGCCTTTGCATTGGCCAACGTCCAGTGTTTCCTTAGACTCGAGAGACAGATTATTCAAGCTGGAATTTCTATATATATATATATATGTATGAATTTGGTCCTGTTTTCAAGCCTTTTTATGCTTTTCGTTTTGTTCGAAGTTTACAATTTGCAATGGAACTGCTGATACATACATCAATATGGTATTGTTTCACCGATTAAAAAGAGAAGAAGAAAGTACAGAAAAGAAATACAATATCTTAAGCGTTAAGAGTACTTGATTACTTAAAACATGGTAGCATTTCATGTTTCTGTCCAGAAATAAAAAATAAAACTTGTTGCGAATGTAAACTTGCCCTCGAACCAAAGTAGAAACGCGGGAAGGAAGATAGGTGTGAAAAGAACAAATAACATATATTTAGAAATTATCTGTATCCATTACAAAATATATATTGAGAAAGAAAAAGGCAACTGCCCTTAATCATTTTACTTGAGTTGACTGGGAGAGATGAGTATTTCATTGTTGCCAATAGTTTATGCTACTATGCGTAGCAGCAGCCTCAGAAAGTCAACAGAAGTGAAAATTATTCTTTTCTGAGGTTGTAACTAACATTCGTGTAAACATTTTCTTATTATCAACATTCGTTAAACATGGAACTTACCGAACTAAACTTTTTAATTTCCTAGATTTTTTTTTTTAAAATCAAAATAATTTCATTAAATGTACTTGATAAAAATAATCATAACTAGGTGAGAGATGTACTATTAGTTTTTCTGTCAACCTGCTCTGCCCTGTACTTATAGGTACGTGCAAAACACAGAAAAATGCAGAAATTGATTACACTAAGAGCTGTAAGCAGCCAATAGAGATAATCAAATCTTCCAGTGTTGATATTCTGGGACAGCCACGAGGGCTTCCCTTTCTCTGGGTTCCCCGTAACAGATTTGACAATGCTGTTGATTATGGAAGCCACAAAGCAACCTAAACCTCCCGCAAGAGCTGCATAAGCAGATCCTATACTTTTCATCACATCTGGGGCCTCTTCGTACAAGAACTCTAACAATCCCACCATGCAGAACACTTCTGCAATCCCAATCAGGCAATACTGGATCAACAACCAATACGCACTCAAGTTTGGCATTGGAATTAAGAATATTGTCTCGTATCCATGCTTAATCGCGTAATTTCTTCGGTGCCTTTCAAAAACGGCGGCCCATGCAACAGACAGGATGGAAACTGCCAGTCCAATTCCGACCCTCTGAAGCTGAGAAGCACCATGTGGATGTCCTGTGATGCGTCGGGACAGGGGAACAAAGGTCGAGTAATACAGAGACAGTATAAGAAAAATGCTGAGGCCAGGAAACACAGGCATGCATGTTACAGGGAGTTTGAGAAGGCCAATATGGGTATTCATTGTATATGCCTGCTGCACTGAGAGCGTTAGATACTCCGTTAAGACGACACTAAGCATTATTGTACAAGCTGGTACTGGGATAAGTTTCAAAAGGATCTTCACTTCCTCTACTTGAGTCACCGTGCAGAGCCTCCAGGGACTTGGATTAGCACTGTCTTCCTTCAGCTGCAGGGCTGCTTTGTCCAAACATCTGTAACATTTCCGAGTCACCAACAAGACAGAAGCAAAGCAAATGGAACAGCTCAGTCGAATTTTGATAAGAATACATGCACAAAAGAGATCATCTAATTACCTGAAATCATCTGTGTGAGCTATCTTTCCACTGCCCTTTATGGCAGATTGTTTGCCAGGGACTTCATACAAGCCTATGAAGTCGCTGCTAGAGAACGAGGCCTTTCTTTTTCGAAAGGCAGCAACCAGAACTTGAGCAACCCTCGTGAGAGGGCTGCCTCCTGGCAACCTATGCCTGTATCTAGGAGTACCAACGAAGAAAACCAAGTTCGATATTCCCATAGCCGCAGCCAGTGAGCCAAATGCCCAACCCCATCCAAGTTTCATTTGAATATAAACCACTGCGGTGAAGGCGATGATAGCACCGATGGTGACAGAAAGGTAGAAGAAGTTGAAAAACCTATCGAGGTGGGACTTGTAGTCTTTGCTTCTTTCATCAAACTGATCAGCCCCAAAAGAAGAAACACAAGGCCTTATTCCAGCGGCTCCAAACCCGGTTATGTAAAGAACAGTGTAGAGATAAAGCATCTGCCAGGGTTTGGCAGGCTCACAACTACCCAGAAGCAGGGATAACTGATCGCAATTGTCCTGGTTTGGCGTTAAAACGTCCAGCGTAGCACATAACGTGATCCCTGTCAAACCCTCCACAAAACAAACAAGAAAAAATAAAAGCGGCTTTCATCAGTATAACTCCTGCATTCTATGCTCAAGTGGGGAGTATAAAAGAGGAAAGAGCCAATTCGAACCAGAAGATAGATGGTTGTGAAGATTGCTATCGTCCAATATCGACCCAGGTAAGCATCGGCCAGAAAACCACCAAGGACAGAGGAAACTTGTGATATCCCTAAGAAATTGTTAACTGTATTTGATGAACTGGAAAAGGGTCTGTGCATAACATAGAACATGAAGACCACCATGTTAACGGAGAGGCCGAAGTAAGCCATTCTCTCTGCCATTTCATTCCCTGCAACAAGTTCAGAAAGTGGGCTTGACTTGAATAGTTGGCGACAGCATAATGTTTTGGAAATTAAAAGAGAAAGAGAATTGTATACCGAATATGAAAAATGCGGCAGTCCAACCACCGGTCTTTGAAAGATCAGCAATTGGTTTGCCCCGAATGTTAACTGGCGTACTTCCTCCAGTATAACCGCAGTCGTCAAAAGCTGGATGCTGGTCATCGGATTCATTGACATTCTTTTGCTGAATTGAATCCAAGTTTCCATCCAAACTGAAACTAGTAATGGCGTCGCGTTCTGGTGACTTGATTTCTCTTGTTTCCATAGCTCAACTGCCTGAATAACCACACAAAACGACCATTAATTTCCTATCAAATGATATACAGAGCATACTACCCGAAAGTCAATGCACAATATCGACGATTACATACTAATATTGATGGTTCAGTTTCAGTTAAAATATATCACTAATATTGACCAGCTTTTATGTCAAACATAACTGAGCAGAAAGAAGTTATAATACTATAGTTTGTTTACAAACACTTGGTGCGAGAGTTTTCACGCGCAGAAAGAACTTTCTTTCCTTTTATATAAAGAAATGAGCGTAAGCTTATGTTCTGGGAACAGCTGGGAATGTAGTGAGAAGCTCAACAAGAGATGGAGTGCATTACATTACACATGGCCAACTTTCTTTCACGTTATCTTTTGAAGGAAAGCGGTCATATATCTTCTTTAATCAATAACTAAAATGCTTTTCACGATGAGAAAAAAATATTCAAAACACTATCAAATATATGCTGAATACTTAAGAATATATACAAAAGATTTTGTATGCATAAGTTTTATACACTCTGTACAAAAGATTAGATAAAAGTAGAGTACAACTGTACATGGCAGTCTGTCAGTGTCATGTACAAGCAATTTACAATTAAGATGCAATCAGGATAGTTGACTCAAGTGATTGTGAGAGAAATTTAGAAAATACCACTTTAAATAATTTATTTAGAAAAATATCCTTTTTGAAAGGGATAAAGTGATGTGAGAGAAATTAAAAATAAAAAAAATAAAGAAAGTGAGTATTATGTAATATTAGGATGTAGTTAAAATTATGTAATATAGTTTAATACAAACATTTTATTCCGTATTATATAATATTTTATGTATTATATTAAATTTTGATGTAGTATTAAATAATATAATGTAAAAGTACAACTAAATAGAGGATTATATTTAATTAATATAATGCAGAGTTTTTATACAGTGTACCAAACATGAATGTGCAATTTTTTTTTAACATGCAGTTATTAAAATACTCAAATTGTAATTGCCTATTATTAATTTTGACCAGTTTTAAAACATGCGATGAAAAAAACATATAAATCATCTACAAACTAGGAGTTTTATTTAGTGAAAGTTTATAGTTCTAAATTTGCCTTTGCTTTTCCAAAACCTCAATTAAACACGGCGTTGATCGAATATGGTTAAATTGAGTCAAGCACATGATCGAGTATGGTCGAGCACAACTTAGTACTGGTGGGAATAATCCGAGTAATTGAGATATGTGAATAAAAATTAGTTTTTGTATAAAACACGTTCCTTTTTTATATATAGAAGAATAATAGCTTAATTGGTTGATGGAAGAGAAGTTGAAAAAGACATAGAAGAATATGATAAAAAAAATAAAATCAACTTCACCAAAAATGGTAGAGTTAGAAATATTTTTATGTGTGGCTTAGATAAGAATATTTACAATAATATTGAAAAAGCTAGGGATGTTTATGAATTATGGAATATACTTGAAGTATCGTATCAAAGAACTAGTTCCATGAAAGAAACTAGAAAAAATATTTTTACTAAAAATTGTGAGTTATTTAAAAGTGAAAAAGATGAATTTATTTCACAAATGTTTACTAGATTTACAACTATTATTAACTCTCTTGGTAGTCTAGGAAAAGTATTTCCAAATGGTGAGTTAGTGAGCAAAATTTTTAGAAGCCTTCCTCGAGCATATAGAAGCAAGATGGTGGCCATTCAAGAAGCTAAGGATATTAGCAAACTTCCTCTCGAAGAACTTATGAGTTCATTTATGACTCATGAAATTCTCATAAATGAAACAAATGATGATGAAGGAGAGGAGAAGAAGAAGAGAGGAATAGCTCTCAAAGCCACCATGCAAGAAAACAATGAGAAAGAAGAAGACTTCGCAGATAGTGAGCTAGAAGATATTGCTTTACTTACCAAAAGGTACAAGAAGTACCTAAATTTCAAAAAGAAGAATTTCATGAAAAATACCAAAGGCAATGAATTCAGAGAGAAGAAAATGAAGGAAAATCCTGTCACTTGCTTTGAATGCAAGAAGTCGGGCCATATGAAGAATGAATATCTTTTGAGAAAAAAGATAAAAAAGAGGGCAATGAAGGCCATTTAGGATGATAGTGAAGAAGAAGAATCCGAAGGAGAAGAACAAGAAAAAATTGCCAATATGTGCTTCATGGCAATAGAAAATGAGGTAAGCTCACTAGAATCTAAAAGTTTTCAAAATCATAAGTATTCGGATCATATATTTAAATTGAAAAAGGCTCTTTATGGTTTAAAACAAGCTCCTAGAACTTGGCATAATAGATTGAGCAAATTTTTGATTTCAAATGATTTTTCAATAGGAAAAGCAGATACTACTCTTTTTATAAAAATAAAAAGGGAAGACATGATTTTAGTTTAAATTTATGTTGATGATATTATATTTGATGCTACTAATGATTCTCTTTGCAAAGAATTCTTTAAGTGTATGCACAATGAATTTAAGATGATCTTGATGGGAAAACTCAATTTCTTCCTTGGACTTTAAATCAAACAAAGTAAAGAAAGTATTTTCATCAATCAATCCAAAGTATATCAAGGATATACTAAAGAAGTTTGATATGAAGAACTCCAAGTCAATGAGAATACCTAAGAGCTCTTCAATTAAACTTGACAAAGACGATAATGGTAAAGCAGTGGATATCACTAAGTATCGAAGTATGATCGACTCACTTCTTTACTTAATAGCTAGTAGACCGGATATAATGTTTAGTGTTTGTCTATGTGCTAGATTTCAATCTAATCCTAAAGAATCACATCTTAGTGCAGTAAAACATATCTTGAAATATTTGCATGGTACTATGAATCACACTTTAACATTACTATTTTTTGAATGCGGATTATGCCAGTTATCAAACTGACCGCAAGAGTACTAGTGACACTTGTCATTTTCTTGGTTACTTATTTGTGTCATAGTTTAGTAAGAAACAAAATTCTGTTACTCTTTCTACTACTGAAACTGAATATATCTCTACCGGTAATTATTGTGCTCAAATTCTTTGAATGAAACAAACTCTATTGGATTTTTAAATAAATTATGATCATGTTCCTATTAAATATGATAATACTAGTGCTATTAATTTGTCCAAAATTCCAATTTTACATTCGTGTGCTAAGTATATTGATATTAGATATTACTTTCTTCGTGACCATATACAAAAAAGTGATATTGTACTTAAGTTTGTATGCATTGAAAAAATAATTAGCTGATATTTTTATCAAACCTCTCCACGAGGATTGTTTATGCATGATTCGTAGAAAACTTGACATGATTGATCATAATGAACTTTATTGATTTTTTATGTGTTTAAATGTTGCTTTATTTGCTGTGTATGATATTGAAATTGTTGATTTTTCTACATTTTTCTTTGTTGTTTCAGTCGTTTCCATTGTTTTAATTCATTTTTATCTGAAAAATAACAAAAACAGACGAATTGGCAGACCGAAATCTTTTTCGATCTACCGAGAAACCTCTCTGGAAACTTCATTCATTTTCAGAAGTATCGACACACTGAACTGCATTTTCGGTTTACCAAAAACGTACAGAGCCGCATACTTTTAAGCATTTTGACACTTTTTTCTCACTTTTCTCACTTTCTCTCAAACGAAACTCTCTTTCTTTGACCCTAAAATCTTTCTCTACTCTTATTCTTTGTTCTTCACTCTCGTTGACTATCAAAATCATTTTCCTCTTTTCTTGAAACCCTAGAAGTCCAAAAATTTCTTGTGTTTGAGTTTCAATTGTCATCTTCTCATCAAATGACTCTTAAAAGGAAAAATCAAAGGTGTAAGGGCAAGAAAATTCGTCCTGAGGAACAAGAATAACGTACCAAACCAAGGTTAGATATTCCTCTTCTTGAGTCTCCTACTCTTATGACTAGGTATAAAGAAATCTTTTCTAAGAAGAGCATCATTTAGGATAGAATTTTCAATTTTAGAGATTTATCTTAGGTCAAATTCTCTAATTACATAGAAAATTAAATTGAAAGAATCACAAGACAATCAAGATGAATTATGGAAAAGAGTTTAAAAATAAAGATTAAGATAACAAGACCTAGACTAGCAAATGTTATACACTTAATTCTTGTATTTGAATATTTGTTCACACATTGCATGATCTTAATAGATGAATGTTTTTTTTCATAGAATTGGAAATTTTTAAAGCTAAATTGTCAAATCTATTTATCTCAAATTAAAATATGAAATTTATTTTACACAAGCTTTTAAATTAATTTCTGAATTTTTACAATTCATATATTACATACTAAATCAACTTATTGCTGGAAATTCCGAAAAATAAATTTCGAAAAACGATTTTATCGAAAATGATTTTCGCAGTTTTGTAAACAAATCAAGAACGCAGTGGAATAAGTATTTTAAAATTTTCTTGAAATTTTACAAAACAAAAATATAGGATCGTTGATCTAACATAAATCAATTCATGGATCTTAGTTTAGATAAAATCTGGAAGCACTTCACAACCATTGAGCCTTCCCTTCTATTCTCTAGAGCTCGTTGAATGATCTGGTGTGTGGGTACCTTTTTGATTCCCAACGAGAGATGAGCGAATGATCCGAAAAATGATCTTCCTTCTCCTTGAGTGCACATCTACGACCATGGGTATCTCTCCCTTAGCGGCCATAAACGAACACGGGACTTCTCCCGCGGCGGCTCGTCTCTCCCACTCTCTCTTTTTCTCTTTGTCACACGAAAATGCACAGTTACTGTACATGAGTGGCATGTACAACCCTTAGAGTGACGTAGGAAAACTTTTCTCTTAAGTATTTAAAGAGATGTAAACCCTAATGGGCTTTTTGGGCTCAACTGACCATTCAATTAGTTATTGGGCTATGTGTGAGCTAGACAGGGGACCTTATAGATCTAAATAGTCTAAGCTCTAATGGGCCAACTACCTATAATCATAATTAACTCTTAATTATGACTGGACCATGTCCATTAATATTGGGGCACTCTACTATAGGCTCAGTATTGCACTCTTAGACTAAATATTATATATTTTCTTTGAAGCTAATTAACACTTTAATTAATTTGATCCATTTAGCATATACTATACCTGCAAATATACCCCCGATGTAATGCCGTATTAGTGAGATGAAATTACCGTATTACCCCTCTAGTACATATTTACTTTTGAGTTACCATTTTTCATCTAATAGATAATAATTGACTACGGTGTTTGTAACTACCCATACCAGCATAGTCAAATTCACAAAGTGAATACCTGGCGCATAGTTTTTTATCATCCAAGTCCTTGAAAAAACTAAAAGTGACATTATATGCATGGTGTCCAAATCATGAAAGGCGTTCTCGTCAATTTACAAATCTTATCTTCCAAGATACTGGAGTTCGAACCATATAATTGGAACTAGTCCCTTAGTAAGTCAAAAAGATAAAACTCATGAAAGCAAGTCCGACAATCACTAGGATTAAGGTAATCTTGCAATAGCGCTAGATTAGTAAAAGATAGAATATTGAGTTACGACACTTAAGCTCAAATTCTATTTTCACTTGGTCTAGTTTAATGCACTTATAACTTTCTTATAACGCACTAGTGTTTCTATCCAAAGTCAGACACTTCGATGATTGGAGACTTCATCAATCCTGTTGAAATAGACAACACTATATTCTATGGCAAAATAAAGTATTCCATCTTTACTTGCAGAATGTGAACTTTTAATTTAGACATAATGAAATAAATAATTTAGTCTCCTACATATGAACACTTCACACGAACAATTATTTATTACTTATTATTAGTCATGGAAACTTTTAGACGTTTGCATAATAGAAAATATAAACATCACATGTATATTATTGGGACATAATATCGAATTTATTAATAACAAATAGATAACACTTAAAATCCAATTAATATTGTTTAAAATGAAAAACAAAGAAACTGCTTTTTAGGGCATATTCCCAACACTTATAAGGTCATATTTTGGAAATAATCGAAAAAGATTTGAAATAAAATTCAAAAACTAGTCTCGGACAAAATCGGCAGACCGACCCATAGAATCGGTTGATCAATTCCCTTGCTTTTTTTTTAACTACGTTTTAAATTTGACCATTACAACCGTACTTTCAATGGCTAATATTTTTAGTTGAACGATAGTGAATTTTCGGTCTACCGAAAATGACAGATTGTCTGTTAAACGGTTTAAAACGGCTAGTTTTCATTCTTGTCTATATATAGAAGCTTTTTTTAACACTTGAAATAACTTTTGAACATTCTTACATTACTTGAAACATACTTTCAAAGTGTTCAGATCATCTTTTGTGAATCAAATTTTCAAATCCACATTTTTCACAAAAAGATTCAATTGAGTCAAACTAGATCATATTTTGTGTTCTCATTTATTCTCTCTAGGAGTACCTTGTATCAGTACTTTTTGAGAGATTCTAGTTAAGTATATCAACAATCAAAATAAAAAAGTGTATTTGTGAGGTGAGGTTGACATCGGATTCATAAACAATCCGGGTTAGGTGAGATTGACACTGGAGCCTAAATAATCCGACTTAGGTGTAATAGAGACAGATTCAATCCTAATATAAAGGTGAGAGTGTACCTAAGAAAAAAACATTCATTGTATAAAAGGGACAATCAAACCCATTCTCTTGATCTGATAGTGGAATATTTGAAGTGGATTACCAAGAGCCGGGGACATAGATAAACTGAAGTATTTATTGAACCTCATAAAAATAGTATTTGTATTTCTCTATTTCTATCTCTTTAATTGATTTATCTTTAGATTGTGTATGCAATTTAGTTATTTTTACTTGCTATTAGTATTACTTACATAATTTGCTTGCTTTTTAAGAAAAGTTTGTAAAAATTTTTAAAACTTAATTCACCCCTTCTTGAGTTAGCTAACTTTTGACTTACAAGATAAACAACTGTATAGTCATATTAGACCACCTAGTATGTAGAGGATAAGATCCTCACTAAAAATCATTTGCCCAACAATAGAGAGAGTGTCAACAAAAAATTTCATTTTCAATATATAGTCAAGCACACTACTGGGACCCTTTTCAATGGACTGAAGTTGACAGCAAAGTTACAAGGTTTGTGCCTTGGATTGTGTGGTAAATAGAGCTTCATGAGTAGCCTGCCTTGGATTATATGGTAAGTAGAGCTTTATGAGTAGCCCAGACTTCTTAAGAGGTAGCATAACAAACAATAAGTCCAAACATAAACTCCGATATAGAGTTCGGTAGCCAGCTCATGACAGATTGATCTGATGAGGTTCGCCTAAGTCGGGTCCTTCGATGGTATAGTCAACATACTGAGGTAGAGAAGTGGAGAAGCTTTAGTACCACATAGGTAATCCTCAAGCTCATGAGTTCTAACATTGGGAAGGACTTATGATTTCCAAAAGGAATAGTTATTGGGTTCAAGTTTAATAGTGATGGGTGCTCAGATTTTGAAAAAGAGCAAGAGGTGGAAGAGTAGGAGCAAGAATTTGGGGTTAGGAATTAGGCAGTGGTATTTTAGGTTATAGGGTTGCTATTGAAGAATTTACTGTGGAAGTAGAGTTAGAGTTGATTGAGGACTTAAAGATGATACCATTGACAATGGTCAAAGAATCACTATGATATCAAATTAAAACATTCAAATAAGATAAAATATGTCACGACCCAAACCTCGAGCCAGTGGCAGAAAGGAAATTTCACAAGTGGAAATTCAAAGGTTATTTAAGAAAAATTCATAAAAATATTTTAAAAGAAAATTCCGACAGTTTTGTGATTACCATTAGACTTAGATTATTAAATGAAATTTATTTAAAACAAACTAATCATCATTATCAGTAGTCTTATAATCTAACACACTAGTTATACAGACAGAGTCCGTGTAACAGGCATATTAATATTTAATATATGCTAAGATAAATAACAACGTTATTTACATAGTTACCAATTTCTGGTACGGTAACCAACTCCTCAATCCTCTGCTCTTGAGTTTCCAAAGTCACACGGAGTACTGCCTGTGAGGGGAAATGTAAGGGATGAGCATTCAAATACTCAGTAAGAATTTAATTACCTTTTTGATTGATGCAATTTCTCAAATATGCATAGTTAGTTCCTTTAAATCCATGTATAAATCAAATTTATAAATCTATTAGTGTCCTGAATAGTCATATATTCAAAACCAAAATCAAAACCACATCATTGTACAAATCATACATCAACAAGGATATAAGTGAGCTCTCATCTTCCCATTACGGCCCTGAAATATCTCTGTAGCAGGGGTACCCAGCATCCTGACACTGCCCGTAGGCGTATTAGATAAAATCTTATATAGGGGCCTAGGTTTCTCACCTAGCACTACAGCAACTCGTCAGTGATCTAAAAATACCGCAATGCTATAATGGAACTCAAGTGTGTGATCCTATGGTATGTACAACATGTCACAGTTTACGGCTACTATGCATCCAATAATCAAATCATGCTTTAAAAATCCAACTTTGTATTATTCTGGGATTTATTGTAACATGGGCAACACACCACTGTTTTACCCCAAAACTAGTATGTAAAAATGTATAAAATAATTTACGCAATCTAATCCCATTATAACTCAACAATCAATAATACTTTCTTTAATCATCGTAAAATCACGATTTTTCATAAATAAATTTTAATGCATATAGAATCCAAAACAAATATAAAAATTAGGTAATCGAACTCCTACCTTGATATGATAGTAATATTAGGTCAATGACACTCGAAAAATCCCCGACTAGTCACTCAGGTGCTTAAATAACAATTTCTGGTTCCTAATAAGTCTACAAGAAAAAGTCACTTTTCCATTAAAGCTTCAAATATAGAAATGGAGGTCACCACTGAATTTAGAGCACCCAAAAAAACTAGGTCAGATATATACTTTATCGAAATTGGGTCTTAGTGCTGGACCGGCCCATGGCACTCAAAACAATGCAATTTGTGCCACAAAATTTCAATTTTTGTTCTACAATGAAATATAATGATATTTTATATCAGAATTCATATCTTGACCTCACTGAGTTCAAATTCGAAATCAGAACTCAGTTTCGAGGTCCCTAGCATTAATTAAGCCCAAAAATCCGAGAATTACCCAATACCACCTTTTGAAAATAATTAGAAAAATTTCCTTTTTTTCTAACTACTATTTACCGCACTTACCTTTACCCTTTTTATTTTTACCAACTGTAATTATTCATAATTTTTAACCCTCTTTCACTCTAGGTATTTACTTCGAGTAAATAAATCATTTAATCAAAATAATTACGTGAATATCACTTTTTACATAGTTGGTAAAAATGGTAAAAACTTACCGGAGATGAATTTTAACGTGAAACCACTTGGAGTTGATCGGTGGCAGTGAGATAGAGCTTCACTTGCTGGAGGTATCGAAAATGGAGGTCGAACGGCGCTCCGGTGACCAGAAAACCTCGCGGGAGGCGGAATATTTGCGTAGCTGCTACGGCTTCGTCTGACGTCAAAACGAGGTGAGACTGGTACCGTTGGATTCTTCTTCGAAAGTTCTTCGATGCAAGATGCTCTTCAGTTGAGGCAGGTGGCAGTGCTGTGGCAGATCTAGCGTTTTCTATCTTTTTCTCTCTCTCACAAGCCCCTATTTGCTAGAAATTTGAACTTCTGAGGGGTTTTTTAAAAAAAACTGGGCACTGTTGCAAAATATTATAATATTCTAGATTTTTTATTATTTTAATTAAAAATTCAATATTTACAACTTTGCCATTACTCTTAAAATGTCCAAATTGCCCTTGTGGCTTTACAGATATTATAAAATAGATAACTATTTGTGATATTAATTATTTTGCAATGCGACTGCTATACAACAAACAAATTTATATACAAGAGAGTTTCTTGTAGAATATTCGAAACCCTAGGAAACATATCGCCCAATACTATTATGCAAGTGATGGTTATTATCCTTTTAATATGCCACCCATCAATATTCCCAATAGGAGCATATTGTCACGACCCTAGCTTCAAACTAGACAATCGTACGATATTTAACACAGTATGTCATACTAAGTCATCCTACTAACATTCAAGAAAGGGACTTAGAGTAAGTTTTGAGACAAAGTGGTAAGGAGAAGAGAGTTTGAGTAAATAAATGGCGACTTGTGTACAAATGAACCCAAGAGGTCCTTTATATAGGAAAAACCTAAACCAACCAAGGGGCATGATCTTACAAAGGGTCTAGAATATTCCCAAATAAAGTGGTAATATCTACAAAGATATTTACATGGAGAAATCTAGAACAAGTATGGCCTAGATCCTTCTAGGAGGTCCACGCACCATCTTACTTTTTCTAAGTCATTCTAGGAGCTTCTAGGACCGTCTCAACCTATTTAGTATCATCCGGCCTTGTGTAGAGCTTTCTAGGACTTAGTAGTGCTATCAAGAGTCTTCTAGTATAGCCAAGACCTTTCTTGATAATTCTAGAAATGTCCATTACATTCTAGGGTCTTTCTTTATCTTTTTGGGTAAGCAGTATATATATATATATAAAAGAACTTAGAGCCATGATCAGCAATATTTGGATTTTGGGGAGCCAAATGAGCGGGGTGTAACATCCTCCCTTACTCAAGTTCACGATGTCCCCATCGCGCCATCGACTTTGAACCACTCGATATGGTTTTTGAATTGCCACAAGGCATCCTCATGCTCCCAGCTAGCTTCGACCTTAGGCAAATTCTTCTATTTCACTAGGTATCCTTGATAATTAAGAACATCACGTCAGTGGATCAAGTGATCAGCCAAAATACACTCCACCTCTTTATCAAAAGAAGTTATCACCATAGTAGAAGCCCTTTTGGACTCGCCCTTTGAAGGATCTTTCTCATCTTCATAGTAGGGTTTAGCATGTTAACATGGAAGGCAGGGAAAATCTTTAACTTGGCAGAGAGTTGAAGCTTATAGGAGACCTTATCCACACACTTGAGTACTAGAAATGGACCCTCGTATTTGCGCACCAACTCTTTATGTACCTTCTTTAAGGTTTTGAATTGTTGGGGTAATAGCTTGACAAGGACTAAATCCCCCTCTTGGTACTCAACGTGCCTTCTCTTTTTGTTGGCCCATTTCTTCATTCTTTTAGAAACTTTGTTCAAGTAGGCCCTAGCCAACTCCACTTGTTCATGCCATGCCTTAGCAAACTTCAGTACCGCAAGACTCTTTCCACCTTAACTTGTCACTAAGGCATGTGGGATCACATGTTGTTGACCCACGATTATCTCGAAGGTACTCTTGCCCATAGACTTGCTCATCTAGAGGTTAAAGGAGAATTGGACTGCATCAAGTAATTTTGCCCATTCTTTTTGGTTGGCACTCACAAAGTGCCTCAAATATAGCTCCAGTAAGACATTCATCCTTTCCGTCTGGCCATAACTTTGGGGGTAAAAACTAGTAGAAAAGTTCAAGTCAGAACCTATCAACTTGAACAATTCTGTCCAAAACCTTCCAGTGAATTTGGGATCACGATCACTTATGATATTTGACGGGACTCCCCAGAACTTTACGACATGTTTTATAAAGAGCTGCATAGTCTCATCGGTAGGACAATCGAGTGAAGCAGATATGAAGGTTGCATACTTACTGAAGCGATCAACTACCACTATAATGCTGCCAAAGCCTTCTAACTTAGGCAGACTAGTGATAAAGTCCATAGAGATACTCTCCCACGGCCTTTCAGGAATGAGAAAAGGTTCCAACAATCTACTCGATGATTGTTATTCCACCTTATCTTATTAGTACATAAGACAAGTTCACACATAGGCCTCGATATCATCCCTTAGCTGAGGTCAATAATAGATAGATTTGATAAGAGCAAGAGTACGTTTCTAACCTGGGGTACCAGCCACAAGGATTCGTGACACTCTTTAATAAGGTCATTCCTTAAGTTCCCCCACTTAGGCACACAGAGACGATTGCCTTTGGTGTAGAGAAGTTTGTCGCTCAACCAAAAGCGTCTCGTCTTTCCTTCATTCACTAGGGGCAGTAGGCTCTTTGCAAGAACATCATGTTCTAGTCTTTTCTTGATTTTCTCCATCAAGGTGCTATCAGCCCTGCTTAAGGCGGCCAACTCTGCCTTTTTGCTTAAGGCATCTGTCACGACCCGAGGCCGTGGTCAATGGTAGAATGCGTATTTCATAAATTAGAAATACCAAAAAGAACTAAATAAAAATACTCAATTCATTCAAAATTTTGCTCCAGGGTCTCTAACCTTTCAAAACTGGCATCAACAAAATATTTAAATGAAAATAAATTCTCACAGTTATGCATCGCTCATTGAACATAGACCGTAAATAAAACAACTGTTTTAATAGTCGTACATCACAAATCATCTTACACTCAAACTCAGACATAAGTAATACAAACTATGTCCAGATTTCATATTCTAATTTATAAAGTTTAATCAAATCCAAATTCCTACTCAAATTTAAATATGTCACAAGTCTCGTAGGAAATTACCAAAATATAAATAAACTAGTTGTTCTGTAAATGCCTCGATTTAACTCTTCTGATCCAAATTACACTGAGTGCCACCTAAGGGAAAAAAATGGGTGAGCTAATGCCTAGTAGAGAGTCAATTACAAGTTCCTATATATATATATAAAATATTCTCATGTTGAAGGTCCTGCATGGTCAGTATTCCATTCAAAATAGTTCACAAAACTCAAGTAGAAATCATAGTCCAATGGTTCAAATATTTCAAACCATTGTAACATCCATCAAAACCAGTACATATCCATTCAAGCCAACATATATCCATGTATGCACTCATGATGTCTGAAGTGTCCTAATAGATCACTCGTAAGTCCGATCATCCGATGTGGGGCATCGTAAGTCCGATCACCTAATATAGGGTATCATAAATGTGTGAATGTATGTAAATATTTTATAACAGAATAAGAATATGCACCATTTCCACAAAATCTCAAAATAACTATGCAGTATTCTTTAATCAAATCACTTCTAATCCTCAAAACTGAGTTCTCAAACCATTTTGGATTTTTCTAAAAATTTCGGCATTACAACAGCTATTTTCTATCAAAACCCCAAAATCCAATTTCCTGCAAAAATCAATCCAAAACAGTATATATGACACGCCAACTAGTGTGACGTATCTGCCAGGCAGTTTATATCTCAAATCAGGTCAAAGTAGACATAAACACAACTTTATAAATTATTTCACGAAATTCTATATTTATTGAAAATATGTAAAATTCATAAATTAAATTAATTTTATAATCAAGTAATCGAATCCCTATCTCTATCGAGTGTCCAACTAGCATTACAAGGTTATAGAGAAAGTTTGGCATTGTTTGGGTGTCGTTTGAAAGAGCGGACGTCGTTTTCGAAACTTTGGTTCCTTGGTTTAAAAACTTGATTTTTAAACGGAGCTTCAAATCATACAACGGACTTCACCACTGAATTCAGAGCATCCAAAAATCCTATGTTAGACATATAATTTGTCAGATTTGGATGCGGACCCCACGAGATACAAATCGAGGCAAATCTGAGCCGTCCAATTCTGTTTTTCGGACCCGTTTCAGAATATAGTAAATATATATCTCATTTTCACCATTTTCAACGTAGATTCTAAAAATGATATCAGTTTTAAAATCTAATGGTTCGATCGAAAAGTCAATTTCAAAACCAATTACACACAAAACTGTCCAACGAAATTAAAATCAAACGGAGCAAAATTGAGATACGAGGTACCTACTATCATTGTTCGTGAGGAGACGAGTCCATGACAACCAATCTTGCGGTGAACGGTGGCCGGAATCGGCTTCGGCGAGGAAAAGAAGCTGCGAAGTTTTTTGCATTTTTTCGGCGATCGACGGCTCCGATGGCGATGGTTTTGGTGGCAGGAGCTTCGTCCGGCAGCTGGACATCGACGTCGGTCAGTGGCGCAGGGCAAAAATGGCCGTAGGTGTCTCAATGCAGCTTCGCCGAATTTCGGATTTTGGATTTGCTCCGGGGACCAATTTGAAAAAGAATGGGAAAATGCGGGGATTTATGGGCAATTTTTGTAACTGTAGCGCCACGTGTCAACTTTTGGTTAATTAGGCATTATTTTGCTTATTTGTACTTGGACCTAGTTTTCTGAAAATCTTCTCAAAAATACCCTTGAATAATTATATTTTGACCCAACATTTTCTAACTTTTCTTACATTTTTGCCTAAATGAACTTAGACCCAAATTCATCCAAATTCATTTTTTTTATTAGGGTCAAAAGGCCAATTTGTCCTTACAATTTTCTATGGGATTTCACAGCATTTGCAACCACATTGGCCTTTCCAGGCTTGTATTCAAGACTATAGTTGAATTCTACTAAGAAGTCTTGTCATCGAGCTTGCTTGGGACTCAACTTTTTCTGAGTTTGAAGGTAGCTTGTGGCTACATCGTCGGTCATGATCGTGAAGTGAATGCCCAACAATTAGTGCTGCCACATCCTTAGGTAATAGATTATGACAGTCATATCTTTTTCTTACACCGTGTAGCGTCTCTCAGTGTCATTAAGCTTGCGACTTTCATAAGCAATGGGACACCCTTCTTGTATTAGTACTCCGCCAATAGCAAAGTTAGAGGCATCTGTGTGAAGCTCACATACTTTAGAGTGGTCAGGCAAACCTTGAATCGTCTCTTTGCTTATCGCCTTTTTAAAGTCTTCGAATGAGACTTGACACTTAGGTATCCACTGCCAAGACTTGTTCTTCTTAAGCAGGTTAGTAAGTGGCGTTGCTCTTGCTGTATAGGACTTGATGATCTGCTTATAGTAGTTCACAAGTCCGAAGAAAGATCTCAACTATGGCACAAGTTCGAGGAAAGATTTCAACTATGGCACCTTAGTAGGAGGTTCCTACTCTTGGATGGGTTGCATCTTGGCTTTATCCATCATAAGTTTCCCATCCTTTATCTTATGCCCTAGGAATATCATTTCCTCTTGGGCGAAGGAGCACTTTTCTTTCTTGATGAATAGTTAGTTTTCTCTCAAGATCTCGAACACCTTCCTCAAATGTTCTAGGTGCTCTTCCATGATCTTTCTATAGATGATTATATCATCAAGATAGACTACCACAAACCGATCAAGGTAGGGATAAAATAGCTTATTCATGAGAGTGCAAAAGGTAGTAGGTGCATTGGTAAGACCAAATGACATGACTAAAAACTCATAAGCACCATACCTTATCACACACGTGGTCTTGGGCTCATCTCCTTATGCTATGTGCACTTGGTAGTACCCCAAGTGTAGATTAAGTTTCGAGAAGTATCTAGCATTCCCAAGTTGGTTGAACAAGTCAGCAATCAGTGGGATAGAGTACTTGTTCTTCACCGTTACCATGTTTAAGAGCCCAATAATCAATGCACATCCTTAGTGAGCTATCTTTCTTCTTCTGGAACAACACCGGGGCACCAAAAGGGGCCTTGGAGGGTTTGATAAAACCCGCATCAAGCAATTCTTCTACTTGTTTCTGGAGTTCTGCTAACTCCTGAGGGGCCATTCGATAAGGACTCATCACGGGTGGCCTCGTGCCTGACTCAAGCTTAATTTCATGATCCACCTCCCTCCTAGGTGAAAGTTTCTTAGGTAAGGCGTCAGGCATCATATCTTGGAATTCATCCAAGACTGCTTGCACCTCCATAGGCAAGTTACCTTAAGGTTCCAACTCTTCATCATCATATTC
Source organism: Parasponia andersonii (assembly GCA_002914805.1). Lineage (NCBI taxonomy): Eukaryota > Viridiplantae > Streptophyta > Magnoliopsida > Rosales > Cannabaceae > Trema > Trema andersonii. Next base: position 516,430 of record JXTB01000164.1, read on the forward strand.
CTTTAGGATGGCTAAGTAACTTTCCTCCTTCCTTCTCAAGTCCTTCTTAAATTAAAGTGCAGAGAGTACTTTATTTCTCGCCTTCGTGGACCGCTCCATTGGTATCACACAAGTCTTTTTACTATCCATGATATACATAGAGTTGACAAAAGGAACGGGGAATGCCCGCACTGCATCAAGGAACTCCAAACCAAGCACCACCGTAAAATCATCTATTAGCACCACTAATAAGTTAAGTTGGCCAACCCACGCACCTACGCTAGCCTTAACACCATGAGTAACCCCATGGATAGGATGTGCTATTGAGTTTACTATCTTGAGGGAGCCTCCTCCATTGGACACTGCCAAGCCCAACTGCCTAGCTTCCTCAATAGAGATGAAGTTGTGGGATGCACCCGTGTCAACCAAGGCTTTAGTGGTCTTGTCATTGATTGTTGCATCTACAAAGAGTAGGCCCTTAGCTTGTGACTTTGGGGCTGATTGCAAGGTGTTAAGGAATTGCAAAAAACCAACGTGTGCACCACCATCTTCCTTATCACCTCCTTCTTGGCTTGGCTTAAAGGCGATTAAGGCGTTGAGAGCTTTCTTCTTGGGATACTCGCATGTCCAATATGGCCTATCGCAAAGAAAGCACTTAACTCTTAGCTTGGAGAAGTCACGATCTTCCTTTTCCTTGCCCTTGTCCTTGTACTTGTAGGAGGAACTATTTTTGTCCTATTTTCCTCCTTTTGCTTGTTCTCTCCCACTCTTTGCTCCACTATCCTTCTTGTTTTTGGCCTTAGAACGGTCCTTGTTGATAGAGTAATCAACAAGGCTCTTGACTATAGCGATAACATTAGCCAAGTCCTGGACACCACGACGCTTGAGTTCTAACTGGGCCCAATTCTGAAGACTATCTATGAACAAGAATAGGGCATCTTTAGCTGAAGTGTCAGGGACTTCAAGCAAGAATGTGGTAAACTCTTTTACGTAGTCTCTAACACTGCCAGATTGATTGAGGCAGCGAAGATGGCCTCTCATCTTCTCTTCGGCATTCTCGGGGAAGAATTGTCTCTTAAGCTCTCTCTTGAAATCATCAAAAGTGGCTATAGTGCAAACCCTTCGTTGCATCTCTCTGTGTCTCTGTCTCCACCATAACATGATGGTATCGGTTAGATATAAGGCTACATTATGAATTTTACTGGCATTGTCCATCACACCAGCGGCCTCAAAGTATTACTCGAGTCCCCATAGGAAGTTCTCAATTTCCTGAGTATTTGAGTACTATTGAAGGTCTTTGGTTTCGGCACCTTGACCTTTCTTGCCTCAATGGTTGTTGTGGTGGTCACCCCCATGGCCACTGCTCGCTTGCACAAAGCAAGATCATCATCCATCTCTTCTACTCTAAGTAAAACATTAGTGAGTTCTCTTTGGAAGAGATCTCGTACCTTGGCAATCTCTGAATGAAGGGACTCAATCTCGCGCCTTAAATCGGCCTCTAGTCCACCAAGCGCATCTTTGATGCCATTGTGGATCTCTATAATCTCGGTCTCCAAACCATCACAATGGTCATCTAGATACTCTACTCGCTCGCCCAACGTACCCAAGTTGGACTCTAATCAGGATACTCCATCCTCCAAGCTAGTCACCATATCCTTTGAGTTGTCGCAGGTATCACCCTTCTTCCCTTCATCATGTCTACGTTCAGAAGCACTAACTTCAATGTAACCATGGTCTTCATATAGACAATGGAACCACCGGATATGACGGGAAACCAAAGTTCTGATATCACGCTGTCACGACCCTAGCCTCAAACTAGATAATCGTGTGACACTTAGTACAGTCTGTCGCACTAAGTCAGCCTACCAACACTCAAGAAAGGGACTTAGAGTAATCTTTGAGACAAAGTGGTAAGGATGAGAAAGTTTAAGTGAATAAATAGCTTTGTATTACTCTTAGAATGTTTACAACTCTCACAAATAGGACTTGTGTACAAATGAACCCAAGGGGTCCTTTATGTAGGCAAAGCCTAAACTAACCAAGGGTTATGATCATGCCAAGTGACATGATCTTACAAAAGGTCTAGAATATTCCCAAATAAAGTGGTAATATCTACAAATATATTTACATAGAGAAATCTAGAACAAGTATGGCCTAGATCCTTCTAGGAGGTTCACCCACCATCTTAGCTCTTCCAAGTTATTCTAGGAGCTTTTAGGACCGTTCCAACCCATCTAGCATCATTCGGCATTGTCTAGAGCCTTCTAGGACTTAGTAGTATTATCTAGAGTCTTTTAGCATGGTCAAGACCTTTCTTGATCATTCTAGAAGTGTCCACTACGTTATATGGTCTTCCTCTATTCTTTTGAGTGAGCAGTATATATATATATATATAGAATATCTTAGAGTCATGATCAGCAATATTGGGATTTTGAGGAGCCAAATACGGGCGTAACAATACGATATCATTTGTCTTTTATATGTGACCCGTCAATATTCTCAACAGCGTTGTGTTGATATATTTTGGTACCTTGTGATGTTTCTCCACGTTTTCGTGTTTTTTGTTTTATGATTGTTGTCGAGGGAAATTAGCAGATCAGTAACAAATCATATAAGCTCATTGTAAACATATTCGAGAAATCATTTTAACATTGGTTCAAACATTATACTGTTTCTTGTTTGTGCAGAACAATTGGAAGATATCAAACTGTAAGGACACTAATTTTGTGACCATGAATAAAGCATGACTGATATTGTGACCGTAAATATTTCAAAATACAAAGTTTACTGTTCTTTTTTTTTTTTTTGGGAATAAATTCACTGTCCTTTTCAATTCTCTTGATTTACCTCTTTACTTACCATAACCTCATTCTAATCCAGCTACATCGCCGGGAAAAAAAAAAAAGGTGGTTCTTCTTTAGACTAATCCAACTACAAGCTTGTTTAAAAATACGCGATTTAACAGTGCCATTACTTGGACACGATGGATAGTATGGACGTACTAAAAGAATGTATATTGTTAACTTTGGACAAGTCATGGACACCTGAAACACACGAAATAAATAAGAAAAGAGAAAAGTAAAAAGAACAACCGCCCCTGATCATTTTACTTAATTTAATTAAGAGATCTGAGTACATCACTGTTGCCAATAATAAGGGACTCAACGTTGCAGCTTTACAACTTACAAGGAGATAAGTGAAAATTTCTTCTTTTCTGAGGTGGTCACATGCTAACATTCGTGTAACCAAACCATGTAACATACTGAATTAAACTTTTTAATATCCTAGTTAGGTATAACTAGGAGAGAGATGTATTGTTATTTTTTATTTCAACCTGCTCTGCCCTGTACTTATAGGTACGTGCAAAATAAATAAATATGCAGAAATTGATTATACTGAGAGCTGTAAGCAACCAATAGAGATAGTCAAATCTACCAGTGTTAATATTCTGGGACAGCCATGAAGGCTTCCCTTTCTCTGGGTTCCCCGTAACAGATTTGACAATGCTGTTGATTATGGAAGCCACAAAGCAACCCAAACCTCCGGCAAGAGCGGCATATGCAGATCCTATACTTTTCATCGCATCCGGGGCCTCTTCGTACAAGAACTCTAACAACCCCACTATACAGAACACTTCCGCAATGCCAATCAGGCAATACTGGATCAACAACCAATACGCACTCAAGTTTGGCATTGGAGTTAAGAATATTGTCTCGTATCCATGCTTAATCGCATAATTTCTTCGGTGCCTTTCAAAAACGGCGGCCCATGCAACAGACAGGATGGAAACTGCCAGTCCAATTCCGACCCTCTGAAGCTGAGAAGCACCATGTGGATGTCCTGTGATGCGTCGGGACAGGGGAACAAAGGTCAAGTAATACAGAGACAGTATAAGAAAAATGCTGAGGCCAGGAAACACAGGCATGCATGTTACAGGGAGTTTGAGAAGGCCAATATGGGTATTCATTGTATATGCCTGCTGCACTGAGAGCGTTAGATACTCCGTTAAGACGACACTAAGCATTATTGTACAAGCTGGTACTGGGATAAGTTTCAAAAGGATCTTCACTTCCTCTACTTGAGTCACCGTGCAGAGCCTCCAGGGACTTGGATTAGCACTGTCTTCCTTCAGCTGCAGGGCTGCTTTGTCCAAACATCTGTAACATTTCCGAGTCACCAACAAGACAGAAGCAAAGCAAATGGAACAGCTCAGTCGAATTTTGCTAAGAATACATGCACAAAAGAGATCATCTAATTACCTGAAATCATCTGTGTGAGCTATCTTTCCACTGCCCTTTATGGCAGATTGTTTGCCAGGGACTTCATACAAGCCTATGAAGTCGCTGCTAGAGAACGAGGCCTTTCTTTTTCGAAAGGCAGCAACCAGAACTTGAGCAACCCTCGTGAGAGGGCTGCCTCCTGGCAACCTATGCCTGTATCTAGGAGTACCAACGAAGAAAACCAAGTTCGATATTCCCATAGCCGCAGCCAGTGAGCCAAATGCCCAACCCCATCCAAGTTTCATTTGAATATAAACCACTGCGGTGAAGGCGATGATAGCACCGATGGTGACAGAAAGGTAGAAGAAGTTGAAAAACCTATCGAGGTGGGACTTGTAGTCTTTGCTTCTTTCATCAAACTGATCAGCCCCAAAAGAAGAAACACAAGGCCTTATTCCAGCGGCTCCAAACCCGGTTATGTAAAGAACAGTGTAGAGATAAAGCATCTGCCAGGGTTTGGCAGGCTCACAACTACCCAGAAGCAGGGATAACTGATCGCAATTGTCCTGGTTTGGCGTTAAAACGTCCAGCGTAGCACATAACGTGATCCCTGTCAAACCCTCCACAAAACAAACAAGAAACAATAAAAGCGGCTTTCATCAGTATAACTCCTGCATTCTATGCTCAAGTGGGGAGTATAAAAGAGGAAAGAGCCAATTCGTACCAGAAGATAGATGGTTGTGAAGATTGCTATCGTCCAATATCGACCCAGGTAAGCATCGGCCAGAAAACCACCAAGGACAGAGGAAACTTGTGATATCCCTAAGAAATTGTTAACTGTATTTGATGAACTGGAAAAGGGTCTGTGCATAACATAGAACATGAAGACCACCATGTTAACGGAGAGGCCGAAGTAAGCCATTCTCTCTGCCATTTCATTCCCTGCAACAAGTTCAGAAAGTGGGCTTGACTTGAATAGTTGGCGACAGCATAATGTTTTGGAAATTAAAAGAGAAAGAGAATTGTATACCGAATATGAAAAATGCGGCAGTCCAACCACCGGTCTTTGAAAGATCAGCAATTGGTTTGCCCCGAATGTTAACTGGCGTACTTCCTCCAGTATAACCACGGCCAAAAGCTGTCCGGCGGTCATCGGATTCAATGAAGTAGAGGCCAAGCTTCTTTCGCTGAATTGAATCGGAATTCCCATCTAAACTGACACTAGTAGTGGCAGCCGGTGACTTGATTTCTCTTGTTGTTCCCATGCCTCAACTCAACTTATGTATATATATATAAATATATGAGTTTAGCAACCTTAAATATAACTAAGACCACAAACACAGAATACACAAGCAAACATAGCAAAGGTAGACGGTTACATATATATGATAGGCTTTGGGGTTTTAGGGAACCATTGAGATATTACTATTGACCAGCTTTTATATGAAAACAGACTTATCTGTTTCTTAGTGTATATATAACTAATTAAGCAGAAAAATGAAATAATAGAAGGTAATTAATATGTGGATATAAACACTAACAGATGAGTACTTGGAACTCTCTGAGCGTGATTGGATTGTGGACTGGAGCTATAGGTGTGAGATCTTTCACTGCCAACTCCCTCCTCACATCCTCACATCACTAAGTAGAAAGAGCTAATCTTCTTTTTTTTTTTTTTTTCTTTTCTTTTCTTTTCTTCCCTTGTTAATGAGAAAAGAGGTTTTATCTTCAGGGAACAGATGGGGAAGTAGTGAAGTGAAACCAAGCAAAGGGGCTCAACAGTTAATTAAGGAGATCCAAACAAGACGTCAAGATCCATGAAAAAAAAAAAAAAAAAGGAAATTAGAAAGTGATTGGTGATGAATAGAGAGAATGCATTAAATGGGCAACTTTGTTGGGCGTTGTCTGTTGAAGGAAAGCGGTCCTTTAAAGACTTCTTTAACCAATTATCACACCCTCACTCTGCCTCCACATTGGCCCTCACTAATTACTACTGTCCTGTCACTCCTTAAATAACGATTAACGAATATGATTATGTGATGACAAATTGATAATCATAAACCCATTCTCTATCATGTCATTACTGCTTACTCCACAATGCTTTGCCTTATGCCTAATATATATATATATATACTAGTTTTGGGGACGTCCCACCCGTGTGCCTTTAAATGCATACTCTAAATGTCAACTAATGTTAGATATAAAATATAATTTATAGTGTCATGTATGAGTTTTTAGTGAAATATAGTGTTATGTATGGGTGATTTTAAATGTGGAAATGATATTCTAAATGTTTATCAAGTATACAAATGTATTAAGAAAAAAAACTCAAAAGAATGCCTAACATAAAAGCAAGAATACAAAATGAATTAGTAGCAGAAGGTTTTCTCAAAAAGGAACGGAAAAAAAAAAAACAAAAAAAAGATATGACAATTTAACAAAACTAAAGTTATTTCCACCACAAAACAATACAATGATTTCATTGATTCACTGAAAAACATAAGTTTTATCTCTAAAAAATGCATTTCTAATGAAAGTAAAAAATAGGATACACTGCATAGAAAAGAGATAAATGAGTTATTAGAAGAAAAATAATTTAATGAATAAATAAGTAAGCATAAAAAATGGGTAGAGGGTCTTTTAATTATTATTATTTGCAATTTGCGCATTTTTTTTTTTTGTTGTTGCTCGTTTTAGGCCACGGTACAAATTAAATAAAATACCATTAAATGCTGTCTCCATGTACTCAGGAAAATATAAGAAATGGTCCAATCAAAGCTGTAGTGTCGGTGTTGTCTTTGTGTTTGTCGTTGGGTTGGGAAGTTATGGGGATGGGATTTGGACTTTTACCAGAAATATCCTAGATGGGCTGCGTATTCAATGTCGTCGTATCCAAAGCAGCCAAAGCCTTTTTAAAATTCACCTTCACCACCATTTAACTCTAAAGCACCCTACCCTACCCTACCCTACCCTACCCTACGTGCTTGCTCTTTCTCCCATATCCTAATAATTCTAATTTGTAAACACCCTCTTGGTTATGGCCCCATATTACTCCATTCTTTCCAAGGAGTTCTACGGGCCTTCTTACAAAATACATCTGCGGTTGTTTCAAAATATACATCAACTGCACTTGTATAAATAGTTTCTACTAATTATTTCATTTTTCTATATAATTTTTACTCCAAAGCGTGTTTTAATCCCGTGAAAATTACACAGTTATTAAGAACTTATATTTGTGATTGAGAAATACTCACCGTTTAGGTGAACGATACTTAAATATTTCAAATTTTAATAATATAACAGAATTGTCTAAGATAAATTTGTCAAATATTGAAATTGGAGACTAGAAAAAATAAGAAGTATTATAAACATTCTTTTTTTTTTATAAGTATTCGAAAAAAGAATGTTAAATACACTTTTTTTTTTTTTGTACTTTTTTCCACACTCTTGTCTCACTTCTAATACACAAATTTTATTATAATTTGTTATCTTATTAAAATATGAAATTAGGAATAACAAAATCAACATATCAAACAGTAAAACTGGAAAAATGCACACAAAAAATACATTTAACATTCCTCTATTTGAAAACTTGAGAATAATAATATGGTTTTACAATGTGTATATCAGCCGATATAGCTACAATAATAAGATAGCCAATTTATTCCTTGATATAGCTATAATTTTCTTTTTGAAACAACATATTATATAGTGAAGTGTCAAAACTCAAAACCACTAAAAACCCCCCTCTTAGCTTTGATCTTTTAAAAAAAAATAATAGTAATAAACTAAACATAGCAAATGTTTTTTTAATTCTAATAAATACTATTATGATCATATAGAATTACAGTGTCAAAAACTTGAAATGGGGATTAGTATTTGAATTTTAGGCGGCCAAAAGTAGTAAATTTCAGATAAAACAAATACTAGAATGACAAAAAATTACTAAGTCTGAGAAAAAAGATGGTACAGAATCTAATTCTTTTTTATTATTATTTTTTGGGACAAAAAAAGAAGAAGAAAAAAGATAAATAAAAGTATGTCTTGTACAAAACGCACAGGCCACATCCATGTATATGTTGGGTTATTAATGCGGAAGGATAGTACAACCAGTATCCGCAGCGCGTGCTAAGTTTGATACTATAAAGTAGTACTCGACATACTTACTTTATACGTGGAATAACGAGACACAGAGGTATTAATTAGAAGAGGCTCGTAGCCACGAAAATAGGCAATGGCTGTTCCAGTAAGCTTAATTTCTCATTCAATGCCCATCAAGAAGAAGGCATGCATTGAATATCATGACATGCATGTGCCTAAGCCCCACTACTTATTTAGAGTGGTGATTATTTTTATAATTGAATGTGTTACATCTTCTATAATATTTCGGGCATTGCAACTCTTCTCATGTACCAGAAAATTTAACATTACCAGCAATAATCTAACGTTGAATATCTACCAAAGAAAAAATAAAAATAGAAAAATAAATCACCAAACATCAGTGCATGAACACAATCCATTATGAAAATGGTGGAAACGATTTGGGTCCTTGAGTATGATTTCTCGTCCTACCATCCTGGATATAGCCTTGGCGGATTCATGGCAAAAGCGACATACACGGAGGTTTTTGGTCACACGAATGGTTGAACCAGCTTGTGTACTGATGAGTCCAAAAGAAAGTGCCAACATTTCACTGTGCCCAAACTCAACGCATTCTCGCTCTTCGTCAACATCGTGAAGACTATAATTCGGATTAGGCTTGTGTCCTTCGTCTTCCATTTTTTTCATCAAACACTGTAACTCCCAATAAATTCTTTCGGATCTTGGATGGGATACATCCCCCGTTCCGAACACATGAACTTTATTTCTCAACTCTATCCAGCTGTAAGCTTTCTTAGGTTTCAGACCCATATCTCTAATTGTTCCTTTCACCTTATTAACCATGTCCCATCTGGAATTGTCAGCATACCAGTTGGACAGCAACACATAATTCTCGGCATTAAGAGGTTCTAATTCGCAGAGCTGCTCTATTACCCGCTTACCTAATTTTTTGTTTTGGTGAATCCTGCAGCCATCCAGCAGTGCTCGATGTACGTCGGCATGTCTTTCGATATTTTGTTCTTGAATGAAAAGCATTGCCTCGTCAAACATTCCGGAAGTTGCTAGAAGAGCTACCTTCAGAGTGCAGTGTGCAACCTTGGGTGGGTTAATACAGTTGAAGTACAGTTTGCCATCCTCAACCTTGCGTGCAGTAGTACAAGCATGCAAGGCAGCCGCGTATGTAATTTCATCTATTTGTATGCTCGATTCTTTCTCCATTTCCCGAAACAAATCCACACCAAGCTCTCCTCGGCCATACAAGCTGTACCCCATTATCATCACGGTCCACGAAACAACATCTTTGTACTTTAACCGTTGAAACATTCTCGAAGCAGATTTAATGCACCCTGACTTGACATACATGTCCATAACAGCATTAAGGACGGTGACATTCAAATCTATTCCACTTTTAAGCAAGTACCCATGAATCTCTTTGCCTTGCTTGGCTGCAGTTATCCTCGCACAAGCTGGGAGAAGGCTGGAGATTGAGACAGGGTCTGGCTTCAGTCCATTCATAATCATCTGGCGAAATAATTTGAGTCCCTCATTGTACCCTCCCTTCGTCACATAGGCACGAATGATTGTGGTCCAGGAGATCACATCTTTTGAGGGCATTCGATCAAAAGTTGCTCGAGCATATTGAATACTACCGCACTCGATATACATTTTCAAGAGCGAATTGCCCACCAGCATGTCAAACTCTAACTCGCATTTTCTAGCAATCTGGTGAAGATTTTTACCTCGTTTCAACGACTTTAACGTGGCAGTGGCACCAATTGCTGTTGCAAGGGCCACAGAGTCTATTTGAGCTCCCAAGCTACGCATTTGATGAAACAAATCAATTGCTAAAGCGGGTTTTTCTTTCCTGATGTACAACCTAGCAAGCAGAGTCCATGAAACGGAATCCTTAGGAGGGGATTTTACAAGGAGCCATTTTGCAGTATCGATGTTATCGAGATGGGCATAGATTTGGAGGAGAGCAGTGAGTACGTATTGATCTTGAGAGAGGCCAAGTTTGAGGGCGTGGGCATGAAGTTGTTTAGCAAGAAATAAATGACGAGAAAGGCGAGAAGCCGCTAGGACACGAGGGAGAGTGTGTCTGTCAGGGCGAACACCACGGAGCAGCATTTGGTGATAAGTAGAGAGAGAAAGGTGAGAATGGCCGGTGGCTAAATGGGTTTGGATAAGATTATTCCAAGCAAAGGTGTCTGAGACAGGTATTTCATCGAACGACTGGTGGGCGGCCAATGAGAATTCAGCAGTCGACCTGGTCTTGGTCTTGGACTTGCGTAGGACATGACAGGAATGCAGGTTGTAGACTTGGGTTGGTTTTGGTTTCTCAGTGGGGAAGAAACCATGGATACGTGGCAGTGGCAGTACATTCATTTCGATTTTCAATCTAATTATTTAACTAACATTATTCACATGATCACCACAACAACATTAACATTAACATTAACTTAACAAGGAGTAGGACCACCACCACCATTTTAGGAGATATCATCATCATCATCATCGTCTTCCACCCTTTTGGCTCGCCACCATCGTTGTCACCTAAGAAATAATAAGGGGGAAAAAAATACCCAACAGAAATCAATTCTCATTGGCAACCTTAAATATAAGTAACTATAACAAAGAAAACAGGCCACGCCACACCACACCACACCAAGAGTAGAAACATATAGATGGTTTAGGCTTTAGGCTTGGGGTTAACAATATATAATAACATATAGATGGTTCAGTTTCAGACTTGAAAATAAGCAATTGGCCTTGGGGTTTGGCGGACCATTGAATTGAAATATTCCGATTGGACCACTGACCAGACCAGCTTTTTTATGAAGAAGAAAAAAAAAAAGAGACTGAATGTTTCTTAAGTATAATATAAGTAATTAAATAGAAGGTAATTAATAGGTGGACATAAACACTTACAGTCACAGATGAGTAGTTAGTTGGAACTTGGAAGAGTGAGTGTGATTGTGAAGGTAGCAGGTGTGACATCTTTCACTGGCAAGTTCCTCCTCACATCATTACATGTTGAAAGAGCTAATAAATCTTTCTTTCTTCTTTCCTTTATTATTATTTTATTTGTTTTTTGGACCGATGACAAAAAAATAAATAGATAAGAAAATAAAATAAAAGAATAAAAACAACAGGAAGGGAGCAGCAGCAGCCGGTGGCTGGTGGCTGGCGGCTGGTGGCTAGTTAGACATAGAAAGTAACGCCAGCCAGCAGTTTGGGCGAGCAACCCTAGAAAACGATGTCGTTTGAGACTGATACTCACGTGGTAGGGTTTGAGGAATTAGGATTATAAATACGAATCCAGTTAGCCAATGAAGAAATGACACGTGAAAGGCACAAAACAGCCCAAAGTCCAATCCACCGTTTTGCTCTGCGGATCCAAACGTAGCACACAGTAGTAGTAGTGAATCAGTACTCACTAAAGACTTAGTCGACTCAGTCACTGACTAGTACTACTACTTAGAAGGAGTACTACGATTCAATCCTTAATTAAATTAAATTAAAATTAAAAAGATAATTGTTTTTTTAAAAAAAAAAAAAAAAAAAAAAAGTCTTATTTGTACAACTCTCGAAATCCAAATTCCAATAGGACTCTTCCTATCTCACAGTCACTCCAGGTCTGTTTTTCCGGATCCCTAATTTGTTAATCTCTAATTTATTACTAATCTCTTTTTTCTTTCTCTGCATATTTGATGATGATGATGATGATGATGATGATGATGATGATGATATTATGATTTGTTGCAGTCATATATATATATGAGATGAGGATGGATGTGTTGAATGTGGGGGGACTACTCACAGTGATAGTGGCGACTCTGGTGGTAGCAAAGGTCATCTCTGCACTCCTATTCCCTCGATCTACAAAGCGACTCCCTCCAGTGGTCAAGTCATGGCCTCTGCTTGGAGGACTGGTCCGATTCATCAATGGCCCCATGGTTATGCTCCGCCATGAATATCCCAAGCTTGGCGGTGTTTTCACCCTCAATATCTTTCACAAGAAGATCACTTTCTTGATTGGTCATGAGGTCTCCGCCCACTTCTTCAAGGCCCCCGAGTCCGATCTTAGCCAGCAGGAGGTCTACCAGTTCAATGTCCCTACTTTCGGCCCCGGCGTTGTTTTCGATGTCGATTACTCCGTCCGCCAGGAGCAATTCCGCTTCTTTACTGAGGCTCTCCGTGTCAATAAGCTCAAGGGTTATGTCGATCAGATGGTCACCGAAGCTCAGGTACCTTATCTGTATATATATCTATCTAACCTTACCTATCTCCCTTGCCTTTCCCCTTTTTTTTTTTATTTTTTTTATTTATTTATTTTATATTCAATCTTTGTTTTGCTTTTATCATCTTACTATGCACAACCACAACAACAACAAATATATATATATATATATATAAGACTTGATTATATAACTCATTTGGTTTCAAGTATGAATCCGAGAAAACTTGGACAGTTTTTGGGTGTTGATGTGACTGACTTTCGCTGGTGGTTTTTGATTCTCTTTCTTCACTCTGCCATTTGCACAGGATTACTTCTCCAAGTGGGGTGAGAGCGGAGAGGTGGACCTAAAGTATGAGCTGGAGCATCTCATAATCCTCACAGCTAGTAGATGTCTTTTGGGTCAAGAAGTTCGCGACAAGCTCTTTGCGGATGTATCTGCCTTGTTCCACGACCTTGACAATGGGATGCTTCCTATTAGTGTCATCCTCCCTTACCTTCCCATCCCAGCCCACCGCCGCCGTGACCAGGCACGCAAGAAGCTAGCTGAAATCTTTGCAACCATCATATCCTCCCGTAAACACAGTGGCAAGTCAGAGAATGACATGTTACAGTGTTTTATCGAGTCCAAGTACAAAGATGGCCGTCCAACAAGTGAGTCTGAGATCACCGGCTTGCTAATCGCTGCTCTCTTTGCTGGACAGCACACTAGTTCTATCACTTCAACTTGGACTGGGGCATATCTTCTCCGCCACAAGGACTACCTCTCTGCTGTGACGGAGGAGCAGAAAACACTCATGGAAAAGCATGGGAAGAAAGTCGATCATGATATCTTGTCCGAGATGGATGTTCTGTATCGATGCATCAAGGAAGCCCTCAGACTCCATCCCCCGCTAATTATGCTGCTACGCAGCTCGCATTCTGACTTTAGAGTGCAAACGCGACAAGGCGAACAATATGACATTCCCAAGGGCCACATAGTTGCCACATCACCAGCTTTCGCCAACCGGCTTCCTCATGTTTTCAAGGACCCAGATAGGTATGATCCTGACAGATTTGCAGTTGGGAGAGAAGAGGACAAGGTGGCAGGGCCTTTCTCTTATATCTCATTTGGAGGCGGCAGGCATGGCTGCCTTGGGGAGCCATTTGCCTACTTGCAGATTAAGGCAATCTGGAGCCACTTGCTTAGGAACTTTGACTTGGAACTGATCTCACCTTTCCCTGAGATTGATTGGAATGCCATGGTTGTGGGTGTGAAAGGAAAGGTGATGGTCCGGTACAAGAGGCGGGAGCTCTCTGTTAACTAATGCCAAACACTTGGGTGGCCAAGTCGTGGGGGTTTGCTAAGTTTAGTTAGTATCTGCTGCGACTCTTTGGCTCCTTTTTATATGCATTTCTGTTGTATCTGCTGCGACTCTTCGATTTATCTATCGGAAACTCTCTGTTTTTGTGTTTGATTGTTGCTCATGTTTAGTTGCCATACAATGTGACAATATTCGTAGCATGAAAGGATATATTAGTTTTTCTATAGCAGTACTAATTTCTTCTAGTGTAGTTAACTTTTAAAACCTTGAACTTGATGGCATGGATGTCCGTCGGATAACAAAAGTCTCTATATCTCGTCCTCATGCCATCAAGTTCAAGAACATCCCGTTGAAGTACCAGAATTAGGACTCTTACCTTGTTTTTGAGAAACCTTGCATAATGTGTATCTTAGATGGGAATGTATCTCCGCTTTTTATGTCGTATCAAACTAACAGTTCTTTTTTTTTTTTTTTTTTTAAATAAAAAAAAAAAGAAAAGAAAAAAAATTAATCAACAATTCATCTCATTGTGAACCAGAAAACTTAACGTGATGGCATTCACTCTCTTCCATTTGGTTCTGGAGGGAAAAACACGAGACGGCTGGAAGTGCGCTTTTGATTGATAACAGATTTTCTAAACTACATCCAACACCATCTATAATTGAACAAGATTTACATAAGATATTAACGTAACAAAACGTTAAGATATTGGCCACCTAAACATTCCACTCTATAGTCTGTACACATGAAGTACAAAATAACGTGGAGAAAGCTCCTCAAGTATTTCAATCTTGTATTGACAATAAGCAACAAGACGTAGAAAAGCTCTGCAGCTTCTGGGAAACAAACCTCCCCGTTCTCCAATATTGATGCTATTCAGAAAACTAGCTTCTCAACATCTCCATTTTTCAACACTGAGCTAAACAGGAGAGGAAGTCAAAATTCCCAAAGCTACAATTGCTCTTCCAAAAGAAACCCCTTAACTGCGGACAGTTTCATCCGAAGAACTAAGTTGACTTTGGCTGGAGTTCAGTTCGGTATGATCTTAAGTAGTTCGATATCAAATAAAAGGGTCTTGTCTATCAGCCCTTGGTTCCTTAGAACAAAATCCAATGCTCGTTGGCCCTGTAACACATCAGCATTGGATCTTTAAGAGAATTCACGTCAGTATATCATAGAATCACCAAGAAAGACTAGAATGTTACCGAAAACGTTGTAGGCCTGGGACCGCTCTTGTTGAAGTCGTTCTCGGGGTATCCTAACTCCGGGGGCACTATAATCCTGCATCACTGTGAACTAGATTGTGAAATTTGCTTATATATGTACTCATGTCACGAGAGAGAGGTTAAAACTCAAATATGGCATAAACAAATTCCAGGAGTTCATGGTTATACCACCCACAAGTATCACTGGATTGAAGATGTCCAGTCAAAAAGATACAATTCACCAGAAGCAGGAAAAGCATTTAAAATATTGCTTGACTAGATTAAAAAATATATAAAATACATACTTAAGAATGTCCTCCAATAGCTGACGTAAGTTTTAAAGAAGTAGGAACATGAAAACACAACTTTTCATTTTGTTCTCGTCTTATTTTAGCTCCACCTTCTAGCATTAGCAAACAAGAAAAACTATATTAACTTTCTTCTCTCTTCTACTTGGTCTTTAGAGCATGCATGCATCTCAAACTGAAATAATGCTGACCACATGAGTAATAAGACCGAACTGCCATTGCAACAAGCACAAATGAAAATGTTCAAAATTGAGTTAAACCTATGTCTATTTCATCTATTCAATTCTGTTTCAAATTAGTGTACGTATTTCTCTAGTGATATGCTAATGCTAACCACTTTACGATTCCTTAAAAATCAAAGGCTATTATGTATTGCAGAAAAGCAGATGCAGCACCTTCTAATGCCACCAAGAGCCATGCCTGAAATTGCCTCCTCAAAAGCTGGTATTACCTGCTCATTCAAGAACCAACATAAGCTTCCAGACGTGTAACAAATCCATTATAGCCAGTGAGTGAAAGATACTTGACCACACAATTGAATTTGGTATGACATATGCCCAGTCTGTTCTAATTGTCGTGATTAAATTCTACAATGTTGTGTGACATAATTTAACATAAAAGAGGTGTAATTTATATAATTGTCATGTTTAATTAAAATCGCCTCCCAATCCTATCAACGCTTTAACAAAAGAAAATTAAGGAGAAGGTTTAGAATACTGTAAGAGATTATCATACCTGTTGTGATCCTATTGTAAATTTGAAAAAGTCCTTGTCATCACCCTGCAATAATAGACGAGAGGAAAAATAGAGTGCATTAATCAAGCTCATCAAAAAGACTATTGGTGTCAAAGGACTAGGATTAAGGGGAGTAGCCAATACCTCAAAAGAACCACCTTTAGTCTTATTCCGAGCTTCAAATATACGGCCGTAGTATCCTATGGTGTAGCCATCCCAATCAACCTGAAAATGCATTCAAATATGACAATGGAGAAACACAAACATGAAAGCAAGAAAGAAAAGAAGGGTGGTGTAAATGTAATGAATGGTATACCACAACAGTGTCTCCAATCTTAGGAGTGGGGCCGTCTCCAAGTCGCAAATCCTGCATTATTTGAGGCCCCGAGCGAGCTTAGATAGATGATTGAGATTGAAAAGAATAAAGATAGGAGGAGAGGTTATATAGTTGTGTTGAGAATGAATGGCAATGGCCAATGGGTGTGACCTTATACTGAAGACCCGATTCTGTTTGAGTATAGTCAGGATACTTCATTTTCGTCTTCCCATAGTCCTTCCCTCGTAGTGCTGGCACTGTGCGCGCACACACATGTATATATTCATCATACCCAATATAATTCTCGTGTAAACAATAAGATTTCTAAAATTATTATTATTATGATTTATTTTTTTTAAAAAAAAAAAGAAAGAAGGAAAGAAAGAAAGAAAGAAAGAGAAGGAAACGGAAATAACTGTCAGCAAATTGAGCTGCGGTTGCGGAGGAAAGTCCATGGTTCCATAGGGGGGCAGCAGCTAGTGCTACCGATGATATCACTATGTCTCTTCTCCCAATCCCATTGCTCAAACTCACCCCTTCTCTTTCACCTTTTTTTCAGTCAACAAATCAAAAATAATATATGTGATATCCAAAACAACAACAACAACAACAACAACAACAACAATTAAAAAAAAAGTAAAAGTAACACAAACAACTAACCACATCCGCGTGGAGTTTTTGGATGCCTAAACCTGTCTTTGTCTGGATCTGCTTCTCCAACAGATTGAGGGCCGCGCCATCTCTGAAGCAAGGCCATAAATTTGTTATGTCTTGGCGTTGGTGTTGGAAGCGATAACGTTCCTCCAAGGGCTGAAATTGACGCCATTCGCTTCACTCCACTTCAATCCACGCTACCACTACTAACTAACTAACTAACTAGAGACTCTACTTTGGTTTGCTATTTCTGCTTATTCCTATCTAACTTCCCAACTTCAACTCAACTTCGCGGAAGGGAAGATAACAACGCCCTCACCCTTTCCTTTCCTTTCCTTTCCTTTTTCTTTTCTTCTCTTTTTATTATTTTATTGTGAATTTGCACACTCACGTCATCCGGAAATGGATTGTTATTACCACCAAATTATTATATCAAAACCATTACAAACCACAACCACTATTTGAATTATTTTTTATTACTTTTATTGCTTTCTTTTCTTTTTTTTTTTTTTTAAGAAAATATTACTTTTATTGCTGACGCATATTTTTCATAGATTTCGGGGTTGTATCAATGGCACAATGAGTCCTTCAATTATGTAAATTTTATAATTTGCTTCTTATAATTTTAATTTTTACATAATACCTTAAATTTTACTGATATCTGATAATTAAGACCAAATTCAAAATCAATTTTCTTTTCTTTTCTTTTCCCTAGAGAACCAATTTTTGGTCAGTTCTATTATAAGAGGGGCAAAATCCCTTGTATCTGTAGGAGTGGATTTTAATTGATTTAATTGGTTAAAAACTAATGACTACAATTTTTGTTATAAATTCTTTTTTGATAATTTTTTGTTATAGATTCTATCCCACTTAATGTTAGCCTCAAGAGAGAGAAATATATTCTCTTTTCTTAAACTGCTCTGTCTTTTATCTTAGTTTCTCTTAAAGGTAAATAACTCATCAGAAGCTGGAATATGTTAAAAATAAATTTGTTTAAGCTCATAAGAAGTGTTTTAGGCCCATCAATATGAGGTCCAATAAGTTGGAGTTAGCCTAAATGCAAAGCTCATAAAAGAAGAAATCAAAGTCCAAATTGAAAAAGCTTTCTACCTAGAATCTTCTAGAGTTAGCTAGATATTAGTTTTTTGCATGTGAATTATTTGATTACTTAGATTATTATTAGAAGTGTGTAGAAGAAAATATATGTGGTTTAAGGATTTTTGTAATTGTTTATTTGTATGGTTCTCATTGTTTCTCATGTAGTATAAATTTCCCTTCCCATTTGAGTTCTAAGCATCATGTAAGAAGCAAAACTTCTAAGAGTGAAGAGAAGAGAGAAATAACCATAACTTCTAGTGAATGAGTGAGCTTAAAGAGTGAAGTTAAGAATTTTCTCTTGTAAAAATACTTGAGTGAATAATAAAGCTTGTTTTATTTTCAACAAAGTGATATCAGAGCGAGGTTGTAAGTTCTCATAAAATTCTAAGTATGCTTTGTGGTTGCAACTTTGGCTGATCTTCCACATTAGAAAAGAATTTTTGAGATTGAGAGTATTATCTATTTATTCCAAACATACTACTATTACATATTAAATCGAAGAACTCGACAAGATGAAAACATTGCTGCAAAAATCAGTCCAATCGGAGTCTGAACGAGTCTAAACGAGTTATTAGAAGTTTGTTGTCATAACTGAGTCAACTCACCGAGTTAAGCCGTGTCAGAGCCGTTTGACCAAGCCGTTGACCGAGCCGTTAGAGCTGTTGACTAAGCGGTCAAAGTAGTTGACCGTGCCATTGACCTGAGTGTTGACTTTGACTAAGTCGATATACAAGTCAATTTTAAGGTTTTTCGACGTTCTGGATCAATCTGTGTGGTCGAAATTTCCAAAAGTTTACTCTGTTAAGAGTTATGACTACTGGAAGTTTAGCATCTCTTCTAGTTCCACCACTTCAAGGCAGCAACTTTGATAATTAGACTATCAAAATGAAAGTCCTCTTTGGAGCACATGATGTTTGGGAAGTAGTGGAGAAAGATTACAAAGAGCTAAGAGATGAGACAATACTATCCTCAATACAGAAAGATAGTTTAAAAAATTCAAGAAAAAGATACAAAAAAGCTCTCTTCCTCATCTACCAGGCCTTAGATGATGACGGATTTAAGAAAATCTTAAATGCAACCTCCACTAAAGAAGCTTGGGAGAAACTTCAAATTTCATATAAGAGAGAAGAAAAGGTTAAAATGGTCTGTCTTCAAACTCTAAGAGAAGAGTTTGATTTACTACGCATGACGGAGATTGAGTCAGTTTCTGACTACATTTCAAGATTAAGAAACTTGCTTCGTATTATAAAACAAGTTTAAGGAGAGATGTTGAAAATAAACTTATTTAAGTCTATAAGAAGTGTTCTAGGCCCATCAACATGAGGCCTAATAAGTTGGAGTTAGCCCAAATGCAAAGCTCATAAAAGAAGAAGTCCAAGTCCAAATTGAATAAGCCTTCCACCTATAATCTTCTAGTGTTAACTAGATATTAGTTTTTGCATGTGAATTATTTGATTACTTAGATTATTATTAGAAGTGTGTAGAAGAAAATATGTGTGGCTTAAGAATTTTTGTAATTGTTATTTGTGTGGTTCTCATTGTTTCTCATGTAATATAAATATCCCTCTACATTTTAGTTCTAAACATCAAGTAAGAAGCAAAACTTCTAAGAATGAAGAGAAAAGAGAAAAAACCATAAAATCTAGTGAGTGAGTGAGCTTTAAGAGTGAAGTTAAGAATTTTCTCTTGTAAAAATACTTGAGTGAACAATAAATCTTGTTTTATTTCCAATATAACAACCACCATTATTGCACAAGAAAAAAATACTTCAAAAAAAAAAAGCAAACAAGATCAATAACCACTGTTATTCTTATTTGCAAAGTATAGATAGAAACTTTTCTTCTTGAAAGATCCAACTTCCAACCCTAATCTAAAACACTTTTTCTTTAATTTTATTTTCATTTCATAGAATATTAAAAAGATTGCAGCTCACACTTATTCAAAATGAGGAGAAAGAAATAACAAACAAAAGAAAAACGTAAGTATCAAATTATGGAGATCATGAAATGCACGTTTATCTCATTACCTCAAAGGCTAAAACTAGTGTTGATATTTTAATGTCAATTATTGAATATTTGGTTGGCTTCCAATTCTTCAATTTCTAATAAACATGTTTTCTTTTTTTTTTTTTTCTTTTTCTTTTGGTTAAAACACAAATTAGCATAGGTTGAAGATGAGCATAACATAATTCTATGTACTAGGATACACATACACTTCTATTATATGGTCCCTTTAATTCAATCCAAAAGGGGGTCTAAAAGTTGTTCCCACAAGTAAGGGGGATTTTGCCTCTTTCTACACTAAAAAACTCCCTCAAATTTTTTAAAAGGCCATTTGGTACAGAGTAATCTAAGCTTTCAGATTAATGGGAATGCTAAATAGAGTGATTTGGTTATCTAGCATGTGGTACCTAAGATTCTCACGTGCATATTAAACCAATAATAAACATATTCTAATTGCATATTAGACATCTAGAAGTCTTTATTACTCCTTTCATAATAACATGCTCATTTATTATGTTATTATACTAATATTTGTAGAAGTGTCCCGATGTAGTGTAAATGTTCAATACCCTCAGAGAGAGTTAAAGTATGCTAAATAGATAAATAATACATTTATGAAAGTAATATTATGTGCACATATATTAAAATGATACTTGTTGATAATTTATTCAAATAGTAGTTTTCGGTAAAATGCAATTTTTCACGTATTTTGGAGTCGGATTTGCTGTGTATTTAATACGTCAAATAGCTTTATTTTAATGTTTATGACTCATTTATAACATTTTATTTGTCAGTTCTAAGTAAGCACGAGATGACATTCACGACACTGATTTGAGTTTTATTTCATTAAACTAGCTTAGATGTAGCTTAATCACTTAATGTCATTTTTGTGTATTTTAATTATTAAGTACTAATACTATGTTTGCATTATTAATTAGAATCTAATTGAATTATATTTATGTTTAATGATTGGTTAACGTGCTAGGTTTAACCAGATTATAATAAGGTTGGCCATATCGGATCATAAGTCAAAGTATGACTAGATTTCACTTTTTAAGCTATGATTCACCAACGTTAGTTACACTTGAGTGTATAAGAGTGACAAGCAATGTGGTGACTATGCTAAGGATATTTTCGAGCTAGACACATGGAAAGTAATGTGCAAAATATCCAAAATACCTCTTAGAAATTAAATTATGCATTTTCTTAACTATTAAGTGTTGATTTTGACCAAATCTGGTCATTTTCTTTCTTTTTCTCTCCAGTCACGACCTGAACCTCTCTAGTTCCTTTTTAGACTTTTCTCAACTTTCCTCAACCATTTCTAAGAGTTTCCAAATGGTAGAACTCAAATTGGAGCTCTAGAAAACATGATAGACTAAAACTAGTCAAAGTAATTCTATTAGTTTTTCTTTCTAGGTCTTGTCCTTTAATTTCAATTCTCTACTTTTTTCCACTTAAATAATGGTTTCTTTAAGTCATCTTAAGTCTAAAAATCTATTTCTAAGCCTCGGGAATCAGCTTGGTGGAGATAGAAGGCTGGAAGTCTAACAAAGACTAAAACTAATCAAGGTGAGCATTATGTAGGATTTTGAATTTATAGTTAATTTCTTTTGTTTCAACACTTAAATCAAACCTATTATTTGATGAATAATGGTCCTAGATACCCTTCTATATTGCTAAAAATATAGAATTTAAGTGGGAAATTAAAGTTAGACTTAAAGCCACCAAGTTTGCTATTGATAGATTTAAATATTTTAATATATAGTAGATTAAGTTCTCTATATATGTAATATGATTTTCTAAACTTAGAGTGTATATTTTATTGATTTTATTATTTATTATATTCATTTGGTAACTGGTTGTTATGAAAAAAAAGTATAAAAGTAGTTTTAAACTTTGTCCAAATCGAAATGAATTCAAGTGTACTTAGGTTGTACTGAATGATCCCCTTTGATGTGTATATGTGAGAATTGGCTCGTTAATTTTATTACAGGTCTTAAACTATGATTTAAAAGATACGAGAATATCCTAAAAATAAGGAAAGTGTTGTCCAAATATTTTTAAAACTAAATGGTACCATTTAGAAACAAATGAGCTAGCTTTTATGAAATTATATGTCGTTTTAGATTAGTTTTGTGCTAATGAACAAATATTCATATTTTAGTACTTTTTAAGTAGTTTTTCAATGCTAATTATTAGTTGCTAAGTACCTTAAGTGATTTGTATGCTTCCGAGTCATTTTAAGATCAAATTTCCTAGTTTGGTGATAGTTCTAATTTCGGTCTTGTTCAAATATTTGAGTGCATTCTTTTAGTAAAACATGCATCTTAAATAATAGTAATTTATTATCAAACCTAGTAAAGCAGAAACGGCATGCAGGAAAGGCGAACAATAGAGAAGAGAGACTGAAACTAGACTAGCTTGAATTTTGTCGTGATTTTTCTTTAGGGGGTGGGTTTTAGATGGAATGTGATTTGAAATCCACTTATCTTGGTAGTTTTCATTTCACCTCTAACTAGAAGGATATAATTCTCAAGAAGATTATTTGACTAGGTCTTAAAAAAGTACCAAACATAATAATGTACTAAAATACCTATTCCTACCCAAAAATTAACCCATACCGAACGGCGAAACACCCCCCCCCCCCCTCTTCTCTGTCGTGGAACGGTAAAAAATTTGGTGCCATTCACGTGGTAGACATATGGTTTGTCGTTTAGAAGACTCGCGTCTTCTCTATTAACGTTAAATCCAAGCCTAAAATTTAGCTTCTTCTCTTGGAAAAAGTAAAGACAAAACAAATTTTCCCATCGTTGATACATAGACGAGTTTTAGGCTTTTAGCATGTCTTTTAGGTCACTTTAAGCAACACACAGTAAAACTAATATACAAGACCAAATTCATCCTTAAGACGCTATTGATCGATTCATGAGGCCCCCGAGCAAGAAAAGGATATGGGAAAAAACAGGACAAGCCTGACTTATCAATAAGCACCCTCATCATACAACATTAAAATCTTACAAAGCATTCAACCAAATTTACATCCAACACAAAAAACAAATGCCACCAACATTTATTTGACTGATTATGACACCAACACAAGTAAAACTTCAAGCCTTGTAGGCTCACTGTCACAATGACAATACATTAACCACCCGCAATTAGAGGCTAACCAGTTTAAGAGAGTTTGCCTTCTCTTGCAGTGTATCAAGCAGGCTGTCAAAACTCTTCTTGAAAGAGTCCACTCCTTCAACTTCAAGTTGAGAACCAACATAGCTCCAATCAATTCCAAGCTTCTCCAGTGCACTGTATATGCCCTCAGCCTCGGACACATTTGAATCAATCGTCCTTGAAACAGCACCATGATCAATAAATGCTTGAAGAGCTTGGTCAGGCATGGTTGATACCTACAAAACCAAAAAAAAAAGGAGGGTCAAACGGTGTTACGCACACCTATCCAAGTTTCAGCAGGAATTTCAATCATCCAAAATACCAAAACTAGATGATGACTTCTCAGCCTAACTTGAAACCATGAAAAAAGTAATAATTTTTTTTTATGCCGAGCACATTAGGTTTGACAAATTTTTTTATGGTCAAAGACATAAGATTTGAATTATAATGTGACTCACCGTATCAGGACCAATGAGTGGAGCAACATACAAAGTGTCAGGGTATGCGGGATTCTTTACACTGGTTGAGGCCCACAGAAGCCTCTGCTTCTTAGCACCTTTCTTCACCAAAGCCTCCCATTTTGGGCCAGAAAATTTCTTCTGGTACAGTTTGTATGCTAAGGCCGCTTGAGCTACCGCAGCCTAAAATGTTATTTAGCATCACGTAAGCAAATCTCTACCTTCTCAATTCTAATCAATCTACATAAACAGAAGTTGAACACAACCAAATCACCTTTCCTCGAAGATCAAGGGCCTCTGGTGTCCCAATCTTCTCAAGCAACTTGTCGATAAGGGTGTCTACCCTACTGACAAAGAAGGAAGCAACACTAGTTACTCTAGAGAGATCATCTAGCCCAGAAGCCTCAAGCCCATCCAGATAGGCATCGATAACTGCTTCATATCTAGCAAGAGAAAATATAAGCTGCACATGCAACAAATCAACGTCAAATTGAAAATCATCTGAAACTTAGTAGTAACCTTACCACAAAAAGCAGAAAATTAATATATACGCTAAGGGGACTTAAGGTGACACCACTGCAGTATTAGCATAGAGGCTCAACAAGTACTATTTTGGGATTATTTAACCAGCACAAGCTTATTGTAGCAATAAAAATAACACAGGTAATAATAACAATACGTGTATTTTTAGGGCATGTTTACTAATCCACAATGGAGAGAAAAGGGAATGGATAACGGAAAGGCTTTCTCTTTCATGTATTTACATCTAAGGGAATCCTAGCCTCCCCTACTCATTGTTTCCTATTCCCCTCCATCCCTCTCCTCCCGTTTCCTTTCCACTCATTCCTTTACAGATTAGTAAACATGACCCTAACTACTAAGCTACAATGCTATATAATCCAGGCAAAGCAGAGATCTGTAATATTACTTACAGTCACATTGACGCTTATACCATGTGAAATCACACTCTTAATTGAAGGGATGCACGGAGCTGTGGCAGGAATTTTAATGTACACATTGGGGCGGTCAACCACTTTATGTAACCATTTTGCAGCCTCTACCGTTCCCTCAGTGTCATCAGCAAGCTTGGGTGAAACTTCAACAGAAACATAACCATCACCCCCATCTGTTTCGTCATAAATGGGCTCAAAAAGCTTGCAGGCATCTTGAATGTCCTTCACGACAAGTTCCCAGTATGCAGCTTCAATGTCTTTCCCAGATTGTACAAGTTCCCTGTGCAACCACCGATTCAAGCTTTACTAGTCAAATAAATGATTAGGCAGAAGAGTTTATATGAACAAGAGAATTTATTGAAAATCTCCTCACACCCGATAAAGTACATAAGATGGATAAGTTTTTTTTATTTTTTTTGATAAGAAACGAAAGAATTTTATTAAAAACTGATAAGCATACAGAGGAAAAAAAACACCAATACTACACCAAAACAGAAGAACACCTAGTCAAGGATCCCTTGACTAAACAACTCCCATATTCTTAACAAATAAGACGAAACAAAATTTTTGAAGCCCTTTGCACTCTTAAGCCATATGGCCACCCAAAATTGTATCATCTTCCATAGCCCCTCCTCCGAGTAAACAGCATCTTAAAATATTCATTGGTTTCTTTCGCACCAAACAGGCCAAAGAGTCGCCATGATGGACACGTGCCATAAAACTCTTCTTGATGTTCTCCCAATGAATCCCACATGATCGGAAAACAAAGCATTAATCGTGGGAGGTATAAGCAGCAAGTGTTAGAGACATTCAATAACCGCCACCACAATTTCAAAACAAAGCTGCAATGAATAAACAAGTGATCCAAATTTTCTCCATCTCTTCTACACAGCACACACCAGTTCGGGGAAAGGGCTTGATAAGGCCTTCTCCTTTGAAGAAGATCTTGGGTATTTAGTTTCCCTAAGGCAGCTAGCCACCCAAAGACCTTAATTTTAGATGGATAAGTTGTCCAAGTCATTTCACAATTAGGCACAGATATTAATACATTTCTACAGGGCTCGTTTGGCAACATTATTGTCTCTGCATTATTTTTAAAGTTGAAATAGAGAATGAGATTTACTCAAACAATGTCTTGAGAATATCTTTACTACCCTTCCTTTCATCTTAAAAAAATGTAAATGTTGCCAAACAAGATCTAAATTGTTCCGGTTGGTTCATTACAGCAAATGGCAGTGAATATAGTATTAGTATACCTGAACTGGTCGTTGTAGGCACTAGAAGACGAAATTGCCTTCTGGAAAATCTGGAATGAAATTAATAGATTATAAAGGAACAAATTAGATGGGGTTGCAAAAAATAGATGAAAAAAGAAAAAGAAAAAAAAAACCCAGAGAAGCCATTTTTAATTCTTCAAAAGCTATTAGGGAATTCCCATGAAACATTTAATACTGAACATTTTTTTTTAAACCATAGATTACCCTTTATATTTTCCCCTTCAGAAGCTACAAAAACAATTGAATATTGAACACTACTCACTCTTATTCTCCTTCGGGATTGAAAATAAAAGAAAAGGAGTATTTGCTTTTGCATGCATGAATGTATGTTATTAATTATTATTATTGTTATTATTAGGAGGAGGACATTAATGAAAGAAAGAAAATAAAAATGGTAGTTAAAAAGAAATTTAAAGAAAAGAAAAGAAAAGAAAAGAAAAGGTAGAGTTACCGCAGGGTTGCTAGTGACACCACGGACACCAGTAGCAATGAGAGGGAGAAGATTGGTAACAGGACGGCAGAGGTTATCATACCAGGGACTCTGTCCTTCCTTCTCATACAGATCATGGAGAACTGTTCTCTTTGAGGGACTTCCATTTCCACCTTTGCTTTGGCTTTGGGAACATCTCACCCTACAAATTTACAATATTTTATATCAACAAAAACAAAGGGAAAGAACAATCAATTACAGAAAAGAAAAGGGCAAAAAAAGAAGAAGAAGAAGAAGAAGATGATGATGATGATGGGAGTTACAATAAGCAAGGGTTGAGCGGCGAGAGCGACAAGTTAGAAGAAAGTTTGGGATGGGAGTTGGTAAGGTGTCGGAAACCGATCAAAATCCTGGGATGGGAGGATCTGGGCCTCAAAGTAGATGATGATGACAATAAGGAAGAGGAAGCAGGGCTCGGATTCGAAAGCTTCGAAATGGTAAACATGGCAGATGCAGAAGGAGTAGGAGGAGTGGGATCACAATCACCCAGAGAGAGAGAGAGAGAGAGAGAGAGACAAAGAGAGAAGAAGAAAGGCTTACTTTGGTTTGGTTTGGTTTGGTTTGGTTTAGACTTTAGTTTAGAGGGTTTGGCAACTTTGGTTGGTGAGAGGAGAGCTCTGTCAATAACCTAATAATAACAAATAATAATAATAAAAAAAAAAAACTAAAAAAGCCAAACCCTCTCTGCATTTCCTTTCGAACCCTCTACAAAAGTTTCTGTTCCTCTTTGTCTACGTTTCTATGATACGTACGTTACCAACTATGTTATTATTGTTTTACCTTTAAAACATCATAAATAAAAACAAAACAAAATATATTCTGTAAATTCATTTTCTTTTTAAAACAAGAAACAAATAACTACAATAATCATGAAAATATGAATTCATTACTCTTTTTTCTTTTTTTTTTTCCCCCCATGAATTTCGGGATTGAAGATGCAAATATTAAGATGAAAAAAATAAAAAGGATAGCAGCCTTAGGTGGACCCGACGGTGCAGATGGAGGAATTGGAAAGTTTGTTAGCTTTTTTTTCGCGCTTCTTTCTTACGCAATAATAGATATTAGATAGATATGCCCGCTTACTCATATTTATAAAAAAAAAAAAAAAAAAACATATTTCTCATTTATACGATTTTAGAATTTTCTCTCAGACCTTTTAATTTATCTTTTATTAAAAGTTAAAAATAAAAATCGGGAAAAACTTGAAGCCTCAACGAGCATTTTGGAGTTGTAGAAGCAATGTCAATAATATATTTGGGTTTGACAAAGACATACAACCATCTTAGTAACCATTATTAACAAAACCTCAACATTTTTAACAAAAAAGAACTCTGATGCCTAGTTCTTCATTAACATTTGAGTTTCTCTTACTACTTGCTAGAGCCTAAAATGGGGGTAGGTGATGAACAACATTTGACCAGCCGCCTTCTTCTATTATCCATACATAACAATTTTGTTGAAACACGGTTCCCCTTCCTTCCACACGGTCATCCCTCATATTTTTATTTTATTTTATGAAATTTGAAGGTAGAACCACATGCTTAGCTTAAAGATTATGGTGGTCAAACTCAAACCAACCGGCTCTGAACTGCAATATATTATTAGATTAAATGTTACACCACCAGCTATCTTTTGCAGGGGCAGCCTAAAGGGATAGTAAAAGTAAGCATTCAAACAAAAAGGGCAACAAGAAAAAGCAAAACAAATTCTTAGAATGCAAAATATACAGCTTTTTTTTTTTTGGTCAAGCCTAAAAAACAGAAAATACAGAAAAATACCAACGCTCTAATCAGAGTTAGGAAGATGATAGTAGGTGCTAGGTGGTCTGTTGGTGTTTGTCGTATTAGAGAATATTAACTGCAACTCTTTTTTATGCACTATTTAAGTGAGTCTGAAGTCTCGTTATTTTACAGGTGGATGTAATGTAAAAGAAGAGAGTGTATTTAAGGTTAAACTAATAATATTGTTATTAAAAATAAAGAGAGTAGCACATCTTGCAGCACATGCAAGGATAGTAAAAGATTCCAGACAGTGTAACGCAAAAAATGGTCGAAAGGAGAACCGATGAACACTAAGAAAGAGAGGTTTACTTTCACTCTGGCTTACCTTATCTTTTACAGATCCATTAATTTATTACTAGATTTTGTAAACATCACTGATCTCATTCATAATAATACCCCACCCTTACCATACCTCAAGGGTTATATGCCCCAGCTAGCCCGGCTCATTTAGTAGCTGTTGGGCAAATATTACCCTTGGAAGAATGGAGAGAGAGAGAGAGAGAGAGAGAGAGAGAGATTGCCATTTGACATCAGAAGCGAGCCAGAGCCTCCCAATGTCAATCACACACCACATGATGATAATGATGCTAAGAATAATTGGAACTAGACAAAAATCCACTTGTTTGAAATCAAATGGTACTAAGTTTTCTATTTCAAATGAGCACACAACCCAGTGCGTTTAGCAGCTTATATATCAAGAAAGTAATGCGAGAACCTCTAAAAAAATTAACTTTAAATTTCTTTCTACAACAAAACTCTCAGGCGTGCATTTTACCAAGGTTTCAAATCTCCCACAGGTCCTGCAGTCCAGTTCAAAATATTCTCACCTGGCTTCAAGTAGACACTCTTTTGGTGAGGCAACTTGCGAGCCAGCCCGTTCAGTATCTGATGGAAAGCATCTCCAGGCTGTGCAGGTTGCGGGAACATCATTGCCCGTTTCATAAAAGGATTTGCAAGCAACCTCTGCTTCCTTAAGATCACTTCTGGTGGAATGGATGTGAGGATCGTATCCAGCTTTGGCACATCTTCCTCCGCTACAAACACTCCAATTTCCTCCCATGGGATGGCATCAGCAAAGGGTAATACTATGTCATCAGCTATAATTACAGGGATGCATCCAAATACCACTGCTTCAACTAGCCTTGGACTCCAAGGTGCCCACCCCAGAGGGCACAAACAGAACACAGATCGCTGCATGTCTTCATAGTACGTTGTTGGATGATCGGTTGAGATGTCGAAGAGAGGATTGTTCTTAAAATTCTCCCACACTGCAGCTCTCGCTCCCCTGTCAGTCAAATTACAAGGGTCTTTAAAAAGAACCTGTAACTAGACTCCCAAGTATCACACAATCCTAGATTGATGGGCAGGCTGAAGCTACTAGAGTTACTAGCTAGGACAAGATCATGATTCGCTACTAGATGTAGAATGTGAACTCATCATGCCTGTGCCATTCCCATCTAATACAATAGTATATTACAAACATATCCACTCAAATCAAAGAGGTATATACTCTTTGCTTTAGGACATTACAAATGAGACATCAAAACATCTGTTGTTCTGGTAAAGTTCTAAAACAGACTAAATTTTGATTACCACCATATCAGTGTGTCATCCTACATTAGTTTTAACCGTTGGCAGTTCATCAAATATCTCTTTGGTGTGATTCCCAATTCGTTGATGATGACTTTGGGGACTTTGTTTGACAGAATAACGGCATATATAGTCAATAATGTGTGTTTGGCTGAAAATTTATGCGCTTAGTGTTCTCTACTTTTAAAAATAAATCGAACCTACAGAAAATTTATGACTTTAGTGCGACTTAAGACTACATAAAAGTTTGCTGCAAATATACCTTGCATAGTATCCACCCTCAGGATCATTATTGACATCATAAAATAAACCACGGAAGTAGACGAAGATGGACCGTGGAGTGTCTTGTGGAATCAAGTGAGTTTGCATCTTTTGAGGCGGAGCGAATGGAGGAATGGTGATTGAACCCTCATTCAAGCACACATGATTCCTTTGCCCAAAAGTCTGAACCAAGGTAGCATGCTGGAGTAATGGAAGGATCCCCCGTTCAATTGCTTTTTCTTCCTACAAAATACGTAGAGAGCATACATCTTATCTTAGTCATACCAACATGAGTAATACTAAGGATATATATATATATATTCTTTTTGTGGAAGGGGGACGGGGGCAATCATTCCAAGAGACAAAAATAGTCCTAATTTTTCTGAAAGCAGGATGCAGATCACAGGAATGGTGACACTAGGGAACTTCCCCCTCCCCCATTGGACCATACTGGATTGTGTAACCATAAGTAAATTGAAAAAACATTCCTCTAAACCAGTTTATAGTATGTTCCCAATCTGCAACAGATGAAACAATCATGAGTATGCTAAACTATCACTTTTGTAGTGACAACCTTGGAGCACTGGCAATAGACATGACATATAAATTCATCATGTACGTTAAGGCAAAGCTCACTTTTCTTAAAGCCCCGAAAATCATTGTTAGACAGGTAACAATAGAAAGGCTTTTTTTAACCTGATAATGGAAGCAGGCTCCAAAGTCATGGGGCACAACAAAGAAGTGATCTGCTCCTTCTGTTCGATTCCAGTAGGGCCAGTTTGAAGAGATGAGTTGTATTGCACTTCTCATCATCCGTGGAGACTTGAATGGCAAAGGCAAGCCATTAGGTGTAAGGTCACAAGTGGTATATATAGGAGTATAAAACCAGTCTGCTTCCTCGGGATTCAAAGTTCTAACAGGACTGGAGAGGAGGAACCTATGCATGAAGATCTCAGCAGCGAACATGTGGTTGAGACATCTGGGATCCTTCTGGAGAATCTTCTTGTTGTATTTGCTAGGGAGCTCATACACATAAACTTTCAACTTTCCAACTGGGTCATCTTCCAATACGTCACCAGCACTACCTGCACCATTGTTCTCTTTAAATAGTATATATATATATATATAGATATATAATGTAGAAGACATATATTGTATAATGTATAGTTGTGTAAAACAAATAACTGAAAGATAGACAAACATGTAAAGGCAAGTAAAACAAACAAATCGCTTGCACTACATAATTAGCCGAGACTAGCAGAGATTTTGACAATTAATGTCACGTCAATAAACGAATTGAAGTGACAAAGAAATAAATAAGATAAACGTACCCGAAATTCTCTCCGTACGAACAACCTGATCAGCATGGATCATCCATGTAGAACCAGAGATAAATAGAAGAAGCAAAACCCGTATGCAAATCCTCATTACGAAACGAAAGCTTGATTGATTTGAGAGCAAAAAACAAAAAGAAGAAGTGGGCTTTGGGGAGGGCGAGAGAGAGAGAGAGAGAGAGAGAGAGAGAGAGAGAGTGTTGTAATTGGTTATATAAACATGAGTAAGAATAAGATAGTTGGAACGTCACGAGGGTAGTGGTTGACAAGTTGTGTTAGAGTGTAGGTGGTTTGTATGCGAGAATAAGAATAAGAACAAGAAAATGTTTTCATTTTCAATTTCATAATTGCTTCAAGAAACGGGGAAGATACCCTCTTTTTCGTTTTGTCTTTGAAAGCTAATTTGCAGCAAACAAAACTGAAAGGAAAAGCTTTATTTATTTTTATTTTGCTTGCTTTCTTTGCCAGTTTGATTCTTGATGATGGGTCCATCTCACAAGCTCATTGATCAACAAACAAACTGCCACTATTCAACTACTAATTATAAAATAATCAAAAACCAATAAAACAAAATACTTTAGGACTCGGAATTTTTTTTCTTCTTTTGACTCCCGAGTCTCGACGTGGAAAAGTTTGTCTTTTATTTTTTTTTATTAATTATTATTACGAAAATTAAACTTTGTTAAACCCAAAAAAAAAAAAATCCATTCTTTCCCGTGTAAATTATCTTGTGAAAATTATACAAATATCCTCTATGTTAATTTTGTTTCATATCATTAGTTCGGTAAATGGAAACTGACATGCCGAAAATATTTGAGATCACTTGGCTTTCTATTATTTTGACAGTCTCACCCTTTATTTCAAATGACAAAATACATTCTACACAATTAAAAATAATGAGAGATAGAAGGAGAGAAATCTTAAACGATCTAATTTCAAAAAATATAATAAAAAATATCTTTAAAAAAAAACTAGAAGCCAAATTCTCCTTATCCTCTATATAGGATGAGCATCGGTCAAATTAGATAAGTTATATGACTTACAAATCCTATCAAATTGTTAGAGTTCGTGATCCGAATTCTATTTGCCCTTGGCCCGAAAATTTCGCAATGCGACATATATGGCATTTTGATAATTGGGAGAAATTTTGAGATCTGTGGTAGAAGTGGAAAGATCGGCTGATAGACCCGAGAAATTTCCTCCTCTACCAGTAGTTTTTCCCGATTAGGGTTTTCCACTTAAATCTGTGTATTCTTGTTTTTCATTATTTTGTCGATTTCGGTAATTCTTAACAAATTGTTATCAGAGCTTTAATCCAGGTTTGATTACGATAATGGCAACCATGAAGTATGATATTCCACTTTTGGATCACAGCACCAGATTTTCGTTATGGCAGGTTAAGATGCGAGCTGTCCCCGCGTAGTTAGATTTGGATGATGCACTATTAGGGATTAATGCGATGCTTCATCATTATCAATGGAGGAAAAGCAGTGAAGGGATCAAAAAGCCCTATCTCAGATTCAACTGTATCTGTTGAATCAGATATTACAAGATGTTTTAAATGAGAAAACTACCGCGCCTTTGTGGTTGAAATTAGAGCAGCTGTGCATGACGAAAAGTCTAACCAACAAGCTGCATCAGAAGCAGCGACTATATTCTCATCGTATGGCATAAGGTACGTCTCTAGAAGAGCATATAAACGTCTTTAAGGAAATTGTTTCTGATCTAGAAGTTTTGGAGGCTAAATATGAGTCTAAAGATTTAGCGCTAATTTTGCTGTGTTCGTTGCCCCTTTCATATACACCTTTTAGAGACACTATTTTGTATAGTTGTGAATCCCTTACTCTAA
Organism: Parasponia andersonii; assembly: GCA_002914805.1. Lineage (NCBI taxonomy): Eukaryota > Viridiplantae > Streptophyta > Magnoliopsida > Rosales > Cannabaceae > Trema > Trema andersonii. Next base: position 549,754 of record JXTB01000164.1, read on the forward strand.
GCGTGGCTTATGATTCTTTGCTCTTTAAGGAGAATATGGATCAGATTTTTACAGGGACTGAGACTCAGGCAGAGGGTCTCGTTGCTAGAGGTAGAACGCAGGAGAGGAATTCTAGGAGTGATAATAGAGGCAGATCGAAATCTATAAATAAAAGTAAAACTTGCAATTATTGCAAGAAAAAGGGCCACATCAAATCTAAATGCTATAAGCTTCAGAACAAGAATAAGAAGGCTACTCGTAATCACAAGGAAAAACAAACTGAAAGTACCAGTGAAGCTAGGGTTGCTGAAGATGACATTAGTGATGGAGAACTCTTAGTTATTTCTGATGGTGACTCCAAACCATGTGATGACTGGATTCTCGATTCTGGTTGCACGTTTCATATGTGTCTTAATAGGGACTGGTTTTCGACATATGAAACGGTAGCCAAAGGTGCTGTGTTGATGGGAAATAATGCGCCTTATAAAGTTACTGGTATTGGAACAGTCAAAATTAAGATGTTTGATGGAGTTGTCAGGACTCTCTGTGGTGTGAGACATATTCTAGATTTAAAGAGAAATTTGATCTCTTTGAGTACTCTTGATTCAAAAGGGTACAAGTACACTGGTGAAGGTGGAGTTCTGAAGGTTACCAGAGGAGCTCTTGTCCTGATGAAGGGTCAAAAAAGATCTGTCGAATTATATGTCTTGTTGGGTTCTACAGTTACTGGTGAAGCAGCTATCTCTACTCCTTTGTTGTCAGATGACGAAGTCACTAGACTTTGGCATATGCGTCTTGGGCATATGAGTGAGAATGACATGGCTGAATTGAGCAAAAAATGACTTTTTGATGAGCAGAGTACTAGTAAACTGAAATTCTGTGAGCACTGCATTTTTGGGAAGCAGAAGAGAGTTAGATTTATAAAAGGTATCCACAACACAAAGGAAACACTTGATTATATACATTTTGATCTATAGGGACTATCTAGGGTACCTTGTAAAGGAGGTGCGATTTCTCCAGAAAGCTTTGGGTGTTTTTCCTGAAGTATAAGAATGATGTGTTACCTATATTTAAGGAGTGGAAGACTATGATCAAGAAGCAGACAGGGAAGCAGATTAAACGTCTCCGCACTGATAATGGATTGGAGTTTTGTTCTGATGAGTTTAATATTTTTTGCAAGTCAGAAGGAATCGTGAGACACTTAATAGTTCGCCATACTCCGCAACAAAACTGTGTGGCAGAGCATATGAATAGGACTTTGAGAGAGAGAGAGTACGTTGCATGCTCTCCAATGCTCATTTACCTAAGTCTTTTTGGGCAGAAGCTGCCTCTATAGCCTGTTTTTGGGCAGAAGCTCCCTCAACTGCTATTGAAAAAAAGACTCCAAAAGAGGTATGGTCTGGTACTCCAGCTAATTATTCTGATTTAAAGATATTTGGGTGTCCTGCATATGGTCATGTTGATAATGGAAAGTTAGAATCAAGATCTATGAAGTGCATCTTTCTAGGCTGTAAGGCTGGTGTTAAAGGATATAAGCTATGGTATCCAGAAACTCGGAAGATTATAATGAGTAGAGATGTTATTTTTTATGAATCTGCTATGCTTCATGATTTGTCTCTTAGAGATTCTAATAGTAAACATCAGCATAAATCAAAACTCAGGTGGAGCTTGAGATTGGATTAGAATCTACACCAGCATCTACATCTCAGTCAGTTTCCTCTATACCATTATCGCCACCACCAGTATCACCAAAATATTCTATTGCTAAAGACAGGACTAAAAGAGACATTAGATCTCCACAAAGGTATGCTAAGGCCGATCTGGTTACCTATGCTTTAAATATAGCTGAAGGTATAGATTCTAGTGAAGAACCTTCTACCTATGCAGAGGCAGTTAGTTGTGATGTCTCTGGCAAATGGATGATTGCCATGTAAAAGGAGATGGAATCACTTCATAAGAATGGCACATGGGACTTGGTGAAACTACCTAAAGATAAGAAAGCTGTTCACTGCAAATGGGTCTACAAAAGGAAAGAAGAAATACTAGGAATTGAAGAATCTCGGTATAAAGCGAGATTAGTTGCAAATGGCTACAATCAGGTTCCAGGCGTAGACTTTACAGATGTGTTTTCTTCAGTTATAAAGCATAGTTCAATTCGAACTTTACTTGATATTGTGGCTATACATGATCTTGAACTTAAGTAGCTAGATGTGAAGACAGCATTCTTACATGGAGAACTTGAATAAAACATCTACATGGAATAGCCAGGGGGATTTTGTAGACTCAGGAAAGGAGGACTATGTGTGCTTATTGAAGAAGTCTCTGTATGGCCTGAAATAGTCACCCAGACAGTAGTATAAGAGCTTGATTCATTTATGACCACTCATAATTTCAAAGAAGCAGTTATGACAGTTGTGTCTACTTTAAGAAAAGTGCTGATGGGTCTTTTATGTATCTACTCTTATACGTCGATGACATGTTGATAGCAGCCAAGGATAAAGAAGAGATTAAAAAGGTAAAAAATCAGCTTAGTAAGGAGTTTGAGATGAAAGATTTAGGAGCAGTGAAGAAGATACTTGGAATGGAGATTCTAAGAAATAGAAAGGCAGGTAAATTGTACCTAAGTCAAAAAGGGTATGTTGAGAAAGTTCTGTACATATTTAATATGCAGAATGCTAAACCTGTTAGTACTCTATTAGCAGTTCATTTCAGACTTTCATCTACTCTATCTCTATAATCAGATGATGAGATTGATTATATGTCTCGAGTTTCATATTCTAGTGCAGGGGGATCTCTCATATGCTATGGTTTGTTCTCGTCCAGATTTGTCATATGCAGTCAGCGCTGTTAGTAAATATATGGCGAATCCTAGTAAAAAATATTGGAAAGCAATTCAGTAGATTTTTAGATACTTACATGGCTCTACTGATGCTTATTTACAATTTGGAAGAACTAGAAGTGGAGTCATTTGATATGTTGATTCTGATTTTACTGGAGACCTTGATAAGAGAAGATCTCTCACTGGGTACATTTTCACCACTGATGATTGTGCTATCAGTTGGAAAGCTACCTTATAGACTACAGTTGTATTGTCTACTACTGAGGCTGAATACATGGCTATTACTGAAGTGTGTAAGGAAGCTATTTGGTTGAAGGGACTATTTAGTGAACTCAGTGAAGACTTACAATTGACCACAATTTTTTGTGATAGTCAGAGTGCTATTTTTCTCACAAAAGATCAGATGTTTCATGAGAAGACCAAGCACATTGATGTGCGGTATCATTTTGTTCGTGATATTATTGCTCAAGGTGATATAATTATGAGCAAAGTTAGTACTCATGATAATCCTACTGATATGATGACTAAGACACTTTCTGGAGACAAATTGCTTAGACTTGGTTGATGTTACCTGTTGAGTTTTGCATTCTTTGTGGAAGAGGTGGAGAATATGTTTTTTTATTGTTGAAGATCAGAGTTATTCCTTAATTAGAATTCGTGTCAAAGTGGAGATTGTTAGAGTTCGTGACCTGAATTCTATTTGTCCTTGGCCCGAAATTTCGCGGTGCAACATATGTGACATTTTTGTAATTGGGAGAAATTTTGAGATCTGTGGTAGAAACACAGGGATCGGACCGAGGCCCGATCCTGGAGCTAACCATTGATCTCGTTAGGGGTGTAGGGGTGGAGCCCCCGTGGTATAGACCTGTTTTATTGGGCCGTTTTGTCCGTACACATATGTATTTTAGGGTTTTGAGATTATATATATTTCAGCTTGGTCATGTAAAACACTACCTTCTGTACCTTATTTTTCGACATAGTGAAATTTCCTCCTCTGCCAGTGGTTTTTCCCGATTAGAGTTTTCCACTTAAATCTGTGTGTTCTTGTTTTTCATCTTTTTGTCGATTATCGTTCAATAATTCTTAACACAAATGAATTTTGAGATGCATTTCTGTGACTTCAAACTATTTCTCAAATTTCCTCTTAGTTCGTATCAGATTTACAGCATATTTAAAATTTATAGCTCAACTAATAAATATTTAAAAGAATTTACAATTTTTACTTTTTTAATTTAATTTTGTTAATATTTGGTATCCTAGATATCATTAAATTTATGAGTTGATTATAAAAATTTGTATTTATTCTATACTATTTCAACTAGTAGAGCAAAATAGATTTAATTTACACTAGTTGATTATTTTTCTTTTAAGAAAAAATATTTTTTTAAAAAAAGGTAATATTCATGAAAGACCCTTGAATATTTTTCTCTATTTACTAATGGCCCATTTGACTTTTTTTATGTATCACAACAGTCCTTTAATTTTTTACATATGTAATTTGTAGTATAGATGATGGGCAAAATTAGAATTTCATAAACATTTATGTCACGTAAGTCCCTATATTTTTTTATTAGAAATGGTCTCTAAACTCATTAAATGTATAGACTAGTAGCATTTTGATAAAAAGTATTTTCGCAAAAAATAAAAAATACTATATATAGTCTATATGCTACATTTGAAGGAAAAAGGATATTCCCTTACTTCTTAATACGACTAAATAATTTAGAATCAAATGCATGCATAACGATTAGTTATAAAACGTGCTTCTTAGTTCTTACATACAAGTATAATATTTTAATAATTCTTCAAACTCAAAAGACAAAGCATCAAATTAATATTACGAAACTCAAGGATAAATTCATGGTTTACTCTTTTAAATTTGCGAATGCAGTTATATATTGAGTGAGTTTTTTTTTCCTTATTTCAATAAATTTTAATCTTTCCAATAATAAAATTCAACGACCATTTGCATAGATAAAAGAAAATTCATCAAAAAAGATAAATAAATTAATAACCTTTTGCGGCCTGTACTTTGTCTCAACGTCTGAAATGTCGTAAATTTTTGGCGTCGTTTAGTTAGAAAACAATTCGTTTTAAATTAAGGTCGCCGTCGTGCACAGATATATGTCTTTTTCTCTTTTGGAACGCAAAGACCGTGTCTGCTTCGGTCTAAGAGTTAACCGTCGTTTTTAGTAAGTAAAGGCCAAGCAACAAGCCGTTTCTTTGAAGTCGAACAAACTACATGTCGTTTGAAATAGCAGTTTGCTACTATCTGTTTTCATAAAGCAGAAACGACGTGATTTGTAGTCTAAATTTTAGTATCATTGTGAAATATGAACGACGCATAGTGTTTTGTAGTTCTAGAATCTACTCAGCAATACGTGTCACGTAGTAAACGACACATGTTGATTTCAATGCAGAAGCCTAATTACTGTGGTTATGCATGCCGTGATTATGTAGCTTGAGAAACGACAAGTAATGGGAGGCAAGTCGTGGGGAGTAGGGGTAGAATAGTTTATTATATAAAAAAATGTCGTAAATGTGAATAATAAATTTTTACTATCTATATATATATATATATATATAAATACCTGCTAGATTAGATTTGGCCCAAATATAATAGGTGTAACGAAATGAGATGCGTGTGATTATTGATTAGTCGTTAGGAGAATAGAAAATGAGAGGAGGTATGGTACGGAGGTAGGTATTTGGATTAATGGATGGCAGTGGCACGAGTAGGACCACAAGTGTAATAGCAGAGTTAGTAACCCATTTATGTAACGAGAGAATGATCTGTCGTTTTATTATTATTATAATTTTTTTTCTGCTTTTGGGACCGAAAAATAAATAAATAAATTGTAAAAGAGAAAGACCGAGAAATTTATGAAAAATTGAATGGAGAAGTGGGAATTTGTCAAAAATGGAGTGTCCCAAAGTCCACCTAGTTACCCAAACCACCCATTTTTCTATTCTATAACCCAAACCCATACCCATACCCAAACCCAAACCCAAACTCAAACTCAAACTCAAACTCGTCCCTTTCAGAGTCTATGCTGTGAAATTTCAACTCCATAGTCCATGGTCCATAGTCGCGCATTTGGAAAATGACTTATATGGTTTTCCTTCATATGGGGTTCTTTAAAAATTAATAGTCGAATAAATAAAAGTAAAATATCCGAGGAGGAGGACCGAAGGAGGGAAGTGTGCCAAATTTGGTTGGAAGAGAAATGCTAAATTCATCTTTTTCTCACACTTTTTTATATTTTTTAGTATTATGAATTTCAATATCTAATTTATCATTTTAATAAGTCAACAAATTATAATAAAATCTCCGTCGAACAGTTAGATTTGAGAGTATTACTAAGAGGAGAGAAGGTCAATCAACAGTCAACAATCAACAATAAATATGGGCACAGCTAAGCTACATTAAATTCAGCTCAACTGCCTTTCTTTTTCTTTCTTTATTTATTTCTTTTTTGCTTTCTCTTTCTCTTTTTCTTTTGTTGTTTATTATAGCCCAGCAGGACCTGAAACTGAGACTCTTGACGAGAGAGGGAGAGAGAGTGTATGTGTGAGAAAAACCCAGAGGAAGTGAAAAAAGAAAAAAGAAAAAAAAAAAAAAAAGAGTAGAAAATGGATTTGAATATAAGAGAGAGAGAGAATGATGATAATCATACTAATATAGAGGAACAAGTAGTGGAGATGAAAGATGAAAGAGTGGGAGAGGCAGTAGCAATGGAGGAGGATGAGGAAGAGACTGCTACTAGAGAGATGGCTGAAATTGAGAAAAGCAAAGTGGCCATTATGAGAGCTCTTGTGCAAAGAGAAGACCCTTCTTCCAAGGTTCTTTAGTTTCCCTTTTTCCTTTTCTTTGAAGTTTGTTTTGAAGAAAATGTTTGGGAAACATTAACAAAGTTTAATTCAATTTAGGAAGTGGATGACTTAATGCTGCGGAGATTTCTTCGGGCTCGGGACATGGACATCGAAAAGGCTTCCAACATGTTCCTCAAGTACCTAAACTGGAGGCACTCATTCGTCCCCACCGGCTCCATCTCTGCCTCCCAGATCCCAAACGAGATTGCTCAGAACAAGTTGTTTATGCAAGGCTTCGACAGGAACGGACGTCCTATTATCCTCGTCTATGGTGGAAGACATAAGCAACTCAAACTCGACGACTTCAAACGTACTTTTACATATATATATATATATATATTCCTTTCCTTCTTCATTCTTCAATTCAATTTTACTTTGATTTTTGTTGGGTTTTTGTCGCAGGTTTCGTAGTCTTATGCCTTGACAAAATATGTGCCAGGTACCTAACTAACTTCTCCCTCTCCCTCTCCCTCTCCCTCTTCTTTACTTGCAATATTTCCTTTTTTAATTAAGAATTGATGGAGTAGAGGAGATCATCAAATCTATACACATGGGACTAGTATCTATGGGCTATCTCTGATCTATTTGTAAAGGAGGAAAAAAAGACTAGTTCCATTCCAATCTCTGAAAGAAATTATCGTGTTTGATCATAAGTTGATAGAGGATGATGCTATACTATTGGTACAGGGCATATTGTTAAGAGTAAAGCAGAGCTAGGTGCTATGGATAGTCAAATATGTGTATCTTTTCTTTCCAATACATAACATATATAGTCTCGAGTTTAATTTACTTATTATCATCAATCCATTGAGCTTGTATCCTAAGGCACTAGTTCTTATTTATGCGCACAAAATGTGTCCAGAATGCCAAGAGGCCAGGAAAAGTTTTTAGCCATTGGAGATCTTCAAGGATGGGGTTATGCTAATAGTGACGTCCGTGGATACCTAGGAGCTCTATCCATTTTGCAGGTAATTTATACCTCCATATTATGTGCTTCTTCATATATAACTCATAACAACATGACCCTTTTCTCATCTCTGCTACTGGATGTTGCTTCACTTGCTTGCTTGCTTGTATCTGCATTCTGCATGCTACTAAACCAAAACTTGTAGCCAAAAAGAAGAACATCAACGATCATGTGATCCTAAAACAAGCCAAGTTACCTGAGAGAATGGCTAATTACAGCTAGCTGATATATAATCAATCTTGTTGAACAGGATTGCTACCCGGAGAGGCTTGGCAAGTTATTTTTAGTCCATGTGCCTTATATATTCATGACTGCTTGGAAGATGGTATACCCATTTATCGACAAAAATACCAAAAAGAAGGTAAAACATACAGCAGCAACTTTCTTTTTTCTTCTCTCTCTTTTTTTTTTTTTTTTTTTTTTTTTTTTTGGTTGTTGAAGAAAGAGGTTCGTTCCACTTCTCAACTTGCATGTCGAGCACACCAAGTTGATAATTAAGCTCTCCATTCTAAATTTTATCTAACCCCCGCTCGGACGTTCCCTACATTGTCTAAAATATCTTCCCCAGATAATGTTCGTGGAGAACAAAAAGCTAAAATCCACTCTGCTAAGCGACATTGATGAGAGCCAGCTCCCGGAGATATACGGAGGCAAACTACCATTAGTTCCCATTCAGGACTGTTGACCTCTTGGCTGCTTGTATTGATGTCACGCCACCACAAGTTTTTCCTTCTATTCAACTAGTACGGCCTACCTACATGATACCACAACATATATAGCAGTAGCAATTATATGACGGATTTGATTTGTATGGATAGTTATATATGTCACGGTTTGAGATTATACATATACGTACACTCTCTTTCCTCTGCAGCGTAAACAATTAATTTAAGATTGTTAGATTTCGTGACCTAAATTCTATTTACTAAACATGCGGTGCGACATATATGACATTTTTGTAATTAGGAGAAATTTTGAGATCTGTAGTCGAAGCGGAGGGATCGAGCGCCTTGTGATGGCACTAAGTCGCTCATTTAGTCAGCCATTCTTAAGTGTTTATCTCACAACTCACAATAAGGGACTCTCGGGACAATTATAAGTAAAGCACGCACAACATACATGAATCAATCCTAACTTTTTTATTGATCACAAAAAGGAATTACAAGTCTTTCAGAAAGGATCACACAAGTCTCTTACTTTTTTTGTGTCCTCAACCATTCCCACACTTGGGTATTTATAGGCAACATAAGTGTGGCTGATACCCCCAGCCACTAGGACTACTATTCCCATGTTCTAAAGACGGGAACATATTTAAATCACTAAGAGATGCCATCTGGCTCGAGGTTGTGAGGGATATTTTGAGAAATGACCGGAGGAAATGAAACTGGCCACGTTCAGCCTGCTTGTCAAGTGCTGTGCGCAGTGTGGCCGAGTGATGCGCGCATTCTGCGTGCCACACCCATCGTGTCTCGGTGGTGCACTTGATTTCCGCGCGCATGTGCATCACGTCCGCTTCACTCGGCCACTCTTCCACTTCTGCCCGGTTCCCACGGAACTCAGTTATGGGCGCCCAGCTGCCCACCTTGGTCAGTCGTGGCCACGTTCAGTGGACCACGTTCCCCGCTTCTCTTGGCCACTTGCTGAGGCTGGTGCCAAGACATTCCACAATTCTCGTCAGCCTGTCCGAACGCCCGCCCAAGCGTCCGGATGTCTCTCACACATGTCTATGCGCGTTGATTGTGCACACACGTCGTTGTCTCGGCTGCGTGCATGTTCCGTTTGCGCGTGCTATGCCATGCACGCACATCCTCATGAAACCATTCGTAGGGTGTACACATGTGAGTCACCCCCACGTATGCCTTAGTGTTCCACCTAATTTGTGTGCCCACCTAGCACACTTACCTTGCATGCTGGGAATCACCCCCGCCATGCACTTACTTGCAGCCAACAAGTCTTGCCATGCCTTTCCCCCAAGGCATGGTTGTGTTTTGGCCCGTGCCAGCTTGCACACGGGTCCTATCTGAGTCTACAAAGGTCTTACAAACCCACCCCTGCCGGATGAAGCCGACGTCCTCATCGGGAGAGTTTCCAAATAAGCCTTCACCTCGTCCTCGAATTCCCACAAGGTTACATCACATTCCCAAGTAGCATCCGCCTTGCTACTGTCTTCCCATTGAATCAAATAATCTATTCTTCAGTTCTTTCGGCTTGCCCCCATGGTTCAGTGATCAAGAATTTTGTCAACTTTTTCTGAAACACCTTTCTCACAACCGGTGGAGTACATTTTACTTGTTGACACTCAGCATCCTCATGTTAAGGTTTGAGGAAACTTACATGGAAAGTGGGATGAATTTTCATTCTTTCAGGTAATGTTAGCCTGTATGCTACGTTGTTGACTTTCTTGATTACCTCGAATGGCCCATCGAATTTCTGAACCAAGCCTTTGTGATACCGCTTGTCCGTCATTTTCTTCTAGATTTGTGGTGTTAGTTTAAGCAATATATTGTCCCCTTCCTGGAACTCAAGAGGCCGTCGATTCTGGTCAGCATACTTCTTCATCCGCCGTTGTGCCTTGGCCAAGCTATCTCTTGCTTGCTCAATTAGTTCTTGCTTCTCCATAGCAAAACGGTAGGCAGCAGGACATACTCCTTGGGATTTTTGTTTGGCTATCTCCAAGGGTGTCAGGGGTTGATGCCCGAATGCTAGCTCAGATGAGCTCATCCCTGTTGATGAAGATTTGTGTATGTTGTAGTAGAATTGGGTAACATCAAGTAAACCTACCGAATCCTTTTGACTTGCACATGCATAATGGCGCAAATATTCTTCCACCAAGGTATTGATCCGCTCCGTTTGGCCATCGGTTTGGAGATGGTTTGCTATGGAGAACTTTAATTCTGAGCCCATGAGTTTGAAAAGATAGGTCCAGAATTTACCCGTAAACCGCGTGTCGGGGTCGCTAACTATATTCCTTGGCACTCCAAACACCTTTATCACGTGTTTGAAAAATAGTTCAGCAGCCACATCTGCTGGGCAAGTATGTGGTGCACTAATGAATACTGAATACTTGGAGAACCGATCAATAATCACCATAATTGATCGCTTGCCATCAACCACAGGAAAGCCAACAATAAAATCCATGGAAATGGACTCCCATGGTCATTCTGGGATGGGGAGGGGTTGAAGAAGACCGACTTGTTTCTTTCTCTCGGTCTTGTCTAGTTGGCACACTAGACATATACGGACATAAAGTTCAACATCCTCCTCCATCTTGGGCCAGAAGTAGTGCCTTGTCAATAAGGCAAGCATCCGTTCCACTCCTGGATGGCCAATCCATTGAGGGTCATGGGTCTCTTTCAACAAATCTTGTCTAAGTCCCCCGCCCCTAGGGATATACAACCTGCCGCCCTTCGCATATAACAAGTTATCCTCGACCCAATATTTGCGGATTTCACCATCAAGGACTTGCTACCTCAACTTGCAATAAGTCTTATCCACTTAATATGTTGCTTGATTTTGTCAAGAAAACTCGATTTCAACATAGTAAGGGAAGCAACAAAGGATTTTACCTCTTTTTGACTTAGAGCGTCTGCCACCTTGTTCTCCTTGCCTGGCCGATGTAGCCATACAAAGTCGAACTCAGCAAGGAATTCCTGCCACATTGCTTATTTCGGGGAGAGCTTCTTTTACGTCTTGAAGCAGGTGTTGGCAACATTATCAGTTATCACTGTGAATTTCGTGCCTAACAGATAATGTTTCCATATCTCTAGGCAATGAATTACCGTTGTCATCTCCTTTTTGTGGGCTGAGTACCGCTGTTCAGCCATTTTCAGCTTCCGGCTTTCATAAGCTATGGGGTATCCCTCCTGGACTAATACCCTAGCAATGGCTCTATTAAATGCATCGGTATGGACTTCAAATGGTAAGCTGAAGTCTGGTACGCGTAGAACAGATTCCGAAGTTACCGCTTATTTCACCTTCTTGAAGGCTTTTTGGCATTCATCCGTCCACTCCCACTTTCTATCTTTTTTCAGCAAGTCGGGGAGTGGGCTTACTTTCTTTGAGTAGCCTTCAATGAATCTTCGGTAATAATTTGCTAGCTCAAAGAAAGACCGCAACTCTGTCACCTTTGTTGGGGCTGTCCAATCAACAATTGCTTTCGCTCATCCATACGGATCTTCCCCTTGCTAACCCGATGTCCCAGAAACATAATTTCTGTTTGACATAACTCACATTTTTCTTTCTTGACATAGAGAGAATTCTCCCTCAATTTAGAAAAAACCCGCTTTAGGTGATGTACATGTTCCAGCAATGACTCACTATACACCATGATGTCATCTAGATAGACCACCATGAAGTTATCTAGGAATTTATAGAGCACATCATTCATCAAGTTGCAAAATGTAGCAGGGGCGTTGGTTAAACCAAAGGGCATAACAAGGAACTCATAGGAGCCATACCTTGTGACACATGCCGTTTTTGCCTCATCTCCATCGGTAATGCGCACCTGCCAGTATCCCGACCGCAAGTCCAGTTTAATGTTGTATGTTGCCTTTGATAACCGGTCGAACAAATTCGCCACATTAGGAACAGGGTACCTATTTTTAATTGTTACCTTGTTCGGTGCTCTATAATCGATACACATCCGAAGGGACTCGTCTTGCTTCTTTTGAAAGTAGGGTGTCTTCGAGGGTTGTAAATAACCCGCCTCCAGTAACTCATCTAGTTGCTTTCGCAGCTTCGCCAACTCCATTGGCACCATTCGATAAGGGGCACGAGTAGGAGGTCTTGCTCCAAGTTCGAGCTCGATCTTGTGATCTATGTTCCGTCTTAGTGGCAACCTTTTGGGTAACTCTGCCAGCATAATGTCGCTGAACTCTTCAAGTACCGCAGTGACTTTGTCAGGGACATCAACAACTTTGTCTGCCTTGATTTCCACCAGGACAGTAACCATCGGGACTTTTCCCCTCTTTAACCCGGTCTTTAGTTGAGAGGTCGACTGGAACATCAGCTTCTCAGCTAATTGTCCCTCAAATTCTACAGGCACAAAGCACGGACACCTCTCATCGGTAATAAACAGACCACCTAAATGAGGTACTGCCATAACCTTTGCTTGGATAAAGAACTCGATACCCAGAATAAGATCAAAGTCATCTAGCAGAACAGCCATGAACGCACACTCCTTTTCCCAATTCCCGATTTTAAGAGAAGGTTTTGTGGTACCTTGAATTAGCTATGCACCCGAGTTCACTGCCTTGATCTTACTCGAGCTCTTTGACATTGTCAAGCCCAAATTTCCCACCAAGCGTTATGACATGAAATTATTGGTTGACCTCGTGTCTAACATGGCACGTACTGTGCTTTCGTTCAGCATCACGTTTACATACATGAGGCCCTTGTAGGTATTTGACTTCTCCGAAGTAATGGCATTCAACAATTGTAAGGGGTTTACCCTTGGGGCCGGTTCCTCACTGTCTGAACCGTCTAAGGTAATAAGGGCAGAGAGCTTCTCCCTTCGTGGGCAATTTTGAAGGCGATGGGGACCATCACAAAGGAAGCAACCCGAGCCCTTTTTGCCTTGGGACCACTCCTATCCCTTAGCTCTCGAAGTTTTTCCTTTCTTCTTTTTCTTTTTGTCTTTCTTTCCCTCTTTGCCACTTTTCTCTTTTCTGCCATTGTCCTTACCCTTCCTCTTCTCAGTATTAGAAGAGGATGGTCCGAACTTATAGTCAATCAGACTATCCGCTGCCGCTATCGCCATGGGTAGATTAGTTACATTCTGTCTCCTTAGTTCAGCATGCGCCCAAGGCTGGAGACTAGAAAGGAAATTGAAGAGCTTGTCTTCCTTGGTCATATTTTTGATATCCAACATCAAGGAACTAAATTCCTTAACATACTCCCGAATAGCTCCCATATGTCTCAATTTCTTGAGTGCTTCTCTTGCCACCCATGTCGTGTTCATGGGTAGGAATTGATCTTTCAATTCCTTCTTTAGAGTCTCCCATGTGTTGATTTTCGGCCTGCCAGCACTTGCATCCTCATCCATGCGAGTTCGCCACCACAGCTTTGCATCACCGGCAAGGTACATCCTAGTGATGGTGACTTGTTCTTTTTTCGCCACATGAGCAGCCTTGAAGTACTGCTCTATATTCCAAAGAAAATTCTCCAACTTCTTTGCATTTCTGCTTCTGCCAAATTGCTTTGGCTTAAGAACTTTCAGCTTGGAACCGCCACCTTTTTCATTGCTACTAGAGGGTTCGGCTGAGACTCTCTTGAGCAAACTAACATCTTCTTCCATAGAAGTCAGACATGCTTCTACACGATCTGCTAAGGCTAGAATTTGCTTGAGCATATCGTTATACCGATCTACCATGTCTTTCTGGTTATCACAGACAGTACGCTAGAGTTCAACAATACTGGCCGCATGCAAATCAGCTTGTTCTGCCAGGGTCATTGCATTAGGTGTCGGGGTACCAATCAACATCTCGAGAATACCACCACAGCAGCAGTAGATGTCAGATGTATGATTTTGAAGTTAATTAGTGTCAGTTCGAAGCCATCTCTAATACACAAGTCAAGTAGATAAATTTTCTTGGACAAGGCATTTCGTCCAATCAGCAACTTGATCTTTGGTTAAGAAGCTGTAAGTGGGTACCTCTGGATTCTATGGTGCTGGCCCCTTGCGGATCCAACCAGAAATGTCCTAGTGTGAACGGTTAACCATTGCATGAATCCCCAGACCCCGATAACAGTTGGCCACTCTAGATTCTTATAACTCTAAATTCAATTGTCAAATACAATGAAATAAGTTTGGATTAGGAATATTCAAAGTTCGCATAAACCCCGTCTAATTCAATCCTCGAAGTGTGGATAACCAAACATGTGAGGATTATTAGATAGAATGAAATCCTGAAATTTGCATTGTTTGGATCGGATGTACGTCATTGTTTGAAATTATTCAATCTAAGCCAACATGCACATAATGTATAAACCAATATATATATATATATATATATATATATATATATATATATATATAGGTTGTCAATCTAATAGGTATTTTTTTTTTACCTATGGGTAGGTATTTTTTTTAGCTGTTGGATCACCATCTAATGGTGATCCAATGGCTATAATAAAGTGTATGAAAAGACGTGCATCATTAATACTCTTTCTCTCTCTTACTTTTTACAATAAAAAAATGTGCATGCTAAATTTTTATTGGCCAAATTGATACCTATG